>CAXAJV010000190.1:0-424000 GCA_963969225.1 Xylocopa violacea | reverse complement strand
TCCAAACTTAAGGGAAACCTACATCTCGGATGTAATATTTTACATCATTCCTGGCGCTTCGGCTCCTACTTTTCGGTGGGAACATTATATACGTCTATAACGTTACATATCCTAACGTAAGGCAACATAACATCTCGGATGTAATATTTTACAACATTCCTGGCGTGTCGTCTCCTGCTTCTCGATGGGGACATTATATACGTCTATAACGTTGTATATCCTAACCTAACGCAACCTAACATCTGGGATGTAATATTTTACAACATTCCTGGCATGTCGGCCCCTATTTCTCGGTGGGAATATTATATACGTCTATAACGTTATATATCCTAGCCTAAGGCAACCTAACATCTCGGGTTTAATATTTTACAACATTCCTGACGCGTCGGCCCCTATTTCTCGGTGGGAACATTATATACGTCTATAACGTTGTATATCCTAACCTAACGCAACCTAACATCGCGGGTTTAATATTTTACAACATTCCTGACGCGACGGCCCCTATTTCTCGGTGGGAACATTATATACGTCTATAAAGTTATATATCATAACCTAAGGCAACCTAAAATCTCTACCGTAATAGTTTACAACATTCCTGGCGTGTCGGCTTGTACTTCTCGGTGCGAACATTATATACGTCTATAACGTTATATATCCTAACGTAAGGCAACATAACATCTCGGATATAATATTTTACAACATTCCTGGCGTGTCGTCGCCTGCTTCTCTATGGGGACATTATATACGTCTATAACGTTGTATATCCTAACCTACCGTAACCTAACATCTGGTATGTAATATTTTACAACATTCCTGGCATGTCGGCCCCTATTTCTCGGTGGGAATATTATATACGTCTATAACGTTATATATCCTAGCCTAAGGCAACCTAACATCTCGGGTTTAATATTTTACAACATTGTTGACGCGTCGGCCCCTATTTCTCGGTGGGAACATTATATACGTCTATAACGTTATATATCATAACCTAAGGCAACCTAAAATTTCTACCGTAATAGTTTACAACATTCCTGGTGTGTCAGTTCATACTTCTCGGTGCGAACATTATATACGTCTTTAACGTTATATATCCTAACGTAAGGCAACATAACATCTCGGATGTAATATTTTACAACATTCCTGGCGTGTCGTCGCCTGCTTCTCGATGGGGACATTATATTCGTCTATAACGTTGTATATCCTAACCTAACGCAACCTAACATCTGGGATGTAATATTTTACAACATTCCTGGCATGTCGGTCCCTACGTCTCGGTGGGAACGTTATATTCGTCTATAACGTTATATATCATAACCTAGGGCAACCTAAAATCTCTACCGTAATTGCTTATAACATTCCTGGCGCTTCGGCTCTAACTTTTCGGTGGGAACATTATATACGTCTATAACGTTACATATCCTAACGTAAGGCAACATAACATCTCGGATGTAATATTTTACAACATTCCTGGCGTGTCGTCGCCTGCTTCTCGATGGGGACATTATATACGTCTATAACGTTGTATATCCTAACCTAACGCAACCTAACATCTGGGATGTAATATTTTACAACATTCCTGGCATGTCGGCCCCTATTTCTCGGTGGGAATATTATATACGTCTATAACGTTATATATCCTTGCCTAAGGCAACCTAACATCTCGGGTTTAATATTTTACAACATTCCTGACGCGTCGGCCCCTATTTCTCGGTGGGAACATTATATACGTCTATAACGTTATATATCCTAGCCTAAGGCAACCTAACATCTCGGGTTTAATATTTTACAACATTCCTGACGCGTCGGCCCCTATTTCTCGGTGGGAACATTATATACGTCTATAACGTTATATATCCTAACGTAAGGCAAGATAACATCTCGGATATAATATTTTACAACATTCCTGGCGTGTTGTCGCCTGCTTCTCGATGGGGACATTAATTACGTCTATAACGTTCTATATCCTAACCTAACGCAACCTAACATCTCGGATGTAATATTTTACAACATTCTGGCTTGTCGGTCCCCACGTGTCGATCTGGACATTATATACGTCTATAACGATATATATCCAAACTTAAGGGAAACTAACATCTCGGATGTAATATATTATAACATTCCTGGCGCTTCGGCTCCTACTTTTCGGTGGGAACATTATATACGTCTATAACGTTGTCTATCCTAACCTAACGCAACCTAACATCTGGGATGTAATATTTTACAACATTCCCGGCATGTCGGCCCCTATTTCTCGGTGGGAATATTATATACGTCTATAACGTTATATATCCTAGCCTAAGGCAACCTAAAATCTCTACCGTAACAGTTTCGAACATTCCTGGCGTGTCGGCTCGTACTTCTCGGTGCGAACATTATATACGTCTATAACGTTATAATCCTAACGTAAGGCAACATAACATCTCGGATGTAATATTTTACAACATACCTGGCGTGTCGTCGCCTGCTTCTCGATGGGGACATTATATACGTCTATAACGTTGTATATCCTAACCTAACGCAATCTAACATCTGGAATGTAATATTTTCCAACATTCCTGGCATGTCGGTCCCTACGTCTCGGTGGGAACGTTATATACGTCTATAACGATATATATCCAAACTTAAGGGAAACTAACATCCCGGATGTCATATTTTACAACATTCCTGGCGCTTCGGCCCCTATTTCTCGGTGGTAACATTATATACGTCTATAACGTTATATATCATAACCTAAGGCAACCTAAAATCTCTACCGTAATAGTTTACAACATTCCTGGCGTGTCGGCTCGTACTTCTCGGTGCGAACATTATATACGTCTATAACGTTATATATCCTAACGTAAGGCAACATAACATCTCGGATATAATATTTTACAACATTCCTGGCGTGTCGTCCCCTGCTTCTCGATGGGGACATTATATACGTCTATAACGTTGTATATCCTAACCTAACGCAACCTAACATCTGGGATGAAATATTTTACAACATTCCTGGCATGTCGGTCCCTACGTCTCGGTGGGAACGTTATATACGTCTATAACGATATATATCCAAACTTAAGGGAAACTAACATCTCGGATATCATATTTTACAACATTCCTGGCGCTTCGGCCCCTATTTCTTGGTGGTAACATTATATACGTCTATAACGTTGTATATCATAACCTAAGGCAACCTAAAATCTCTACCGTAATAGTTTACAACTATCCTGGCGTGTCGGCTCGTACTTCTCCGTGCGAACATTATATACGTCTATAACGTTATATATCCTAACGTAAGGCAACATAACATCTCGGATATAATATTTTACAACATTCCTGACGCGTCGGCCCCTATTTCTCGGTGGGAACGTTATATACGTCTATAACGTTATATATCATAACCAAAGGCAACCTAAAATCTCTACCGTAATAGTTTACAACATTCCTGGCGTGTCGGCTCGTACTTCTCGGTGCGAACATTATATACGTCTATAACGTTATATATCCTAACGTAAGGCAACATAACATCTCGGATATAATATTTTACAACATTCCTGGCGTGTCGTCCCCTGCTTCTCGATGGGGACATTATATACGTCTATAACGTTGTATATCCTAACCTAACGCAACCTAACATCTGGGATGAAATATTTTACAACATTCCTGGCATGTCGGTCCCTACGTCTCGGTGGGAACGTTATATACGTCTATAACGATATATATCCAAACTTAAGGGAAACTAACATCTCGGATATCATATTTTACAACATTCCTGGCGCTTCGGCCCCTATTTCTTGGTGGTAACATTATATACGTCTATAACGTTGTATATCATAACCTAAGGCAACCTAAAATCTCTACCGTAATAGTTTACAACTATCCTGGCGTGTCGGCTCGTACTTCTCCGTGCGAACATTATATACGTCTATAACGTTATATATCCTAACGTAAGGCAACATAACATCTCGGATATAATATTTTACAACATTCCTGACGCGTCGGCCCCTATTTCTCGGTGGGAACGTTATATACGTCTATAACGTTATATATCATAACCAAAGGCAACCTAAAATCTCTACCGTAATAGTTTACAACATTCCTGGCGTGTCGGCTCGTACTTCTCGGTGCGAACATTATATACGTCTATAACGTTATATATCCTAACGTAAGGCAACATAACATCTCGGATATAATATTTTACAACATTCCTGGCGTGTCGTCGCCTGCTTCTCGATGGGGACATTATATTCGTCTATAACGTTGTATATCCTAACCTGACGCAACCTAACATCTGGGATGTAATATTTTACAACATTCCTGGCATGTCGGTCCCTACGTCTCGGTGGGAACGTTATATTCGTCTATAACGTTATATATCATAACCTAGGGCAACCTAAAATCTCTACCGTAATTGCTTATAACATTCCTGGCGCTTCGGCTCTAACTTTTCGGTGGGAACATTATATACGTCTATAACGTTACATATCCTAACGTAAGGCAACATAACATCTCGGATGTAATATTTTACAACATTCCTGGCGTGTCGTCGCCTGCTTCTCGATGGGGACATTATATACGTCTATAACGTTCTATATCCTAACCTAACGCAACCTAACATCTGGGATGTAATATTTTACGACATTCCTGGCATGTCGGACGCTATTTCTCGGTGGGAATATTATATACGTCTATAACGTTATATATCCTAGCCTAAGGCAACCTAACATCTCGGGTTTAATATTTTACAACATTCCTGACGCGTCGGCCCCTATTTCTCGGTGGGAACATTATATACGTCTATAACGTTGTATATCATAACCTAACGCAACCTAACATCGCGGGTTTAATATTTTACAACATTCCTGACGCGACGGCCCCTATTTCTCGGTGGGAACATTATATACGTCTATAAAGTTATATATCATAACCTAAGGCAACCTAAAATCTCTACCGTAATAGTTTACAACATTCCTGGCGTGTCGGCTTGTACTTCTCGGTGCGAAAATTATATACGTCTATAACGTTATATATCCTAACGTAAGGCAACATAACATCTCGGATATAATATTTTACAACATTCCTGGCGTGTCGTCGCCTGCTTCTCGATGGGGACATTATATACGTCTATAACGTTGTATATCCTAACCTACCGTAACCTAACATCTGGTATGTAATATTTTACAACATTCCTGGCATGTCGGCCCCTATTTCTCGGTGGGAATATTATATACGTCTATAACGTTATATATCCTAGCCTAAGGCAACCTAACATCTCGGGTTTAATATTTTACAACATTGTTGACGCGTCGGCCCCTATTTCTCGGTGGGAACATTATATACGTCTATAACGTTATATATCATAACCTAAGGCAACCTAAAATTTCTACCGTAATAGTTTACAACATTCCTGGTGTGTCAGTTCATACTTCTCGGTGCGAACATTATATACGTCTTTAACGTTATATATCCTAACGTAAGGCAACATAACATCTCGGATGTAATATTTTACAACATTCCTGGCGTGTCGTCGCCTGCTTCTCGATGGGGACATTATATTCGTCTATAACGTTGTATATCCTAACCTAACGCAACCTAACATCTGGGATGTAATATTTTACAACATTCCTGGCATGTCGGTCCCTACGTCTCGGTGGGAACGTTATATTCGTCTATAACGTTATATATCATAACCTAGGGCAACCTAAAATCTCTACCGTAATTGCTTATAACATTCCTGGTGCTTCGGCTCTAACTTTTCGGTGGGAACATTATATACGTCTATAACGTTACATATCCTAACGTAAGGCAACATAACATCTCGGATGTAATATTTTACAACATTCCTGGCGTGTCGTCGCCTGCTTCTCGATGGGGACATTATATACGTCTATAACGTTGTATATCCTAACCTAACGCAACCTAACATCTGGGATGTAATATTTTACAACATTCCTGGCATGTCGGCCCCTATTTCTCGGTGGGAATATTATATACGTCTATAACGTTATATATCCTTGCCTAAGGCAACCTAACATCTCGGGTTTAATATTTTACAACATTCCTGACGCGTCGGCCCCTATTTCTCGGTGGGAACATTATATACGTCTATAACGTTATATATCCTAGCCTAAGGCAACCTAACATCTCGGGTTTAATATTTTACAACATTCCTGACGCGTCGGCCCCTATTTCTCGGTGGGAACATTATATACGTCTATAACGTTATATATCCTAACGTAAGGCAACATAACATCTCGGATATAATATTTTACAACATTCCTGGCGTGTTGTCGCCTGCTTCTCGATGGGGACATTAATTACGTCTATAACGTTGTATATCCTAACCTAACGCAACCTAACATCTCGGATGTAATATTTTACAACATTCTGGCTTGTCGGTCCCCACGTGTCGATCTGGACATTATATACGTCTATAACGTTATATATCCAAACTTAAGGGAAACTAACATCTCGGATGTAATATATTATAACATTCCTGGCGCTTCGGCTCCTACTTTTCGGTGGGAACATTATATACGTCTATAACGTTGTATATCCTAACCTAACGCAACCTAACATCTGGGATGTAATATTTTACAACATTCCCGGCATGTCGGCCCCTATTTCTCGGTGGGAATATTATATACGTCTATAACGTTATATATCCTAGCCTAAGGCAACCTAAAATCTCTACCGTAACAGTTTCGAACATTCCTGGCGTGTCGGCTCGTACTTCTCGGTGCGAACATTATATACGTCTATAACGTTATAATCCTAACGTAAGGCAACATAACATCTCGGATGTAATATTTTACAACATACCTGGCGTGTCGCCGCCTGCTTCTCGATGGGGACATTATATACGTCTATAACGTTGTATATCCTAACCTAACGCAATCTAACATCTGGGATGTAATATTTTCCAACATTCCTGGCATGTCGGTCCCTACGTCTCGGTGGGAACGTTATATACGTCTATAACGATATATATCCAAACTTAAGGGAAACTAACATCCCGGATGTCATATTTTACAACATTCCTGGCGCTTCGGCCCCTATTTCTCGGTGGTAACATTATATACGTCTATAACGTTATATATCATAACCTAAGGCAACCTAAAATCTCTACCGTAATAGTTTACAACATTCCTGGCGTGTCGGCTCGTACTTCTCGGTGCGAACATTATATACGTCTATAACGTTATATATCCTAACGTAAGGCAACATAACATCTCGGATATAATATTTTACAACATTCCTGGCGTGTCGTCCCCTGCTTCTAGATGGGGACATTATATACGTCTATAACGTTGTATATCCTAACCTAACGCAACCTAACATCTGGGATGAAATATTTTACAACATTCCTGGCATGTCGGTCCCTACGTCTCGGTGGGAACGTTATATACGTCTATAACGATATATATCCAAACTTAAGGGAAACTAACATCTCGGATATCATATTTTACAACATTCCTGGCGCTTCGGCCCCTATTTCTTGGTGGTAACATTATATACGTCTATAACGTTGTATATCATAACCTAAGGCAACCTAAAATCTCTACCGTAATAGTTTACAACAATCCTGGCGTGTCGGCTCGTACTTCTCGGTGCGAACATTATATACGTCTATAACGTTATATATCCTAACGTAAGGCAACATAACATCTCGGATATAATATTTTACAACATTCCTGACGCGTCGGCCCCTATTTCTCGGTGGGAACGTTATATACGTCTATAACGTTATATATCATAACCAAAGGCAACCTAAAATCTCTACCGTAATAGTTTACAACATTCCTGGCGTGTCGGCTCGTACTTCTCGGTGCGAACATTATATACGTCTATAACGTTATATATCCTAACGTAAGGCAACATAACATCTCGGATATAATATTTTACAACATTCCTGGCGTGTCGTCGCCTGCTTCTCGATGGGGACATTATATACGTCTATAACGTTGTATATCCTAACCTAACGCAACCTAACATATCGGATGTAATATTTTACAACATTCTGGCTTGTCGGTCCCCACGTCTCGATCTGGACATTATATACTTCTATAACGATATATATCCAAACTTAAGGGAAACTAACATCTCGGATGTAATATTTTACAACATTCCTGGCGTGTCGTCGCCTGCTTCTCGATGGGGACATTATATACGTCTATAACGTTGTATATCCTAACCTAACGCAACCTAATATCTGGGATGTAATATTTTACAACATTCCTGGCATGTCGGTCCCTACGCCTTGGTGGGAACGTTATATACGTCTATAACGACATATATCCAAACTTAAGGGAAACTAACATCTCGGGTGTAATATTTTACAACATTCCTGGCGCTTCGGCTCCTACTTTTCGGTGGGAAAATTATATACGTCTATAACGTTACATATCCTAACGTAAGGCAACATAACATCTCGGATGTTATATTTTACAACATTCCTGGCGTGTCGTCCCCTGCTTCTCGATGGGGACATTATATACGTCTACAACGTTGTATATCCTAGCCTAAGCAATCTAACATCTCGGATGTAATATTTTACAACATTCCTGACGCGTCGGCCCCTATTTCTCGGTGGGAACGTTATATACGTCTATAACGTTATATATCATAACCAAAGGCAACCTAAAATCTCTACCGTAATAGTTTACAACATTCCTGGCGTGTCGGCTCGTACTTCTCGGTGCGAACATTATATACGTCTATAACGTTATATATCCTAACGTAAGGCAACATAACATCTCGGATATAATATTTTACAACATTCCTGGCGTGTCGTCGCCTGCTTCTCGATGGGGACATTATATACGTCTACAACGTTGTATATCCTAACCTAACGCAACCTAACATATCGGATGTAATATTTTACAACATTCTGGCTTGTCGGTCCCCACGTCTCGATCTGGACATTATATACTTCTATAACGATATATATCCAAACTTAAGGGAAACTAACATCTCGGATGTAATATTTTACAACATTCCTGGCGTGTCGTCGCCTGCTTCTCGATGGGGACATTATATACGTCTATAACGTTGTATATCCTAACCTAACGCAACCTAATATCTGGGATGTAATATTTTACAACATTCCTGGCATGTCGGTCCCTACGCCTTGGTGGGAACGTTATATACGTCTATAACGACATATATCCAAACTTAAGGGAAACTAACATCTCGGGTGTAATATTTTACAACATTCCTGGCGCTTCGGCTCCTACTTTTCGGTGGGAAAATTATATACGTCTATAACGTTACATATCCTAACGTAAGGCAACATAACATCTCGGATGTTATATTTTACAACATTCCTGGCGTGTCGTCCCCTGCTTCTCGATGGGGACATTATATACGTCTACAACGTTGTATATCCTAGCCTAAGCAATCTAACATCTCGGATGTAATATTTTACAACATTCCTGGCGTGTCGTCGCCTGCTTCTCGGTGGGAACATTATATACGTCTATAACGTTACATATCCTAACGTAAGGCAACATAACATCTCGGATGTAATATTTTACAACATTCCTGGCGTGTCGTCGCCTGCTTCTCGATGGGGACATTATATACGTCTATAACGTTGTATATCCTAACCTAACGCAACCTAACATCTGGGATGTAATATTTTACAACATTCCTGGCATGTCGGCCCCTATTTCTCGGTGGGAATATTATATACGTCTATAACGTTATATATCCTAGCCTAAGGCAACCTAACATCTCGGGTTTAATATTTTACAACATTCCTGACGCGTCGGCCCCTATTTCTCGGTGGGAACATTATATACGTCTATAACGTTGTATATCCTAACGTAAGGCAACATAACATCTCGGATGTAATATTTTACAACATACCTGGCGTGTCGTCGCCTGCTTCTCGATGGGGACATTATATACGTCTATAACGTTGTATATCCTAACCTAACGCAATCTAACATCTGGGATGTAATATTTTCCAACATTCCTGGCATGTCGGTCCCTACGTCTCGGTGGGAACGTTATATACGTCTATAACGATATATATCCAAACTTAAGGGAAACTAACATCCCGGATGTCATATTTTACAACATTCCTGGCGCTTCGGCCCCTATTTCTCGGTGGTAACATTATATACGTCTATAACGTTATATATCATAACCTAAGGCAACCTAAAATCTCTACCGTAATAGTTTACAACATTCCTGGCGTGTCGGCTCGTACTTCTCGGTGCGAACATTATATACGTCTATAACGTTATATATCCTAACGTAAGGCAACATAACATCTCGGATATAATATTTTACAACATTCCTGGCGTGTCGTCCCCTGCTTCTCGATGGGGACATTATATACGTCTATAACGTTGTATATCCTAACCTAACGCAACCTAACATCTGGGATGAAATATTTTACAACATTCCTGGCATGTCGGTCCCTACGTCTCGGTGGGAACGTTATATACGTCTATAACGATATATATCCAAACTTAAGGGAAACTAACATCTCGGATATCATATTTTACAACATTCCTGGCGCTTCGGCCCCTATTTCTTGGTGGTAACATTATATACGTCTATAACGTTGTATATCATAACCTAAGGCAACCTAAAATCTCTACCGTAATAGTTTACAACAATCCTGGCGTGTCGGCTCGTACTTCTCGGTGCGAACATTATATACGTCTATAACGTTATATATCCTAACGTAAGGCAACATAACATCTCGGATATAATATTTTACAACATTCCTGACGCGTCGGCCCCTATTTCTCGGTGGGAACGTTATATACGTCTATAACGTTATATATCATAACCAAAGGCAACCTAAAATCTCTACCGTAATAGTTTACAACATTCCTGGCGTGTCGGCTCGTACTTCTCGGTGCGAACATTATATACGTCTATAACGTCATATATCCTAACGTAAGGCAACATAACATCTCGGATATAATATTTTACAACATTCCTGGCGTGTCGTCGCCTGCTTCTCGATGGGGACATTATATACGTCTATAACTTTGTATATCCTAACCTAACGCAACCTAACATATCGGATGTAATATTTTACAACATTCTGGCTTGTCGGTCCCCACGTCTCGATCTGGACATTATATACTTCTATAACGATATATATCCAAACTTAAGGGAAACTAACATCTCGGATGTAATATTTTACAACATTCCTGGCGTGTCGTCGCCTGCTTCTCGATGGGGACATTATATACGTCTATAACGTTGTATATCCTAACCTAACGCAACCTAATATCTGGGATGTAATATTTTACAACATTCCTGGCATGTCGGTCCCTACGCCTTGGTGGGAACGTTATATACGTCTATAACGACATATATCCAAACTTAAGGGAAACTAACATCTCGGGTGTAATATTTTACAACATTCCTGGCGCTTCGGCTCCTACTTTTCGGTGGGAAAATTATATACGTCTATAACGTTACATATCCTAACGTAAGGCAACATAACATCTCGGATGTTATATTTTACAACATTCCTGGCGTGTCCTCCCCTGCTTCTCGATGGGGACATTATATACGTCTACAACGTTGTATATCCTAGCCTAAGCAATCTAACATCTCGGATGTAATATTTTACAACATTCCTGGCGTGTCGTCGCCTGCTTCTCGGTGGGAACATTATATACGTCTATAACGTTACATATCCTAACGTAAGGCAACATAACATCTCGGATGTAATATTTTACAACATTCCTGGCGTGTCGCCGCCTGCTTCTCGATGGGGACATTATATACGTCTATAACGTTGTATATCCTAACCTAACGCAACCTAACATCTGGGATGTAATATTTTACAACATTCCTGGCATGTCGGCCCCTATTTCTCGGTGGGAATATTATATACGTCTATAACGTTATATATCCTAGCCTAAGGCAACCTAACATCTCGGGTTTAATATTTTACAACATTCCTGACGCGTCGGCCCCTATTTCTCGGTGGGAACATTATATACGTCTATAACGTTGTATATCCTAACCTAACGCAACCTAACACCGCGGGTTTAATATTTTACAACATTCCTGACGCGTCGGCCCCTATTTCTCGGTGGGAACATTATATACGTCTATAACGTTATATATCATAACCTAAGGCAACCTAAAACCTCTACCGTAATAGTTTACAACATTCCTGGCGTGTCGGCTCGTACTTCTCGGTGGGAACATTATATACGTCTATAACGTTATATATCCTAACGTAACGCAACATAACATCTCGGATATAATATTTTACAACATTCCTGGCGTGTCGTCGCCTGCTTCTCGATGGGGACATTATATACGTCTATAACGTTGTATATCCTAACCTGACGCAACCTAACATCTGGGATGTAATATTTTACAACATTCCTGGCATGTCGGTCCCTACGTCTCGTTGGGAACGTTATATACGTCTATAACGACATATATCCAAACTTAAGGGAAACTAACACCTCGGATGTAATATTTTACAACATTCCTGGCGCTTCGGCTCCTACTTTTCGGTGGGAACATTATATACGTCTATAACGTTACATATCCTTACGTAAGGCAACATAACATCTCGGATGTAATATTTTACAACATTCCTGGCGTGTCGTCGCCTGCTTCTCGATGGGGACATTATATACGTCTATAACGTTGTATATCCTAACCTAACGCAACCTAACATCTGGGATGTAATATTTTACAACATTCCTGGCATGTCGGCCCCTATTTCTCGGTGGGAATATTATATACGTCTATAACGTTATATATCCTAGCCTAAGGCAACCTAACATCTCGGGTTTAATATTTTACAACATTCCTGACGCGTCGGCCCCTATTTCTCGGTGGGAACATTATATACGTCAATAACGTTATATATCATAACCTAAGGCAACCTAAAATCTCTACCGTAATAGTTTACAACATTCCTGGCGTGTCGGCTCGTACTTCTCGGTGCGAACATTATATACGTCTATAACGTTATATATCCTAACGTAAGGCAACATAACTTCTCGGATGTTATATTTTACAACATTCCTGTCGTGTGGTCGCCTGCTTCTCGATGGGGTCATTATATACGTCTATAACATTGTATATCCTAACCTAAGGCAACCTAACATCTCGGATGTAATATTTTACAACATTCTGGCTTGTCAGTCCCCACGTCTCGATCTGGACATTATATACATTTATAACGATATATATCCAAACTTAAGGGAAACTAACATCTCGGATGTAATATTTTGCCACATTCCTGGCGCTTCGGCTCCTACTTTTCGGTGGGAACATTATATACGTCTATAACGTTACATATCCTAACGTAAGGCAACATAACATCTCGGATGTTATATTTTACAACATTCCTGGCGTGTCGTCGCCTGCTTCTCGATGGGGACATTATATACGTCTATAACGTTGTATATCCTAGCCTAAGCAATCTAACATCTCGGATGTAATATTTTACAACATTCCTGGCGTGTCGTCGCCTGCTTCTCGATGGGGACATTATATACGTCTATAACGTTGTATATCCTAACCTAACGCAACCTAACATCTGGGATGTAATATCTTACAACATTCCTGGCATGTCGGTCCCTACGTCTCGGTGGGAACGTTATATACGTCTATAACGATATATATCCACACCTAAGGGAAACTAACTTCTCGGGTGTCATATTTTACAACATTCCTGGCGCTTCGGCTCCTACTTTTCGGTGGGAACATTATATACGTCTATAACGTTACATATCCTAACGTAAGGCAACATAACATCTCGGATGTTATATTTTACAACATTCCTGGCGTGTCGTCGCCTGCTTCTCGATGGGGACATTATATACGTCTATAACGTTGTATATCCTAGCCTAAGCAATCTAACATCTCGGATGTAATATTTTACAACATTCCTGGCGTGTCGGCTCGTACTTCTCGGTGCGAACATTATATACGTCTATAACGTTGTATATCCTAACCTAAGGCAACCTAACATCTCGGACGTAATATTTTACAACATTCTGGCTTGTCGGTCCCCACGTCTCGATCTGGACATTATATACGTCTATAACGATATATATCCAAACTTAAGGGAAACTAACATCTCGGATGTAATATTTTATAACATTCCTGGCGCTTCGGCTCCTACTTTTCGGTGGGAACATTATATACGTCTATAACGTTGTATATCTTAACCTAACGCAACCTAACATCTCGAGTTTAATATTTTACAACATTCCTGACGCGTCGGCCCCTATTTCTCGGTGGGAACATTATATACGTCCATAACGTTATATATCATAACCTAAGGCAACCTAAAATCCCTACCGTAACAGTTTACAACATTCCTGGCGTGTCGGCTCGTACTTCTCGGTGGGAACATTATATACGTCTATAACGTTACATATCCTAACGTAAGGCAACATAACATCTCGGATGTTATATTTTACAACATTCCTGGCGTGTCGTCGCCTGCTTCTCGATGGGGACATTATATACGTCTATAACGTTGTATATCCTAACCTAACGCAACCTAACATCGCGGGTCTAATATTTTACAACATTCCTGACGCGTCGGCCCCTATTTCTCGGTGGGAACATTATATACGTCTATAACGTTATATATCATAACCTAAGGCAACCTAAAACCTCTACCGTAATAGTTTACAACATTCCTGGCGTGTCGGCTCGTACTTCTCGGTGGGAACATTATATACGTCTATAACGTTATATATCCTAACGTAAGGCAACATAACATCTCGGATGTTATATTTTACAACATTTCTGGCGTGTCGTCGCCTGCTTCTCGACGGGGACATTATATACGTCTATAACATTTTATATCCTAACATAAGGCAACCTAACATCTCGGATGTAATATTTTACAACATTCTGGCTTGTCAGTCCCCACGTCTCGATCTGCACATTATATACATTTATAACGATATATATCCAAACTTAAGGGAAACTAACATCTCGGATGTAATATTTTGCCACATTCCTGGCGCTTCGGCTCCTACTTTTCGGTGGGAACATTATATACGTCTATAACGTTACATATCCTAACGTAAGGCAACATAACATCTCGGATGTTATATTTTACAACATTCCTGGCGTGTCGTCGCCTGCTTCTCGATGGGGACATTATATACGTCTATAACGTTGTATATCCTAACCTAACGCAACCTAACATCGCGGGTTTAATATTTTACAACATTCCTGACGCGTCGGCCCCTATTTCTCGGTGGGAACATTATATACGTCTATAACGTTATATATCATAACCTAAGGCAACCTAAAACCTCTACCGTAATAGTTTACAACATTCCTGGCGTGTCGGCTCGTACTTCTCGGTGGGAACATTATATACGTCTATAACGTTATATATCCTAACGTAACGCAACATAACATCTCGGATATAATATTTTACAACATTCCTGGCGTGTCGTCGCCTGCTTCTCGATGGGGACATTATATACGTCTATAACGTTGTATATCCTAACCTAACGCAACCTAACATCTGGGATGTAATATTTTACAACATTCCTGGCATGTCGGTCCCTACGTCTCGTTGGGAACGTTATATACGTCTATAACGACATATATCCAAACTTAAGGGAAACTAACATCTCGGATGTAATATTTTACAACATTCCTGGCGCTTCGGCTCCTACTTTTCGGTGGGAACATTATATACGTCTATAACGTTACATATCCTAACGTAAGGCAACATAACATCTCGGATGTAATATTTTACAACATTCCTGGCGTGTCGTCGCCTGCTTCTCGATGGGGACATTATATACGTCTATAACGTTGTATATCCTAACCTAACGCAACCTAACATCTGGGATGTAATATTTTACAACATTCCTGGCATGTCGGCCCCTATTTCTCGGTGGGAATATTATATACGTCTATAACGTTATATATCCTAGCCTAAGGCAACCTAACATCTCGGGTTTAATATTTTACAACATTCCTGACGCGTCGGCCCCTATTTCTCGGTGGGAACATTATATACGTCTATAACGTTATATATCATAACCTAAGGCAACCTAAAACCTCTACCGTAATAGTTTACAACATTCCTGGCGTGTCGTCTCGTACTTCTCGGTGGGAACATTATATACGTCTATAACGTTATATATCCTAACGTAACGCAACATAACATCTCGGATATAATATTTTACAACATTCCTGGCGTGTCGTCGCCTGCTTCTCGATGGGGACATTATATACGTCAATAACGTTGTATATCCTAACCTAACGCAACCTAACATCTGGGATGTAATATTTTACAACATTCCTGGCATGTCGGCCCCTATTTCTCGGTGGGAATATTATATACGTCTATAACGTTATATATCCTAGCCTAAGGCAACCTAACATCTCGGGTTTAATATTTTACAACATTCCTGACGCGTCGGCCCCTATTTCTCGGTGGGAACATTATATACGTCTATAACGTTATATATCATAACCTAAGGCAACCTAAAACCTCTACCGTAATAGTTTACAACATTCCTGGCGTGTCGGCTCGTACTTCTCGGTGGGAACATTATATACGTCTATAACGTTATATATCCTAACGTAACGCAACATAACATCTCGGATATAATATTTTACAACATTCCTGGCGTGTCGTCGCCTGCTTCTCGATGGGGACATTATATACGTCAATAACGTTGTATATCCTAACCTAACGCAACCTAACATCTGGGATGTAATATTTTACAACATTCCTGGCATGTCGGTCCCTACGTCTCGTTGGGAACGTTATATACGTCTATAACGACATATATCCAAACTTAAGGGAAACTAACACCTCGGATGTAATATTTTACAACATTCCTGGCGCTTCGGCTCCTACTTTTCGGTGGGAACATTATATACGTCTATAACGTTACATATCCTTACGTAAGGCAACATAACATCTCGGATGTAATATTTTACAACATTCCTGGCGTGTCGTCGCCTGCTTCTCGATGGGGACATTATATACGTCTATAACGTTGTATATCCTAACCTAACGCAACCTAACATCTGGGATGTAATATTTTACAACATTCCTGGCATGTCGGCCCCTATTTCTCGGTGGGAATATTATATACGTCTATAACGTTATATATCCTAGCCTAAGGCAACCTAACATCTCGGGTTTAATATTTTACAACATTCCTGACGCGTCGGCCCCTATTTCTCGGTGGGAACATTATATACGTCAATAACGTTATATATCATAACCTAAGGCAACCTAAAATCTCTACCGTAATAGTTTACAACATTCCTGGCGTGTCGGCTCGTACTTCTCGGTGCGAACATTATATACGTCTATAACGTTATATATCCTAACGTAAGGCAACATAACTTCTCGGATGTTATATTTAAAACATTCCTGTCGTGTGGTCGCCTGCTTCTCGATGGGGTCATTATATACGTCTATAACATTGTATATCCTAACCTAAGGCAACCTAACATCTCGGATGTAATATTTTACAACATTCTGGCTTGTCAGTCCCCACGTCTCGATCTGGACATTATATACATTTATAACGATATATATCCAAACTTAAGGGAAACTAACATCTCGGATGTAATATTTTGCCACATTCCTGGCGCTTCGGCTCCTACTTTTCGGTGGGAACATTATATACGTCTATAACGTTACATATCCTAACGTAAGGCAACATAACATCTCGGATGTTATATTTTACAACATTCCTGGCGTGTCGTCGCCTGCTTCTCGATGGGGACATTATATACGTCTATAACGTTGTATATCCTAGCCTAAGCAATCTAACATCTCGGATGTAATATTTTACAACATTCCTGGCGTGTCGTCGCCTGCTTCTCGATGGGGACATTATATACGTCTATAACGTTGTATATCCTAACCTAACGCAACCTAACATCTGGGATGTAATATCTTACAACATTCCTGGCATGTCGGTCCCTACGTCTCGGTGGGAACGTTATATACGTCTATAACGATATATATCCACACCTAAGGGAAACTAACTTCTCGGGTGTCATATTTTACAACATTCCTGGCGCTTCGGCTCCTACTTTTCGGTGGGAACATTATATACGTCTATAACGTTACATATCCTAACGTAAGGCAACATAACATCTCGGATGTTATATTTTACAACATTCCTGGCGTGTCGTCGCCTGCTTCTCGATGGGGACATTATATACGTCTATAACGTTGTATATCCTAGAATAAGCAATCTAACATCTCGGATGTAATATTTTACAACATTCCTGGCGTGTCGGCTCGTACTTCTCGGTGCGAACATTATATACGTCTATAACGTTGTATATCCTAACCTAAGGCAACCTAACATCTCGGACGTAATATTTTACAACATTCTGGCTTGTCGGTCCCCACGTCTCGATCTGGACATTATATACGTCTATAACGATATATATCCAAACTTAAGGGAAACTAACATCTCGGATGTAATATTTTATAACATTCCTGGCGCTTCGGCTCCTACTTTTCGGTGGGAACATTATATACGTCTATAACGTTGTATATCTTAACCTAACGCAACCTAACATCTCGAGTTTAATATTTTACAACATTCCTGACGCGTCGGCCCCTATTTCTCGGTGGGAACATTATATACGTCCATAACGTTATATATCATATCCTAAGGCAACCTAAAATCTCTACCGTAACAGTTTACAACATTCCTGGCGTGTCGGCTCGTACTTCTCGGTGGGAACATTATATACGTCTATAACGTTACATATCCTAACGTAAGGCAACATAACATCTCGGATGTTATATTTTACAACATTCCTGGCGTGTCGTCGCCTGCTTCTCGATGGGGACATTATATACGTCTATAACGTTGTATATCCTAACCTAACGCAACCTAACATCGCGGGTCTAATATTTTACAACATTCCTGACGCGTCGGCCCCTATTTCTCGGTGGGAACATTATATACGTCTATAACGTTATATATCATAACCTAAGGCAACCTAAAACCTCTACCGTAATAGTTTACAACATTCCTGGCGTGTCGGCTCGTACTTCTCGGTGGGAACATTATATACGTCTATAACGTTATATATCCTAACGTAACGCAACATAACATCTCGGATATAATATTTTACAACATTCCTGGCGTGTCGTCGCCTGCTTCTCGATGGGGACATTATATACGTCTATGACGTTGTATATCCTAACCTAACGCAACCTAACATCTGGGATGTAATATTTTACAACATTCCTGGCATGTCGGTCCCTACGTCTCGTTGGGAACGTTATATACGTCTATAACGACATATATCCAAACTTAAGGGAAACTAACATCTCGGATGTAATATTTTACAACATTCCTGGCGCTTCGGCTCCTACTTTTCGGTGGGAACATTATATACGTCTATAACATTACATATCCTAACGTAAGGCAACATAACATCTCGGATGTAATATTTTACAACATTCCTGGCGTGTCGTCGCCTGCTTCTCGATGGGGACATTATATAAGTCTATAACGTTGTATATCCTAACCTAACGCAACCTAACATCTGGGATGTAATATTTTACAACATTCCTGGCATGTCGGCCCCTATTTCTCGGTGGGAATATTATATACGTCTATAACGTTATATATCCTAGCCTAAGGCAACCTAACATCTCGGGTTTAATATTTTACAACATTCCTGACGCGTCGGCCCCTATTTCTCGGTGGGAACATTATATACGTCAATAACGTTATATATCATAACCTAAGGCAACCTAAAATCTCTACCGTAATAGTTTACAACATTCCTGGCGTGTCGGCTCGTACTTCTCGGTGCGAACATTATATACGTCTATAACGTTATATATCCTAACGTAAGGCAACATAACTTCTCGGATGTTATATTTTACAACATTCCTGTCGTGTGGTCGCCTGCTTCTCGATGGGGTCATTATATACGTCTATAACATTGTATATCCTAACCTAACGCAACCTAACATCTCGGATGTAATATTTTACAACATTCTGGCTTGTCAGTCCCCACGTCTCGATCTGGACATTATATACATTTATAACGATATATATCCAAACTTAAGGGAAACTAACATCTCGGATGTAATATTTTGCCACATTCCTGGCGCTTCGGCTCCTACTTTTCGGTGGGAACATTATATACGTCTATAACGTTACATATCCTAACGTAAGGCAACATAACATCTCGGATGTTATATTTTACAACATTCCTGGCGTGTCGTCGCCTGCTTCTCGATGGGGACATTATATACGTCTATAACGTTGTATATCCTAGCCTAAGCAATCTAACATCTCGGATGTAATATTTTACAACATTCCTGGCGTGTCGTCGCCTGCTTCTCGATGGGGACATTATATACGTCTATAACGTTGTATATCCTAACCTAACGCAACCTAACATCTGGGATGTAATATTTTCCAACATTCCTGGCATGTCGGTCCCTACGTCTCGGAGGGAACGTTATATACGTCTATAACCATATATATCCACACTTAAGGGAAACTAACTTCTCGGGTGTCATATTTTACAACATTCCTGGCGCTTCGGCTCCTACTTTTCGGTGGGAACATTATATACGTCTATAACGTTACATATCCTAACGTAAAGCAACATAACATCTCGGATGTTATATTTTACAACATTCCTGGCGTGTCGTCGCCTGCTTCTCGATGGGGACATTATATACGTCTATAACGTTGTATATCCTAACCTAACGCAACCTAACATCTCGGATGTAATATTTTACAACATTCTGGCTTGTCGGTCCCGACGTCTCGATCTGGACATTATATACGTCTATAACGATATATATCCAAACTTAAGGGAAACTAACATCTCGGATGTAATATTTTCTAACATTCCTGGCGCTTCGGCTCCTACTTTTCGGTGGGAACATTATATACGTCTATAACGTTGTATATCCTAACCTAACGCAACCTAACATCTGGGATGTAATATTTTACAACATTCCTGGCATGTCGGCCCCTATTTCTCGGTGGGAATATTATATACGTCTATAACGTTATATATCCTAGCCTAAGGCAACCTAACATCTCGAGTTTAATATTTTACAACATTCCTGACGCGTCGGCCCCTATTTCTCGGTGGGAACATTATATACGTCCATAACGTTATATATCATAACGTAAGGCAACCTAAAATCTCTACCGTAACAGTTTACAACATTTCTGGCGTGTCGGCTCGTACTTCTCGGTGCGAACATTATATAGGTCTATAACGTTATATATCCTAACCTAACGCAATCTAACATCTGGGATGTAATATTTTCCAACATTCCTGGCATGTCGGTCCCTACGTCTCGGTGGGAACGTTATATACGTCTATAACGACATATATCCAAACTTAAGGGAAACTAACATCTCGGATGTAATATTTTACAACATTCCTGGCTCTTCGGCTCCTACTTTTAGGTGGGAACATTATATACGTCTATAACGTTACATATCCTAACGTAAGGCAACATAACATCTCGGATGTTATATTTTACAACATTCCTGGCGTGTCGTCTCCTGCTTCTCGATTGGGACCTTATATACGTCTATAACATTGTATATCCTAACCTAAGCAATCTAACATCTCGGATGTAATATTTTACAACATTCCTGGCGTGTCGTCGCCTGCTTCTCGATGGGGACATTGTATACATCTATAACGTTGTATATCCTAACCTAACGCAACCTAACATCTGGGATGTAATATCTTACAACATTCCTGGCATGTCGGTCCCTACGTCTCGGTGGGAACGTTATATACGTCTATAACGATATATATCCAAACTTAAGGGAAACTAACATCTCGGATGTCATATTTTACAACATTCCCGGCGCTTCGGCCCCTATTTCTCGGTGGTAACATTATATACGTCTATTACGACATATATCCAAACTTAAGGGAAACTAACATCCCGGATGTAATATTTTACAACATTCCTGGCGTGTCGGCTCGTACTTCTCGGTGCGAACATTATATACGTCTATAACGTTATATATCCTAACGTAAGGCAACATAACATCTCGGATATAATATTTTACAACATTCCTGGCGTGTCGTCGCCTGCTTCTCGATGGGGACATTATATACGTCTATAACGTTGTATATCCTAACCTAACGCAACCTAACATCTGGGATGTAATATTTTACAACATTCCTGGCGTGTCGTCGCCTGCTTCTCGATGGGGACATTATATACGTCTATAACGTTGTATATCCTAACCTAACGCAACCTATCATCTCGGATGTAATATTTTACAACATTCCTGGCATGTCGGTCCCTACGTCTCGGTGGGAATGTTACATACGTCTATAACGATATATATCCAAACTTAAGGGAAACTAACATCTCGGATGTCATATTTTACAACATTCCTGGCGCTTCGGCCCCTATTTCTCGGTGGTAACATTATATACGTCTATAACGTTATATATCATAACCTAAGGCAACCTAAAATCTCTACCGTAATAGTTTACAACATTCCTGGCGTGTCGGCTCGTACTTCTCGGTGCGAACATTATATACGTCTATAACGTTATATATCTTAACGTAAGGCAACATAACATCTCGGATGTAATATTTTACAACATACCTGGCGTGTCGTCGCCTGCTTCTCGATGGGGACATTATATACGTCTATAACGTTGTATATCCTAACCTAACGCAATCTAACATCTGGGATGTAATATTTTCCAACATTCCTGGCATGTCGGTCCCTACGTCTCGGAGGGAACGTTATATACGTCTATAACGATATATATCCAAACTTAAGGGAAACTAACATCTCGGGTGTCATATTTTACAACATTCCTGGCGCTTCGGCTCCTACTTTTCGGTGGGAACATTATATACGTCTATAACGTTACATATCCTAACGTAAGGCAACATAACATCTCGGATGTTATATTTTACAACATTCCTGGCGTGTCGTCGCCTGCTTCTCGATGGGGACATTATATACGTCTATAACGTTGTATATCCTAACCTAACGCAACCTAACATCTCGGATGTAATATTTTACAACATTCTGGCTTGTCGGTCCCGACGTCTCGATCTGGACATTATATACGTCTATAACGATATATATCCAAACTTAAGGGAAACTAACATCTCGGATGTAATATTTTATAACATTCCTGGCGCTTCGGCTCCTACTTTTCGGTGGGAACATTATATACGTCTATAACGTTGTATATCCTAACCTAACGCAACCTAACATCTGGGATGTAATATTTTCCAACATTCCTGGCATGTCGGTCCCTACGTCTCGGTGGGAACGTTATATACGTCTATAACGATATATATCCAAACTTAAGGGAAACTAACATCTCGGGTGTCATATTTTACAACATTCCTGGCGCTTCGGCTCCTACTTTTCGGTGGGAACATTATATACGTCTATAACGTTACATATCCTAACGTAAGGCAACATAACATTTCGGATGTTATATTTTACAACATTCCTGGCGTGCGGTCGCCTGCTTCTCGATGGGGTCATTATATACGTCTATAACATTGTATATCCTAACCTAAGGCAACCTAACATCTCGGATGTAATATTTTACAACATTCTGGCTTGTCAGTCCCCACGTCTCGATCTGGACATTATATACATTTATAACGATATATATCCAAACTTAAGGGAAACTAACATCTCGGATGTAATATTTTACAACATTCCTGGTGCTTCGGCTCCTACTTTTCGGTGGGAACGTTATATACGTCTATAAAGTTACATATCCTAACGTAAGGCAACATAACATCTCGGATGTTATATTTTACAACATTCCTGGCGTGTCGTCGCCTGCTTCTCGATGGGGACATTATATACGTCTATAACGTTGTATATCCTAGCCTAAGCAATCTAACATCTCGGATGTAATATTTTACAACATTCCTGGCATGTCGGTCCCTACGTCTCGGTGGGAACGTTATATACGTCTATAACGACATATATCCAAACTTAAGGGAAACTAACATCTCGGATGTAATATTTTACAACATTCCTGGCTCTTCGGCTCCTACTTGTCGGTGGGAACATTATATACGTCTATAACGTTACATATCCTAACGTAAGGCAACATAACATCTCGGATGTTATATTTTACAACATTCCTGGCGTGTCGTCGCCTGCTTCTCGATGGAGACATTATATACGTCTATAACGTTGTATATCCTAACCTAACGCAACCTAACATCTGGGATGTAATATTTTACAACATTCCTGGCATGTCGGCTCCTATTTCTCGGTGGGAATATTATATACGTCTATAACGTTATATATCCTATCCTAAGGCAACCTAACATCTCGGGTTTAATATTTTACATCATTCCTGACGCGTCGGCCCCTATTTCTCGGTGGTAACATTATATACGTCTATAACGTTATATATCATAACCTAAGGCAACCTAAAATCTCTACCGTAATAGTTTACAACATTCCTGGCGTGTCGGCTCGTACTTCTCGGTGCGAACATTATATACGTCTATAACGTTATATATCCTAACGTAAGGCAACATACCATCTCGGATATAATATTTTACAACATTCCTGGCGTGTCGTCGCCTGCTTCTCGGTGGGGTCATTATATACGTCTATAACGTTGTATATCCTAACCTAACGCAACCTAACATCTGGGATGTAATATTTTACAACATTCCTGGCATGTCGGTTCCTACGTCTCGGTGGGAACGTTATATACGTCTATAACGACATATATCCAAACTTAAGGGAAACTAACACCTCGGATGTAATATTTTACAACATTCCTGGCGATTCGGCTACTACTTTTCGGTGGGAACATTATATACGTCTATAACGTTACATATCCTAACGTAAGGCAACATAACATCTCGGATGTAATATTTTACAACATTCCTGGCATGTCGTCGCCTGCTTCTCGATGGGGACATTATATAAGTCTATATCGTTGTATATCCTAACCTAACGCAACCTAACATCTGGGATGTAATATTTTACAACATTCCTGGCATGTCGGTCCCTACGTCTCGGTGGTAACATTACATACGTCTATAACGTTATATATCCTAGCCTAAGGCGGCCTAACATGTCGAATGTAATATTTTACATCATTCCTGGCGTGTCGGCCCGTAGTTCTCGGTGGTAACAATATATTCGTCTATAACGTTATGTATCCTAGCCTAAGGCAACCTAACATGCCGAATGTAATATTTTACAACATTCCTGGCGTGTCGTCGCCTACTTCTCGATGGGGACATTATATACGTCTATAACGTTGTATATCCTAACCTAACGCAACCTAACATCTGGGATGTATCATTTTACAACATTCCTGGCATGTCGGTCCCTACGTCTCTGTGGGAACATCATATACGTCTATAGCGATATATATCCTAACGTAAGGCAACATAACATCTCGGATGCAATATTTTACAACATTCCTGACGCGTCGGCCCCTATTTCTCGGTGGGAACATAATATACGTCTATAACGTTATATATCCTAGCCTAAGGTAACCTAACATGTCGGATGTAATATTTTACAACATTCCTGGCGTGTCGGCGCCTGCTTCTCGATGGGGACATTATATACGTCTATAGCGTTGTATATCCTAACCTAACGCAACCTAACTTCTGGGATGTAATATTTTACAACATTCCTGGCATGTCGGTCCCTACGTATCGGTGGTAACATTACATACGTCTATAACGTTATATATCCTAGCCTAAGGCGGCCTAACATGTCGAATGTAATATTTTACATCATTCCTGGCGTGTCGGCCCGTAGTTCTCGGTGGTAACAATATATTCGTCTATAACGTTCTGTATCGTAGCCTAAGGCAACCTAACATGCCGAATGTAATATTTTACAACATTCCTGGCGTGTCGTCGCCTGCTTCTCGATGGGGACATTATATACGTCTATAACGTTGTATATCCTAGCCTAAGCAATCTAACATCTCGGATGTATTATTTTACAACATTCCTGGCGTGTCGTCGCCTGCTTCTCGATGGAGACATTATATACGTCTATAACGTTGTATATCCTAACCTAACGCAACCTAACATCTGGGATGTAATATCTTACAACATTCCTGGCATGTCGGTCCCAACGTCTCGGTGGGAACGTTATATACGTCTATAACGATATATATCCACACTTAAGGGAAACTAACTTCTCGGGTGTCATACTTTACAACATTCCTGGCGCTTCGGCTCCTACTTTTCGGTGGGAACATTATATACGTCTATAACGTTACATATTCTAACGTAAGGCAACACAACATCTCGGATGTTATATTTTACAACATTCCTGTCGTGTGGTCGCCTGCTTCTCGATGGGGTCATTATATACGTCTATAACGTTGTATATCCTAGCCTAAGCAATCTAACATCTCGGATGTAATATTTTACAACATTCCTGGCGTGTCGGCTCGTACTTCTCGGTGCGAACATTATATACGTCTATAACGTTGTATATCCTAACCTAACGCAACCTAACATCTCGGATGTAATATTTTACAACATTCTGGCTTGTCGGTCCCCACGTCTCGATCTGGACATTATATACGTCTATAACGATATATATCCAAACTTAAGGGAAACTAACATCTCGGATGTAATATTTTATAACATTCCTGGCGCTTCGGCTCCTACTTTTCGGTGGGAACATTATATACGTCTATAACGTTGTATATCCTAACCTAACGCAACCTAACATCTGGGATGTAATATTTTACAACATTCCTGGCATGTCGGCCCCTATTTCTCGGTGGGAATATTATATACGTCTATAACGTTATATATCCTAGCCTAAGGCAACCTAACATCTCGAGTTTAATATTTTACAACATTCCTGACGCGTCGGCCCCTATTTCTCGGTGGGAACATTATATACGTCTATAACGTTATATATCATAACCTAAGGCAACCTAAAATCTCTACCGTAATTGTTTACAACATTCCTGGCGTGTCGGCTCGTACTTCTCGGTGCGAACATTATATACGTCTATAACGTTATATATCCTAACGTAAGGCAACATACCATCTCGGATATAATATTTTACAACATTCCTGGCGTGTCGCCGCCTGCTTCTCGATGGGGAAATTATATACGTCTATAACGTTGTATATCCTAACCTAACGCAACCTAACATCTGGGATGTAATATTTTACAACATTCCTGGCATGTCGGCCCCTATTTCTCGGTGGGAATATTATATACGTCTATAACGTTATATATCCTAGCCTAAGGCAACCTAACATCTCGGGTTTAATATTTTACAACATTCCTGACGCGTCTGCCCCTATTTCTCGGTGGGAACATTTTATACTTCTATAACGTTATATATCATAACCTAAGGCAACCTAAATTCTCTACCGTAATAGGTTACAACATTCCTGGCGCTTCGGCTCCTACTTTTCGCTGGGAACGTTATATACGTCTATAACGTTACATATCCTAACGTAAGGCAACATAACATCTCGGATGTAATATTTTACAACATTCCTGGCCTGTCGTCGCCTGCTTCTCGATGGGGACATTACATACGTCTATAACGTTGTATATCCTAACCTAACGCAACCTAACATCTGGGATATAATATTGTACAACATTCCTGGCATGTCGGTCCCTACGTCTCGGTGGGAACGTTATATACGTCTATAACGATATATATCCAAACTTAAGGGAAACTAACATCTCGGATGTCATATTTTACCACATTCCTGGCGCTTCGGCCCCTATTTCTCGGTGGTAACATTATATACGTCTATAACGTTATATATCATAACCTAAGGCAACCTAAAATCTCTACCGTAATAGTTTACAACATTCCTGGCGTGTCGGCTCGTACTTCTCGGTGCGAACATTATATACGTCTATAACGTTATATATCCTAACGTAAGGCAACATACCATCTCGGATATAATATTTTACAACATTCCTGGCGTGTCGTCGCCTGCTTCTCGGTGGGGTCATTATATACGTCTATAACGTTGTATATCCTAACCTAACGCAACCTAACATCTGGGATGTAATATTTTACAACATTCCTGGCATGTCGGTTCCTACGTCTCGGTGGGAACGTTATATACGTCTATAACGACATATATCCAAACTTAAGGGAAACTAACACCTCGGATGTAATATTTTACAACATTCCTGGCGATTCGGCTACTACTTTTCGGTGGGAACATTATATACGTCTATAACGTTACATATCCTAACGTAAGGCAACATAACATCTCGGATGTAATATTTTACAACATTCCTGGCGTGTCGTCGCCTGCTTCTCGATGGGGACATTATATACGTCTATAACGTTGTATATCCTAACCTAACGCATCCTAACATCTGGGATGTAATATTTTACAACATTCCTGGCATGTCGGCCCCTATTTCTCGGTGGGAATATTATATACGTCTATAACGTTATATATCCTAGCCTAAGGCAACCTAACATCTCGAGTTTAATATATTACAACATTCCTGACGCGTCGGCCCCTATTTCTCGGTGGGAACATTATATACGTCTATAACGTTATACATCATAACCTATGGCAACCTTAAATCTCTACCGTAATAGTTTACAACATTCCTGGCGTGTCGGCTCGTACTTCTCGGTGCGAACATTATATACGTCTATAACGTTATATATCCTAACGTAAGGCAACATAACATCTCGGATATAATATTTTACAACATTCCTGGCGTGTCGTCGCCTGCTTCTCGATGGGGACATTATATACGTCTATAACGTTGTATATCCTAACCTAACGCAACCTAACATCTGGGATGTAATATTTTACAACATTCCTGGCATGTCGGTCCCTATGTCTCGGTGGGAACGTTATATACGTCTATAACGACATATATCCAAACTTAAGGGAAACTAACATCTCGGATGTAATATTTTACAACATTCCTGGCTCTTCGGCTCCTACTTTTCGGTAGGAACATTATATACGTCTATAACGTTACATATCCTAACGTAAGGCAACATAACATCTCGGATGTTATATTTTACAACATTCCTGGCGTGTCGTCGCCTGCTTCACGATGGGGACATTATATACGTCTATAACGTTGTATATCTTAGCCTAAGCAATCTAACATCTCGGATGTAATATTTTACAACATTCCTGGCGTGTCGTCGCCTGCTTCTCGATGGGGACATTATATACGTCTATAACGTTGTATATCCTAACCTAACGCAACCTAACATCTGGGATGTAATATTTTACAACATTCCTGGCATGTCGGATCCTATTTCTCGGTGGGAATATTATATACGTCTATAACGTTATATATCCTATCCTAAGGCAACCTAACATCTCGGGTTTAATATTTTACATCATTCCTGACGCGTCGGCCCCTATTTCTCGGTGGGAACATTATATACGTCTATAACGTTATATATCATAACCTAAGGCAACCTAAAATCTCTACCGTAATAGTTTACAACATTCCTGGCGTGTCGGCTCGTACTTCTCGGTGCGAACATTATATACGTCTATAACGTTATATATCCTAACGTAAGGCAACATAACATCTCGGATATAATATTTTACAACATTCCTGGCGTGTCGTCGCCTGTTTCTCGATGGGGACATTATATACGTCTATAACGTTGTATATCCTAATCTAACGCAACCTAACATCTCGGATGTAATATTTTACAACATTCTGGCTTGTCGGTCCCCACGTCTCGATCTGCACATTATATACGTCTATAACGATATATATCCAAACTTAAGGGAAACTAACACCTCGGATGTAATATTTTACAACATTCCTGGCGCTTCGGTTCCTACTTTTCGGTGGGAACATTATATACGTCTATAACGTTACATATCCTAACGTAAGGCAACATAACATCTCGGATGTTATATTTTACAACATTCCTGGCGTGTCGTCGCCTGCTTCTCGATGGGGACATTATACACGTCTATAACGTTGTATATCCTAGCCTAAGCAATCTAACATCTCGGATGTAATATTTTACAACATTCCTGGCGTGTCGTCGCCTGCTTCTCGATGGGGACATTATATACGTCTATAACGTTGTATATCCTAACCTAATGCAACCTAAAATCGCGGGTTTAATATTTTACAACATTTCTGACGCGTCGGCCCCTATTTCTCGGTGGGAACATTATATACGTCTATAACGTTATATATCATAACCTAAGGCAACCTAAAACCTCTACCGTAATAGTTTACAACATTCCTGGCATGTCGGCTCGTACTTCTCGGTGGGAACATTATATACGTCTATAACGTTATATATCCTAACGTAACGCAACATAACATCTCGGATATAATATTTTACAACATTCCTGGCGTGTCGTCGCCTGCTTCTCGATGGGGACATTATATACGTATATAACGTTGTATATCCTAACCTAACGCAACCTAACATCTGGGATGTAATATTTTACAACATTCCTGGCATGTCGGTCCCTACGTCTCGGTGGGAACGTTATATACGTCTATAACGACATATATCCAAACTTAAGGGAAACTAACATCTCGGATGTAATATTTTACAACATTCCTGGCGATTCGGCTCCCACTTTTCGGTGGGAACATTATATACGTCTATAACGTTACATATCCTAACGTAAGGCAACATAACAACTCGGATGTTATATTTTACAACATTCCTGGCGTGTCGTCGCCTGCTCCTCGATGGGGTCATTATATACGTCTATAACGTTGTATATCCTAACCTAAGGCAACCTAACATCTCGGATGTAATATTTTACAACATTCTGGCCTGTCGGTCCCCACGTCTCGATCTGCACATTATATACGTCTATAACGATATATATCCAAACTTAAGGGAAACCTACATCTCGGATGTTATATTTTACATCATTCCTGGCGCTTCGGCTCCTACTTTTCGGTGGGAACATTATATACGTCTATAACGTTACATATCCTAACGTAAGGCAACATAACATCTCGGATGTAATATTTTACAACATTCCTGGCGTGTCGTCGCCTGCTTCTCGATGGGGACATTATATACGTCTATAACGTTGTATATCCTAACCTAACGCATCCTAACATCTGGGATGTAATATTTTACAACATTCCTGGCATGTCGGCCCCTATTTCTCGGTGGGAATATTATATACGTCTATAACGTTATATATCCTAGCCTAAGGCAACCTAACATCTCGAGTTTAATATTTTACAACATTCCTGACGCGTCGGCCCCTATTTCTCGGTGGGAACATTATATACGTCTATAACGTTATACATCATAACCTATGGCAACCTAAAATCTCTACCGTAATAGTTTACAACATTCCTGGCGTGTCGGCTCGTACTTCTCGGTGCGAACATTATATACGTCTATAACGTTATATATCCTAACGTAAGGCAACATAACATCTCGGATGTAATATTTTACAACATACCTGGCGTGTCGTCGCCTGCTTCTCGATGGGGACATTATATACGTCTATAACGTTGTATATCCTAACCTAACGCAATCTAACATCTGGGATGTAATATTTTCCAACATTCCTGGCATGTCGGTACCTACGTCTGGGAGGGAACGTTATATTCGTCTATAACCATATATATCCACACTTAAGGGAAACTAACTTCTCGGGTGTCATATTTTACAACATTCCTGGCGCTTCGGCTCCTACTTTTCGGTGGGAACATTATATACGTCTATAACGTTATACATCATAACCTATGGCAACCTAAAATCTCTACCGTAATAGTTTACAACATTCCTGGCGTGTCGGCTCGTACTTCTCGGTGCGAACATTATATACGTCTATAACGTTATATATCCTAACGTAAGGCAACATAACATCTCGGATGTAATATTTTACAACATACCTGGCGTGTCGTCGCCTGCTTCTCGATGGGGACATTATATACGTCTATAACGTTGTATATCCTAACCTAACGCAATCTAACATCTGGGATGTAATATTTTCCAACATTCCTGGCATGTCGGTACCTACGTCTCGGAGGGAACGTTATATTCGTCTATAACCATATATATCCACACTTAAGGGAAACTAACTTCTCGGGTGTCATATTTTACAACATTCCTGGCGCTTCGGCTCCTACTTTTCGGTGGGAACATTATATACGTCTATAGCGTTACATATCCTAACGTAAGGCAACATAACATCTCGGATGTTATATTTTACAACATTCCTGGCGTGTCGTCGCCTGCTTCTCGATGGGGACATTATATACGTCTATAACGTTGTATATCCTAGCCTAAGCAATCTAACATCTCGGATGTAATATTTTACAACATTCATGGCGTGTCGTCGCCTGCTTCTCGATGGGGACATTATATACGTCTATAACGTTGTATATCCTAACCTAACGCAACCTAACATCTGGGATGTAATATCTTACAACATTCCTGGCATGTCGGTCCCTACGTCTCGGTGGGAACGTTATATACGTCTATAACGATATATATCCGCACTTAAGGGAAACTAACTTCTCGGGTGTCATATTTCACAACATTCCTGGCGCTTCGGCTCCTACTTTTCGGCGGGAACATTATATACGTCTATAACGTTACATATCCTAACGTAAGGCAACATAACATCTCGGATGTTATATTTTACAACATTCCTGTCGTGTGGTCGCCTGCTTCTCGATGGGGTCATTATATACGTCTATAACATTATATATCCTAACCTAAGGCAACCTAACATCTCGGATGTAATATTTTACAACATTCTGGGTGGCCGGGTCCCCACGTCTCGATCTGCACATTATATACGTCTATAACGATATATATCCAAACTTAAGGGAACCCTACATCTCGGATGTAATATTTTACATCATTCCTGGCGCTTCGGCTCCTACTTTTCGGTGGGAACATTATATACCTCTGTAACGTTACATATCCTAACGTAAGGCAACATAACATCTCGGATGTTATATTTTACAACATTCCTGGCGTGTCGTCGCCTGCTTCTCGATGGGGACATTATATACGTCTATAACGTTGTATATCCTAGCCTAAGCAATCTAACATCTCGGATGTAATATTTTACAACATTCCTGGCGTGTCGTCGTCTGCTTCTCGATGGGGACATTATATACGTCTATAACGTTGTATAGCCTAACCTAACGCAACCTAACATCTGGGATGTAATATCTTGCAACATTCCTGGCATGTCGGTCCCTACGTCTCGGTGGGAACGTTATATACGTCTATAACGATATATATCCACACTTAAGGGAAACTAACTTCTCGGGTGTCATATTTTACAACATTCCTGGCGCTTCGGCTCCTACTTTTCGGTGGGAACATTATATACGTCTATAACGTTACATATCCTAACGTAAGGCAACATAACATCTCGGATGTTATATTTTACAACATTCCTGTCGTGTGGTCGCCTGCTTCTCGATGGGGTCATTAGATACGTCTATAACATTGTATATCCTAACCTAAGGCAACCTAACATCTCGGATGTAATATTTTACAACATTCTGGCTTGTCAGTCCCCACGTCTCGATCTGGACATTATATACATTTATAACGATATATATCCAAACTTAAGGGAAACTAACATCTCAGATGTAATATTTTGCAACATTCCTGGCGCTTCGGCTCCTACTTTTCGGTGGGAACATTATATACGTCTATAACGTTACATATCCTAACGTAAGGCAACATAACATCTCGGATGTTATATTTTACAACATTCCTGGCGTGTCGTCGCCTGCTTCTCGATGGGGACATTATATACGTCTATAACGTTGTATATCCTAGCCTAAGCAATCTAACATCTCGGATGTAATATTTTACAACATTCCTGGCGTGTCGTCGCCTGCTTCTCGATGGGGACATTATATACGTCTATAACATTGTATATCCTAACCTAAGGCAACCTAACATCTCGGATGTAATATTTTACAACATTCTGGCTTGTCAGTCCCCACGTCTCGATCTGGACATTATATACATTTATAACGATATATATCCAAACTTAAGGGAAACTAACATCTCGGATGTAATATTTTAAAACATTCCTGGTGCTTCGGCTCCTACTTTTCGGTGGGAACATTGTATACGTCTATAACGTTGCATATCCTAACGTAAGGCAACATAACATCTCGGATGTTATATTTTACAACATTCCTTGCGTGTCGTCGCCTGCTTCTCGATGGGGACTTTATATACGTCTATAAGGTTGTATATCCTAACCTAACGCAACCTAACATCTCGGATGTAATATTTTACAACATTCTGGCTTGTCGGTCCCGACGTCTCGATCTGGACATTATATACGTCTATAACGATATATATCCGAACTTAAGGGAAACTAACATCTCGGATGTAATATTTTATAACATTCCTGGCGCTTCGGCTCCTACTTTTCGGTGGGAACATTATATACGTCTATAACATTGTATATCCTAACCTAACGCAACCTAACATCTGGGATGTAATATTTTACAACATTCCTGGCGTGTCGTCGCCTGCTTCTCGATGGGGACATTATATACGTCTATAACGTTATATATCCTAACCTAACGCAACCTAACATCTGGGATGTAATATCTTACAACATTCCTGGCATGTCGGTCCCTACGTCTCGGTGGGAACGTTATATACGTCTATAACGACATATATCCAAACTTAAGGGAAACTAACACCTCGGATGTAATATTTTACAACATTCCTGGCGATTCGGCTACTACTTTTCGGTGGGAACATTATATACGTCTATAACGTTACATATCCTAACGTAAGGCAACATAACATCTCGGATGTAATATTTTACAACATTCCTGGCATGTCGTCGCCTGCTTCTCGATGGGGACATTATATAAGTCTATATCGTTGTATATCCTAACCTAACGCAACCTAACATCTGGGATGTAATATTTTACAACATTCCTGGCATGTCGGTCCCTACGTCTCGGTGGTAACATTACATACGTCTATAACGTTATATATCCTAGCCTAAGGCGGCCTAACATGTCGAATGTAATATTTTACATCATTCCTGGCGTGTCGGCCCGTAGTTCTCGGTGGTAACAATATATTCGTCTATAACGTTATGTATCCTAGCCTAAGGCAACCTAACATGCCGAATGTAATATTTTACAACATTCCTGGCGTGTCGTCGCCTACTTCTCGATGGGGACATTATATACGTCTATAACGTTGTATATCCTAACCTAACGCAACCTAACATCTGGGATGTATCATTTTACAACATTCATGGCATGTCGGTCCCTACGTCTCTGTGGGAACATCATATACGTCTATAGCGATATATATCCTAACGTAAGGCAACATAACATCTCGGATGCAATATTTTACAACATTCCTGACGCGTCGGCCCCTATTTCTCGGTGGGAACATAATATACGTCTATAACGTTATATATCCTAGCCTAAGGTAACCTAACATGTCGGATGTAATATTTTACAACATTCCTGGCGTGTCGGCGCCTGCTTCTCGATGGGGACATTATATACGTCTATAGCGTTGTATGTCCTAACCTAACGCAACCTAACTTCTGGGATGTAATATTTTACAACATTCCTGGCATGTCGGTCCCTACGTATCGGTGGTAACATTACATACGTCTATAACGTTATATATCCTAGCCTAAGGCGGCCTAACATGTCGAATGTAATATTTTACATCATTCCTGGCGTGTCGGCCCGTAGTTCTCGGTGGTAACAATATATTCGTCTATAACGTTCTGTATCGTAGCCTAAGGCAACCTAACATGCCGAATGTAATATTTTACAACATTCCTGGCGTGTCGTCGCCTGCTTCTCGATGGGGACATTATATACGTCTATAACGTTGTATATCCTAGCCTAAGCAATCTAACATCTCGGATGTAATATTTTACAACATTCCTGGCGTGTCGTCGCCTGCTTCTCGATGGAGACATTATATACGTCTATAACGTTGTATATCCTAACCTAATGCAACCTAACATCTGGGATGTAATATTTTACAACATTCTGGCATGTCAGTCCCCACGTCTCGATCTGGACATTATATACATTTATAACGATATATATCCAAACTTAAGGGAAACTAACATCTCGGATGTAATATTTTACAACATTCCTGGTGCTTCGGCTCCTACTTTTCGGTGGGAACATTATATACGTCTATAACGTTACATATCCTAACGTAAGGCAACATAACATCTCGGATGTTATATTTTACAACATTCCTGGCGTGTCGTCGCCTGCTTCTCGATGGGGACATTATATACGTCTATAACGTTGTATATCCTAACCTAACGCATCCTAACATCTGGGATGTAATATTTTACAACATTCCTGGCATGTCGGCCCCTATTTCTCGGTGGGAATATTATATACGTCTATAACGTTATATATCCTAGCCTAAGGCAACCTAACATCTCGAGTTTAATATATTACAACATTCCTGACGCGTCGGCCCCTATTTCTCGGTGGGAACATTATATACGTCTATAACGTTATACATCATAACCTATGGCAACCTTAAATCTCTACCGTAATAGTTTACAACATTCCTGGCGTGTCGGCTCGTACTTCTCGGTGCGAACATTATATACGTCTATAACGTTATATATCCTAACGTAAGGCAACATAACATCTCGGATATAATATTTTACAACATTCCTGGCGTGTCGTCGCCTGCTTCTCGATGGGGACATTATATACGTCTATAACGTTGTATATCCTAACCTAACGCAACCTAACATCTGGGATGTAATATTTTACAACATTCCTGGCATGTCGGTCCCTACGTCTCGGTGGGAACGTTATATACGTCTATAACGACATATATCCAAACTTAAGGGAAACTAACATCTCGGATGTAATATTTTACAACATTCCTGGCTCTTCGGCTCCTACTTTTCGGTAGGAACATTATATACGTCTATAACGTTACATATCCTAACGTAAGGCAACATAACATCTCGGATGTTATATTTTACAACATTCCTGGCGTGTCGTCGCCTGCTTCTCGATGGGGACATTATATACGTATATAACGTTGTATATTCTAACCTAACGCAACCTAACATCTGGGATGTAATATTTTACAACATTCCTGGCATGTCGGTCCGTACGTCTCGGTGGGAACGTTATATACGTCTATAACGACATATATCCAAACTTAAGGGAAACTAACATCTCGGATGTAATATTTTACAACATTCCTGGCGATTCGGCTCCCACTTTTCGGTGGGAACATTATATACGTCTATAACGTTACATATCCTAACGTAAGGCAACATAACAACTCGGATGTTATATTTTACAACATTCCTGGCGTGTCGTCGCCTGCTCCTCGATGGGGTCATTATATACGTCTATAACGTTGTATATCCTAACCTAAGGCAACCTAACATCTCGGATGTAATATTTTACAACATTCTGGCTTGTCAGTCCCCACGTCTCGATCTGGACATTATATACATTTATAACGATATATATCCAAACTTAAGGGAAACTAACATCTCGGATGTAATATTTTGCAACATTCCTGGCGCATCGGCTCCTACTTTTCGGTGGGAACATTATATACGTCTATAACGTTACATATCCTAACGTAAGGCAACATAACATCTCGGATGTTATATTTTACAACATTCCTGGCGTGTCGTCGCCTGCTTCTCGATGGGGACATTATATACGTCTATAACGTTGTATATCCTAGCCTAAGCAATCTAACATCTCGGATGTAATATTTTACAACATTCCTGGCGTGTCGTCGCCTGCTTCTCGAGGGGGACATTATATACGTCTATAACGTTGTATATCCTAACCTAACGCAACCTAACATCTGGGATGTAATATCTTACAACATTCCTGGCATGTCGGTCCCTACGTCTCGGTGGGAACGTTATATACGTCTATAACGATATATATCCACACTTAAGGGAAACTAACTTCTCGGGTGTCATATTTCACAACATTCCTGGCGCTTCGGCTCCTACTTTTCGGTGGGAACATTATATACGTCTATAACGTTACATATCCTAACGTAAGGCAACATAACATCTCGGATGTTATATTTTACAACATTCCTGTCGTGTGGTCGCCTGCTTATCGATGGGGTCATTATATACGTCTATAACATTATATATCCTAACCTAAGGCAACCTAACATCTCGGATGTAATATTTTAAAACATTCTGGCTTGTCAGTCCCCACGTCTCGATCTGGACATTATATACATTTATAACGATATATGTCCAAACTTAAGGGAAACTAACATCTCGGATGTAATATTTTGCAACATTCCTGGCGCTTCGGCTCCTACTTTTCGGTGGGAACATTATATACCTCTGTAACGTTACATATCCTAACGTAAGGCAACATAACATCTCGGATGTTATATTTTACAACATTCCTGGCGTGTCGTCGCCTGCTTCTCGATGGGGACATTATATACGTCTATAACGTTGTATATCCTAGCCTAAGCAATCTAACATCTCGGATGTAATATTTTACAACATTCCTGGCGTGTCGTCGCCTGCTTCTCGATGGGGACATTATATACGTCTATAACGTTGTATAGCCTAACCTAACGCAACCTAACATCTGGGATGTAATATCTTACAACATTCCTGGCATGTCGGTCCCTACGTCTCGGTGGGAACGTTATATACGTCTATAACGATATATATCCACACTTAAGGGAAACTAACTTCTCGGGTGTCATATTTTACAACATTCCTGGCGCTTCGGCTCCTACTTTTCGGTGGGAACATTATATACGTCTATAACGTTACATATCCTAACGTAAGGCAACATAACATCTCGGAAGTTATATTTTACAACATTCCTGTCGTGTGGTCGCCTGCTTCTCGATGGGGTCATTAGATACGTCTATAACATTGTATATCCTAACCTAAGGCAACCTAACATCTCGGATGTAATATTTTACAACATTCTGGCTTGTCAGTCCCCACGTCTCGATCTGGACATTATATACATTTATAACGATATATATCCAAACTTAAGGGAAACTAACATCTCAGATGTAATATTTTGCAACATTCCTGGCGCTTCGGCTCCTACTTTTCGGTGGGAACATTATATACGTCTATAACGTTACATATCCTAACGTAAGGCAACATAACATCTCGGATGTTATATTTTACAACATTCCTGGCGTGTCGTCGCCTGCTTCTCGATGGGGACATTATATACGTCTATAACGTTGTATATCCTAGCCTAAGCAATCTAACATCTCGGATGTTATATTTTACAACATTCCTGGCGTGTCGTCGCCTGCTTCTCGATGGGGACATTATATACGTCTATAACGTTGTATATTCTAACCTAACGCAACCTAACATCTGGGATGTAATATTTTACAACATTCCTGGCATGTCGGTCCCTACGCCTCGGTGGGAATGTTATATACGTCTATAACGACATATATCCAAACTTAAGGGAAACTAACATCTCGGATGTAATATTTTACAACATTCCTGGCGATTCGGCTCCCACTTTTCGGTGGGAACATTATATACGTCTATAACGTTACATATCCTAACGTAAGGCAACATAACAACTCGGATGTTATATTTTACAACATTCCTGGCGTGTCGTCGCCTGCTCCTCGATGGGGTCATTATATACGTCTATAACGTTGTATATCCTAACCTAAGGCAACCTAACATCTCGGATGTAATATTTTACAACATTCTGGCCTGTCGGTCCCCACGTCTCGATCTGCACATTATATACGTCTATAACGATATATATCCAAACTTAAGGGAAACCTACATCTCGGATGTTATATTTTACATCATTCCTGGCGCTTCGGCTCCTACTTTTCGGTGGGAACATTATATACGTCTATAACGTTACATATCCTAACGTAAGGCAACATAACATCTCGGATGTAATATTTTACAACATTCCTGGCGTGTCGTCGCCTGCTTCTCGATGGGGACATTATATACGTCTATAACGTTGTATATCCTAACCTAACGCATCCTAACATCTGGGATGTAATATTTTACAACATTCCTGGCATGTCGGCCCCTATTTTGCGGTGGGAATATTATATACGTCTATAACGTTATATATCCTAGCCTAAGGCAACCTAACATCTCGAGTTTAATATTTTACAACATTCCTGACGCGTCGGCCCCTATTTCTCGGTGGGAACATTATATACGTCTATAACGTTATACATCATAACCTATGGCAACCTAAAATCTCTACCGTAATAGTTTACAACATTCCTGGCGTGTCGGCTCGTACTTCTCGGTGCGAACATTATATACGTCTATAACGTTATATATCCTAACGTAAGGCAACATAACATCTCGGATATAATATTTTACAACATTCCTGGCGTGTCGTCGCCTGCTTCTCGATGGGGACATTATATACGTCTATAACGTTGTATATCCTAACCTAACGCAACCTAACATCTGGGATGTAATATTTTACAACATTCCTGGCATGTCGGTCCCTACGTCTCGGTGGGAACGTTATATACGTCTATAACGACATATATCCAAACTTAAGGGAAACTAACATCTCGGATGTAATATTTTACAACACTCCTGGCTCTTCGGCTCCTACTTTTCGGTAGGAACATTATATACGTCTATAACGTTACATATCCTAACGTAAGGCAACATAACATCTCGGATGTTATATTTTACAACATTCCTGGCGTGTCGTCGCCTGCTTCTCGATGGGGACATTATATACGTATATAACGTTGTATATTCTAACCTAACGCAACCTAACATCTGGGATGTAATATTTTACAACATTCCTGGCATGTCGGTCCGTACGTCTCGGTGGGAACGTTATATACGTCTATAACGACATATATCCAAACTTAAGGGAAACTAACATCTCGGATGTAATATTTTACAACATTCCTGGCGATTCGGCTCCCACTTTTCGGTGGGAACATTATATACGTCTATAACGTTACATATCCTAACGTAAGGCAACATAACAACTCGGATGTTATATTTTACAACATTCCTGGCGTGTCGTCGCCTGCTCCTCGATGGGGTCATTATATACGTCTATAACGTTGTATATCCTAACCTAAGGCAACCTAACATCTCGGATGTAATATTTTACAACATTCTGGCTTGTCAGTCCCCACGTCTCGATCTGGACATTATATACATTTATAACGATATATATCCAAACTTAAGGGAAACTAACATCTCGGATGTAATATTTTGCAACATTCCTGGCGCATCGGCTCCTACTTTTCGGTGGGAACATTATATACGTCTATAACGTTACATATCCTAACGTAAGGCAACATAACATCTCGGATGTTATATTTTACAACATTCCTGGCGTGTCGTCGCCTGCTTCTCGATGGGGACATTATATACGTCTATAACGTTGTATATCCTAGCCTAAGCAATCCTACATCTCGGATGTAATATTTTACAACATTCCTGGCGTGTCGTCGCCTGCTTCTCGAGGGGGACATTATATACGTCTATAACGTTGTATATCCTAACCTAACGCAACCTAACATCTGGGATGTAATATCTTACAACATTCCTGGCATGTCGGTCCCTACGTCTCGGTGGGAACGTTATATACGTCTATAACGATATATATCCACACTTAAGGGAAACTAACTTCTCGGGTGTCATATTTCACAACATTCCTGGCGCTTCGGCTCCTACTTTTCGGTGGGAACATTATATACGTCTATAACGTTACATATCCTAACGTAAGGCAACATAACATCTCGGATGTTATATTTTACAACATTCCTGTCGTGTGGTCGCCTGCTTATCGATGGGGTCATTATATACGTCTATAACATTATATATCCTAACCTAAGGCAACCTAACATCTCGGATGTAATATTTTAAAACATTCTGGCTTGTCAGTCCCCACGTCTCGATCTGGACATTATATACATTTATAACGATATATATCCAAACTTAAGGGAAACTAACATCTCGGATGTAATATTTTGCAACATTCCTGGCGCATCGGCTCCTACTTTTCGGTGGGAACATTATATACGTCTATAACGTTACATATCCTAACGTAAGGCAACATAACATCTCGGATGTTATATTTTACAACATTCCTGGCGTGTCGTCGCCTGCTTCTCGATGGGGACATTATATACGTCTATAACGTTGTATATCCTAGCCTAAGCAATCCTACATCTCGGATGTAATATTTTACAACATTCCTGGCGTGTCGTCGCCTGCTTCTCGAGGGGGACATTATATACGTCTATAACGTTGTATATCCTAACCTAACGCAACCTAACATCTGGGATGTAATATCTTACAACATTCCTGGCATGTCGGTCCCTACGTCTCGGTGGGAACGTTATATACGTCTATAACGATATATATCCACACTTAAGGGAAACTAACTTCTCGGGTGTCATATTTCACAACATTCCTGGCGCTTCGGCTCCTACTTTTCGGTGGGAACATTATATACGTCTATAACGTTACATATCCTAACGTAAGGCAACATAACATCTCGGATGTTATATTTTACAACATTCCTGTCGTGTGGTCGCCTGCTTATCGATGGGGTCATTATATACGTCTATAACATTATATATCCTAACCTAAGGCAACCTAACATCTCGGATGTAATATTTTAAAACATTCTGGCTTGTCAGTCCCCACGTCTCGATCTGGACATTATATACATTTATAACGATATATGTCCAAACTTAAGGGAAACTAACATCTCGGATGTAATATTTTGCAACATTCCTGGCGCTTCGGCTCCTACTTTTCGGTGGGAACATTATATACCTCTGTAACGTTACATATCCTAACGTAAGGCAACATAACATCTCGGATGTTATATTTTACAACATTCCTGGCGTGTCGTCGCCTGCTTCTCGATGGGGACATTATATACGTCTATAACGTTGTATATCCTAGCCTAAGCAATCTAACATCTCGGATGTAATATTTTACAACATTCCTGGCGTGTCGTCGCCTGCTTCTCGATGGGGACATTATATACGTCTATAACGTTGTATAGCCTAACCTAACGCAACCTAACATCTGGGATGTAATATCTTACAACATTCCTGGCATGTCGGTCCCTACGTCTCGGTGGGAACGTTATATACGTCTATAACGATATATATCCACACTTAAGGGAAACTAACTTCTCGGGTGTCATATTTTACAACATTCCTGGCGCTTCGGCTCCTACTTTTCGGTGGGAACATTATATACGTCTATAACGTTACATATCCTAACGTAAGGCAACATAACATCTCGGAAGTTATATTTTACAACATTCCTGTCGTGTGGTCGCCTGCTTCTCGATGGGGTCATTAGATACGTCTATAACATTGTATATCCTAACCTAAGGCAACCTAACATCTCGGATGTAATATTTTACAACATTCTGGCTTGTCAGTCCCCACGTCTCGATCTGGACATTATATACATTTATAACGATATATATCCAAACTTAAGGGAAACTAACATCTCAGATGTAATATTTTGCAACATTCCTGGCGCTTCGGCTCCTACTTTTCGGTGGGAACATTATATACGTCTATAACGTTACATATCCTAACGTAAGGCAACATAACATCTCGGATGTTATATTTTACAACATTCCTGGCGTGTCGTCGCCTGCTTCTCGATGGGGACATTATATACGTCTATAACGTTGTATATCCTAGCCTAAGCAATCTAACATCTCGGATGTTATATTTTACAACATTCCTGGCGTGTCGTCGCCTGCTTCTCGATGGGGACATTATATACGTCTATAACGTTGTATATTCTAACCTAACGCAACCTAACATCTGGGATGTAATATTTTACAACATTCCTGGCATGTCGGTCCCTACGCCTCGGTGGGAATGTTATATACGTCTATAACGACATATATCCAAACTTAAGGGAAACTAACATCTCGGATGTAATATTTTACAACATTCCTGGCGATTCGGCTCCCACTTTTCGGTGGGAACATTATATACGTCTATAACGTTACATATCCTAACGTAAGGCAACATAACAACTCGGATGTTATATTTTACAACATTCCTGGCGTGTCGTCGCCTGCTCCTCGATGGGGTCATTATATACGTCTATAACGTTGTATATCCTAACCTAAGGCAACCTAACATCTCGGATGTAATATTTTACAACATTCTGGCCTGTCGGTCCCCACGTCTCGATCTGCACATTATATACGTCTATAACGATATATATCCAAACTTAAGGGAAACCTACATCTCGGATGTTATATTTTACATCATTCCTGGCGCTTCGGCTCCTACTTTTCGGTGGGAACATTATATACGTCTATAACGTTACATATCCTAACGTAAGGCAACATAACATCTCGGATGTAATATTTTACAACATTCCTGGCGTGTCGTCGCCTGCTTCTCGATGGGGACATTATATACGTCTATAACGTTGTATATCCTAACCTAACGCATCCTAACATCTGGGATGTAATATTTTACAACATTCCTGGCATGTCGGCCCCTATTTTGCGGTGGGAATATTATATACGTCTATAACGTTATATATCCTAGCCTAAGGCAACCTAACATCTCGAGTTTAATATTTTACAACATTCCTGACGCGTCGGCCCCTATTTCTCGGTGGGAACATTATATACGTCTATAACGTTATACATCATAACCTATGGCAACCTAAAATCTCTACCGTAATAGTTTACAACATTCCTGGCGTGTCGGCTCGTACTTCTCGGTGCGAACATTATATACGTCTATAACGTTATATATCCTAACGTAAGGCAACATAACATCTCGGATGTAATATTTTACAACATACCTGGCGTGTCGTCGCCTGCTTCTCGATGGGGACATTATATACGTCTATAACGTTGTATATCCTAACCTAACGCAATCTAACATCTGGGATGTAATATTTTCCAATATTCCTGGCATGTCGGTACCTACGTCTCGGAGGGAACGTTATATTCGTCTATAACCATATATATCCACACTTAAGGGAAACTAACTTCTCGGGTGTCATATTTTACAACATTCCTGGCGCTTCGGCTCCTACTTTTCGGTGGGAACATTATATACGTCTATAACGTTACATATCCTAACGTAAGGCAACATAACATCTCGGATGTTATATTTTACAACATTCCTGTCGTGTGGTCGCCTGCTTCTCGATGGGGTCATTATATACGTCTATAACATTATATATCGTAACCTAAGGCAACATAACATCTCGGATGTAATATTTTACAACATTCTGGCTTGTCAGTCCCCACGTCTCGATCTGGACATTATATACATTTATAACGATATATATCCAAACTTAAGGGAAACTAACATCTCGGATGTAATATTTTGCAACATTCCTGGCGCTTCGGCTCCTACTTTTCGGTGGGAACATTATATACCTCTGTAACGTTACATATGCTAACGTAAGGCAACATAACATCTCGGATGTTATATTTTACAACATTCCTGGCGTGTCGTCGCCTGCTTCTCGATGGGGACATTATATACGTCTATAACGTTGTATATCCTAGCCTAAGCAATCTAACATCTCGGATGTAATATTTTACAACATTCCTGGCGTGTCGTCGCCTGCTTCTCGATGGGGACATTATATACGTCTATAACGTTGTATAGCCTAACCTAACGCAACCTAACATCTGGGATGTAATATCTTACAACATTCCTGGCATGTCGGTCCCTACGTCTCGGTGGGAACGTTATATACGTCTATAACGATATATATCCACACTTAAGGGAAACTAACTTCTCGGGTGTCATATTTTACAACATTCCTGGCGCTTCGGCTCCTACTTTTCGGTGGGAACATTATATACGTCTATAACGTTACATATCCTAACGTAAGGCAACATAACATCTCGGATGTTATATTTTACAACATTCCTGTCGTGTGGTCGCCTGCTTCTCGATGGGGTCATTAGATACGTCTATAACATTGTATATCCTAACCTAAGGCAACCTAACATCTCGGATGTAATATTTTACAACATTCTGGCTTGTCAGTCCCCACGTCTCGATCTGGACATTATATACATTTATAACGATATATATCCAAACTTAAGGGAAACTAACATCTCAGATGTAATATTTTGCAACATTCCTGGCGCTTCGGCTCCTACTTTTCGGTGGGAACATTATATACGTCTATAACGTTACATATCCTAACGTAAGGCAACATAACAACTCGGATGTTATATTTTACAACATTCCTGGCGTGTCGTCGCCTGCTCCTCGATGGGGTCATTATATACGTCTATAACGTTGTATATCCTAACCTAAGGCAACCTAACATCTCGGATGTAATAATTTACAACATTCTGGCCTGTCGGTCCCCACGTCTCGATCTGCACATTATATACGTCTATAACGATATATATCCAAACTTAAGGGAAACCTACATCTCGGATGTTATATTTTACATCATTCCTGGCGCTTCGGCTCCTACTTTTCGGTGGGAACATTATATACGTCTATAACGTTACATATCCTAACGTAAGGCAACATAACATCTCGGATGTAATATTTTACAACATTCCTGGCGTGTCGTCGCCTGCTTCTCGATGGGGACATTATATACGTCTATAACGTTGTATATCCTAACCTAACGCATCCTAACATCTGGGATGTAATATTTTACAACATTCCTGGCATGTCGGCCCCTATTTCTCGGTGGGAATATTATATACGTCTATAACGTTATATATCCTAGCCTAAGGCAACCTAACATCTCGAGTTTAATATTTTACAACATTCCTGACGCGTCGGCCCCTATTTCTCGGTGGGAACATTATATACGTCTATAACGTTATACATCATAACCTATGGCAACCTAAAATCTCTACCGTAATAGTTTACAACATTCCTGGCGTGTCGGCTCGTACTTCTCGGTGCGAACATTATATACGTCTATAACGTTATATATCCTAACGTAAGGCAACATAACATCTCGGATGTAATATTTTACAACATACCTGGCGTGTCGTCGCCTGCTTCTCGATGGGGACATTATATACGTCTATAACGTTGTATATCCTAACCTAACGCAATCTAACATCTGGGATGTAATATTTTCCAATATTCCTGGCATGTCGGTACCTACGTCTCGGAGGGAACGTTATATTCGTCTATAACCATATATATCCACACTTAAGGGAAACTAACTTCTCGGGTGTCATATTTTACAACATTCCTGGCGCTTCGGCTCCTACTTTTCGGTGGGAACATTATATACGTCTATAACGTTACATATCCTAACGTAAGGCAACATAAAATCTCGGATGTTATATTTTACAACATTCCTGTCGTGTGGTCGCCTGCTTCTCGATGGGGTCATTATATACGTCTATAACATTATATATCCTAACCTAAGGCAACCTAACATCTCGGATGTAATATTTTAAAACATTCTGGCTTGTCAGTCCCCACGTCTCGATCTGGACATTATATACATTTATAACGATATATATCCAAACTTAAGGGAAACTAACATCTCGGATGTAATATTTTGCAACATTCCTGGCGCTTCGGCTCCTACTTTTCGGTGGGAACATTATATACCTCTGTAACGTTACATATCCTAACGTAAGGCAACATAACATCTCGGATGTTATATTTTACAACATTCCTGGCGTGTCGTCGCCTGCTTCTCGATGGGGACATTATATACGTCTATAACGTTGTATATCCTAGCCTAAGCAATCTAACATCTCGGATGTAATATTTTACAACATTCCTGGCGTGTCGTCGCCTGCTTCTCGATGGGGACATTATATACGTCTATAACGTTGTATAGCCTAACCTAACGCAACCTAACATCTGGGATGTAATATCTTACAACATTCCTGGCATGTCGGTCCCTACGTCTCGGTGGGAACGTTATATACGTCTATAACGATATATATCCACACTTAAGGGAAACTAACTTCTCGGGTGTCATATTTTACAACATTCCTGGCGCTTCGGCTCCTACTTTTCGGTGGGAACATTATATACGTCTATAACGTTACATATCCTAACGTAAGGCAACATAACATCTCGGATGTTATATTTTACAACATTCCTGTCGTGTGGTCGCCTGCTCCTCGATGGGGTCATTATATACGTCTATAACATTGTATATCCTAACCTAAGGCAACCTAACATCTCGGATGTAATATTTTACAACATTCTGGCTTGTCAGTCCGCACGTCTCGATCTGGACATTATATACATTTATAACGATATATATCCAAACTTAAGGGAAACTAACATCTCGGATGTAATATTTTACAACATTCCTGGTGCTTCGGCTCCTACTTTTCGGTGGGAACATTGTATACGTCTATAACGTTACATATCCTAACGTAAGGCAACATAACATCTCGGATGTTATATTTTACAACATTCCTGGCGTGTCGTCGCCTGCTTCTCGATGGGGACATTATATACGTCTATAAGGTTGTATATCCTAACCTAACGCAACCTAACATCTCGGATGTAATATTTTACAACATTCTGGCTTGTCGGTCCCGACGACTCGATCTGGACATTATATACGTCTATAACGATATATATCCGAACTTAAGGGAAACTAACATCTCGGATGTAATATTTTATAACATTCCTGGCGCTTCGGCTCCTACTTTTCGGTGGGAACATTATATACGTCTATAACATTGTATATCCTAACCTAACGCAACCTAATATCTGGGATGCAATATTTTACAACATTCCTGTCATGACGGCCCCTATTTCTCGGTGGGAATATTATATACGTCTATAACGTTATATATCCTAGCCTAAGGCAACCTAACATCTCGAGTTTAATATTTTACAACATTCCTGACGCGTCGGCCCCTATTTCTCGGTGGGAACATTATATACGTCCATAACGTTATATATCATAACCTAAGGCAATCGAACATCTGGGATGTAATATTTTCCAACATTCCTGGCATGTCGGTCCCTACGTCTCGGAGGGAACGTTATATACGTCTATAACGATATATATCCAAACTTAAGGGAAACTAACATCTCGGGTGTCATATTTTACAACATTCCTGGCGCTTCGGCTCCTACTTTTCGGTGGGAACATTATATACGTCTATAACGTTACATATCCTAACGTAAGGCAACATAACATCTCGGATGTTATATTTTACAACATTCCTGGCGTGTGGTCGCCTGCTTCTCGAAGGGGTCATTATATACGTCTATAACATTGTATATCCTAACCTAAGGCAACCTAACATCTCGGATGTAATATTTTACAACATTCTGGCTTGTCAGTCCCCACGTCTCGATCTGGACATTATATACATTTATAACGATATATATCCAAACTTAAGGGAAACTAACATCTCGGATGTAATATTTTAAAACATTCCTGGTGCTTCGGCTCCTACTTTTCGGTGGGAACATTGTATACGTCTATAACGTTACATATCCTAACGTAAGGCAACATAACATCTCGGATGTTATATTTTACAACATTCCTGGCGTGTCGTCGCCTGCTTCTCGATGGGGACTTTATATACGTCTATAAGGTTGTATATCCTAACCTAACGCAACCTAACATCTCGGATGTAATATTTTACAACATTCTGGCTTGTCGGTCCCGACGTCTCGATCTGGACGTTATATACGTCTATAACGATATATATCCGAACTTAAGGGAAACTAAGATCTCGGATGTAATATTTTATAACATTCCTGGCGCTTCGGCTCCTACTTTTCGGTGGGAACATTATATACGTCTATAACATTGTATATCCTAACCTAACGCAACCTAACATCTGGGATGTAATATTTTACAACATTCCTGGCGTGTCGTCGCCTGCTTCTCGATGGGGACATTATATACGTCTATAACGTTATATATCCTAACCTAACGCAACCTAACATCTGGGATGTAATATCTTACAACATTCCTGGCATGTCGGTCCCTACGTCTCGGTGGGAACGTTATATACGTCTATAACGATATATATCCAAACTTAAGGGAAACTAACATTTCGGATGTCATATTTTACAACATTCCTGGCGCTTCGGCCCCTATTTCTCGGTGGTAACATTATATACGTCTATAACGTTATATATCATAACCTAAGGCAACCTAAAATCTCTACCGTAATAGTTTACAACATTCCGGGCGTGTCGGCTCGTACTTCTCGGTGCGAACATTATATACGTCTATAACGTTATACATCCTAACGTAAGGCAACATAACATCTCGGATATAATATTTTACAACATTCCTGGCGTGTCGTCGCCTGCTTCTCGATGGGGACATTATATACGTCTATAACGTTGTATATCCTAACCTAACGCAACCTAACATCTGGGATGTAATATTTTACAACATTCCTGGCATGTCGGTCCCTACGTCTCGGTGGGAACGTTATATACGTCTATAACGACATATATCCAAACTTAAGGGAAACTAACATCTCGGATGTAATATTTTACAACATTCCTGGCTCTTCGGCTCCTACTTTTCGGTGGGAACATTATATACGTTTATAACGTTACATATCCTAACGTAAGGCAACATAACATCTCGGATGTTATATTTTACAACATTCCTGGCGTGTCGTCGCCTGCTCCTCGATGGGGTCATTATATACGTCTATAACGTTGTATATCCTAACCTAACGCAACCTAACATCTCGGATGTAATATTTTACAACATTCTGGCTTGTCAGTCCCCACGTCTCGATCTGGACATTATATACGTCTATAACGATATATATCCAAACTTAAGGGAAACTAACATCTCGGATGTAATATTTTATAACATTCCTGGCGCTTCGGCTCCTACTTTTCGGTGGGAAAATTATATACGTCTATAACGTTACATATCCTAACGTAAGGCAACATAACATCTCGGATGTTATATTTTACAACATTCCTGGCGTGTCGTCGCCTGCTTCTCGATGGGGACATTATATACGTCTATAACGTTGTATATCCTAGCCTAAGCAATCTAACATCTCGGATGTAATATTTTACAACATTCCTGGCGTGTCGTCGCCTGCTTCTCGATGGGGACATTACATACGTCTATAACGTTGTATATTCTAACCTAACGCAACCTAACATCTGGGATGTAATATTGTACAACATTCCTGGCATGTCGGTCCGTACGTCTCGGTGGGAACGTTATATACGTCTATAACGATATATATCCAAACTTAAGGGAAACTAACATCTCGGATGTCATATTTTACAACATTCCTGGCGCTTCGGCCCCTATTTCTCGGTGGTAACATTATATACGTCTATAACGTTATATATCATAACCTAAGGCAACCTAAAATCTCTACCGTAATTGTTTACAACATTCCTGGCGTGTCGGCTCGTACTTCTCGGTGCGAACATTATATACGTCTATAACGTTATATATCCTAACGTAAGGCAACATACCATCTCGGATGTAATATTTTACAACATTCCTGGCGTGTCGTCGCCTGCTTCTCCATGGGGACATTATATACGTCTATAACGTTGTATATCCTAACCTAACGCAACCTAACATCTGGGATGTAATATCTTACAACATTCCTGGCATGTCGGTCCCTACGTCTCGGTGGGAACGTTATATACGTCTATAACGATATATATCCAAACTTAAGGGAAACTAACACCTCGGATGTCATATTTTACAACATTCCTGGCCCTTCGGCTCCTACTTTTCGGTGGGAACATTATATACGTCTATAACGTTAAATATCCTAACGTAAGGCAACATAACATCTCGGATGTTATATTTTACAACATTCCTGGCGCGTGGTCGCCTGCTTCTCGATGGGGTCATTATATACGTCTATAACATTGTATATCCTAACGTAAGGCAACCTAACATCTCGGATGTAATATTTTACAACATTCTGGCTTGTCAGTCCCCACGTCTCGATCTGGACATTATATACATTTATAACGACATATATCCAAACTTAAGGGAAACTAACATCTCGGATGTAATATTTTACAACATTCCTGGCGCTTCGGCTCCTACTTTTCGGTGGGAACATTATATACGTCTATAACGTTACATATCCTAACGTAAGGCAACATAACATCTCGGATGTTATATTTTACAATATTCCTGGCGCGTCGTCGCCTGCTTCTCGATGGGGAAATTATATACGTCTATAACGTTGTATATCCTAGCCTAAGCAAACTGGAATCTGGGATGTAATATTTTACAACATTCCTCGCATGTCGGTCCCTACGTCTCGGTGGGAACGTTATATACGTCTATAACGATATATATCCAAACTTAAGGGAAACTAACACCTCGGATGTCATATTTTACAACATTCCTGGCCCTTCGGCTCCTACTTTTCGGTGGGAACATTATATACGTCTATAATGTTAAATATCCAAACGTAAGGCAACATAACATCTCGGATGTTATATTTTACAACATTCCTGGCGCGTGGTCGCCTGCTTCTCGATGGGGTCATTATATACGTCTATAACATTGTATATCCTAACGTAAGGCAACCTAACATGTCGGATGTAATATTTTACAACATTCTGGCTTGTCAGTCCCCACGTCTCGATCTGGACATTATATACATTTATAACGACATATATCCAAACTTAAGGGAAACTAACATCTCGGATGTAATATTTTACAACATTCCTGGCGCTTCGGCTCCTACTTTTCGGTGGGAACATTATATACGTCTATAACGTTACATATCCTAACGTAAGGCAACATAACATCTCGGATGTTATATTTTACAACATTCCTGGCGTGTCGTCGCCTGCTTCTCGATGGGGACATTATATACGTCTATAACGTTGTATATCCTAGCCTAAGCAATCTAACATCTCGGATGTAATATTTTACAACATTCCTGGCGTGTCGTCGCCTGCTTCTCGATGGGGACATTACATACGTCTATAACGTTGTATATCCTAACCTAACGCAACCTAACATCTGGGATGTAATATTGTACAACATTCCTGCCATGTCGGTCCGTACGTCTCGGTGGGAACGTTATATACGTCTATAACGATATATATCCAAACTTAAGGGAAACTAACATCTCGGATGTCATATTTTACAACATTCCTGGCGCTTCGGCCCCTATTTCTCGGTGGTAACATTATATACGTCTATAACGTTATATATCATAACCTAAGGCAACCTAAAATCTCTACCGTCATAGTTTACAACATTCCTGTCGCTTCGGCTCCTACTTTTCGCTGGGAACGTTATATACGTCTATAACGTTACATATCCTAACGTAAGGCAACATAACATCTCGGATGTAATATTTTACAACATTCCTGGCATGTCGTCGCCTGCTTCTCGATGGGGACATTATATAAGTCTATATCGTTGTATATCCTAACCTAACGCAACCTAACATCTGGGATGTAATATTTTACAACATTCCTGGCATGTCGGTCCCTACGTCTCGGTGGTAACATTACATACGTCTATAACGTTATATATCCTAGCCTAAGGCGGCCTAACATGTCGAATGTAATATTTTACATCATTCCTGGCGTGTCGGCCCGTAGTTCTCGGTGGTAACAATATATTCGTCTATAACGTTATGTATCCTAGCCTAAGGCAACCTAACATGCCGAATGTAATATTTTACAACATTCCTGGCGTGTCGTCGCCTACTTCTCGATGGGGACATTATATACGTCTATAACGTTGTATATCCTAACCTAACGCAACCTAACATCTGGGATGTATCATTTTACAACATTCCTGGCATGTCGGTCCCTACGTCTCTGTGGGAACATCATATACGTCTATAGCGATATATATCCTAACCGAAGGCAACGTAACATCTCGGATGTAATATTTTACAACATTCCTGGCGCGTCGGCTCCTATTTTTCGGTGGGAACATTATATACGTCTATAACGTTATATATCCTAACGTAAGGCAACATAACATCTCGGATGCATCATTTTACAACATTCCTGACGCGTCGGCCCCTATTTCTCGGTGGGAACATAATATACGTCTATAACGTTATATATCCTAGCCTAAGGTAACCTAACATGTCGGATGTAATATTTTACAACATTCCTGGCGTGTCGTCGCCTGCTTCTCGATGGGGACATTATATACGTCTATATCGTTGTATATCCTAACCTAACGCAACCTAACTTCTGGGATGTAATATTTTACAACATTCCTGGCATGTCGGTCCCTACGTATCGGTGGTAACATTACATACGTCTATAACGTTATATATCCTAGCCTAAGGCGGCCTAACATGTCGAATGTAATATTTTACATCATTCCTGGCGTGTCGGCCCGTAGTTCTCGGTGGTAACAATATATTCGTCTATAACGTTATGTATCCTAGCCTAAGGCAACCTAACATGCCGAATGTAATATTTTACAACATTCCTGGCGTGTCGTCGCCTACTTCTCGATGGGGACATTATATACGTCTATAACGTTGTATATCCTAACCTAACGCAACCTAACATCTGGGATGTATTATTTTACAACATTCCTGACTCGTCTGTTCCTACTTTTCGGTGGGAACATTATATACGTCTATAACGTTGTATATCCTAGTCCAAGGCAACCTAACATGTCGAATGTAATATTTTACAACAATCCTGGCGTGTCGTCGCCTACTTCTCGATGGGGACATTATATACATCTATAACCTTGTATATCCTAACCTAAGGCAACCTAACATCTCGGATGTAATATTTTACAACATTCTGGCGTGTCGTCGCCTGCTTCTCGATGGGGACATTATATACGTCTATAACGTTGTATATCCTAACCTAAAGCAACCTAACATTTGGGATGTAATATTTTACAACACTCCTGGCATGTCGGTGCCTACGTCTCGTTGGGAACATTATATACGTCTATAACGATAGATATCCTAACCTAAGGCAACCTAACACCTCGGATGTAATAGTTGACAACATTCCTGGCGTGTAGGCCCGCACTTCCCGGTGGTAACATTACATACGTCTATAACGTTATATATCCTAGCCTAAGGCCACCTAACATGTCGAATGTAATATTTTACAACATTCCTGACGCGTCGGCCCCTATTTTTCGGTGGGAACATTATATACGTCTATAACGTTATATATCCTAGTCTAAGGCAACCTAACATGTCGAATGTAATATTTTACAACATTCCTGGCGTGTCGTCGCCTACTTCTCGATGGTGACATTATATACGTCTATAACGTTGTATATCCTAACCTAACGCAACCTAACATCTCGTATGTAAGATTTTACAACATTCCTGGCATGTCGGTCCCTACATCTCGGCGGGAACACACTATACGTCTATAACGTTGTATATCCTAACCTAACGCAACCTAACATTTGGGATGCAATATTTTACAACATTCCTGGCATGTCGGTGCCTACGTCTCGGTGGGAACATTATATACGTCTATAACGATATATGTCCCAACCTAAGGCAACCTAACACCTCGGATGTAATAGTTGACAACATTCCTGGCGTCTAGGCCCATACTTCTCGGTGGGAACATTGTATACGTCTACAACGTTATATATCCTAGCCTAAGGCCACATAACATGTCGAATGTAATATTCTACAACATTCCTGGCGTGTCGTCGCCTGCTTCTCGATGGGGACATTATATACGTCTATAACGTTGTATATCCTAACCTAACCCAACCTAACATCTCGGATGTACTATTTTACAAAATTCCTGGCGTGTCGTCGCCTGCTTCTCGATGGAGACATTATATACGTCTATAACGTTGTATATCCTAACCTAACGCAACCTAACATCTGGGATGTATCATTTTACAACATTCCTGGCATGTCGGTCCCTACGTCTCTGTGGGAACATCATATACGTCTATAGCGATATATATCCTAACCGAAGGCAACGTAACATCTCGGATGTAATATTTTACAACATTCCTGGCGCGTCGGCTCCTATTTTTCGGTGGGAACATTATATACGTCTATAACGTTATATATCCTAACGTAAGGCAACATAACATCTCGGATGCAATATTTTACAACATTCCTGACGCGTCGGCCCCTAATTCTCGGCGGGAACATAATATACGTCTATAACGTTATATATCCTAGCCTAAGGTAACCTAACATGTCGGATGTAATATTTTACAACATTCCTGGCGTGTCGTCGCCTGCATCTCGATGGGGACATTATATACGTCTATATCGTTGTATATCCTAACCTAACGCAACCTAACTTCTGGGATTTAATATTTTACAACATTCCTGGCATGTCGGTCCCTACGTATCGGTGGTAACATTACATACGTCTATAACGTTATATATCCTAGCCTAAGGCGGCCTAACATGTCGAATGTAATATTTTACATCATTCCTGGCGTGTCGGCCCGTAGTTCTCGGTGGTAACAATATATTCGTCTATAACGTTATGTATCCTAGCCTAAGGCAACCTAACATGCCGAATGTAATATTTTACAACATTCCTGGCGTGTCGTCGCCTACTTCTCGATGGGGACATTATATACGTCTATAACGTTGTATATCCTAACCTAACGCAACCTAACATCTGGGATGTATTATTTTACAACATTCCTGACTCGTCTGTTCCTACTTTTCGGTGGGAACATTATATACGTCTATAACGTTGTATATCCTAGTCCAAGGCAACCTAACATGTCGAATGTAATATTTTACAACAATCCTGGCGTGTCGTCGCCTACTTCTCGATGGGGACATTATATACATCTATAACCTTGTATATCCTAACCTAAGGCAACCTAACATCTCGGATGTAATATTTTACAACATTCTGGCGTGTCGTCGCCTGCTTCTCGATAGGGACATTATATACGTCTATAACGTTGTATATCCTAACCTAAAGCAACCTAACATTTGGGATGTAATATTTTACAACACTCCTGGCATGTCGGTGCCTACGTCTCGGTGGGAACATTATATACGTCTATAACGATAGATATCCTAACCTAAGGCAACCTAACACCTCGGATGTAATAGTTGACAACATTCCTGGCGTGTAGGCCCGTACTTCCCGGTGGTAACATTACATACGTCTATAACGTTATATATCCTAGCCTAAGGCCACCTAACATGTCGAATGTAATATTTTACAACATTCCTGACGCGTCGGACCCTATTTTTCGGTGGGAACATTATATACGTCTATAACGTTATATATCCTAGTCTAAGGCAACCTAAGATGTCGAATGTAATATTTTACAACATTCTGGCGTGTCGTCGCCTGCTTCTCGATGGGGAGATTATATACGTCTATAACTTTGTATATCCTAACCTAACGCAACCTGACATGTGGAATGTAATATTTTACAACACTCCTGTCGTGTAGTCGCCTACTTCTGGATGGGGACATTATATACATCTATAACTTTGTATATCCTAACCTAAGGCAGCCTAACATCTCGGATGTAATATTTTACAACATTCCTGGCATGTCGGTCCCTACATCTCGGTGGAACATACTATACGTCTATAACGTTGTATATCCTAACCTAAGGGAACCTAACATCTCGGGTGTAATATTTTACAACATTCCTGACGCGTCGGCCCCTATTTCTCGGTGGGAACATTATATACGTCTATAACGTTATATATCCTAGCCTAAGGCGACCTAACATGTCGGATGTAATAGTTGATAACATTCCTGGCGTGTTGGCCCGTACTTCTCGGTGGTAACATTACATACGTCTATAACGTTATATATCCTAGCCTAAGGCAACCTAACATGTCGAATGTAATATTTTACAACATTCCTGGCGTGTCGTCCCCTGCTTCTCGATGGGGACATTATATACGTCTATAACGTTGTATATCCTAACCTAACGCAACCTAACATTTCGGATGTAATATTTTACAACATTCCTGGCATGTCGGTCCCTACATCTCGGTGGGAACATGCTATACGTCTATAACGTTGTATATCCTAACCTAAGGGAACCTAACATCTCGGGTGTAATATTTTACAACATTCCTGACGCGTCGGCCCCTATTTTTCGGTGGGAACATTATATACGTCTATAACGTTATATATCCTAGCCTAAGGCAACCTAAGATGTCGAATGTAATATTTTACAACATTCCTGGCGTGTCGTCGCCTACTTCACGATGGGGACATTATACACATCTATAACATTGTATATCCTAACCTAAGGCAACCTAACATCTCGGATGTAATATTTTACAACATTCTGGCGTGTCGTCGCCTGCTTCTCGATGGGGAGATTATATACGTCTATAACGTTGTATATCCTAACCTAACGAAACCTAACATCTGGGATGTAATATTCCTGGCGTGTCGTCGCCTACTTCTGGATGGGGAGATTATATACGTCTATAACGTTATATATCCTAACCTAAGGCAACCTAACATCTCGTATGTAATATTTGACAACATTCCTGGCGTGTCGGCCCGTACTTCTCGGTGGTAACATTACATACGTCTATAAGGTTATATATCCTAGCCTAAGGCAACCTAACATGTCGAATGTAATATTTTATAACATTCCTGGCGTGTCGTCGCCTGCTTCTCGATGGGGACATTATATACGTCTATAACATTGTATATCCTAACCTAACGCAACCTAACATCTGGAATGTAATATTCTACAACATTCCTGGCATGTCGGCCCCTATTTCTCGGTGGGAATATTATATACGTCTATAACGTTATATATCCTAGTCTAAGGCAACCTAACATCTCGGGTTTAATATTTTACAACATTCCTGACGCGTCGGCCCCTATTTCTCGGTGGGAACATTATATACTTCTTTAACGTTATATATCATAACCTAAGGCAACCTAAAATCTCAACCGTAATAGTTTACAACATTCCTGGCGCTTCGGCTCCTACATTTCGGTGGGAACATTATATACGTCTATAATGTTAAATATCCTAACGTAAGGCAACATAACATCTCGGATGTTATATTTTACAACATTCCTGGCGCGTGGTCGCCTGCTTCTCGATGGGGTCATTATATACGTCTATAACATTGTATATCCTAACGTAAGGCAACCTAACATCTCGGATGTAATATTTTACAACATTCTGGCTTGTCAGTCCCCACGTCTCGATCTGGACATTATATACATTTATAACGACATATATCCAAACTTAAGGGAAACTAACATCTCGGATGTAATATTTTACAACATTCCTGGCGCTTCGGCTCCTACTTTTCGGTGGGAACATTATATACGTCTATAACGTTACATATCCTAACGTAAGGCAACATAACATCTCGGATGTTATATTTTACAACATTCCTGGCGCGTCGTCGCCTGCTTCTCGATGGGGAAATTATATACGTCTATAACGTTGTATATCCTAGCCTAAGCAAACTAACATCTGGGATGTAATATTTTACAACATTCCTCGCATGTCGGTCCCTACGTCTCGGTGAGAACGTTATATACGTCTATAACGACATATATCCAAACTTAAGGGAAACTAACATCTGGGATGTAATATTCTACAACATTCCTGGCGCTTCGGCTCCTACTTTTCGGTGGGAACATTATATACGTCTATAACGTTGCATATCCTAACGTAAGGCAACATAACATCTCAGATGTTATATTTTACAACATTCCTGGCGTGTCGCCGCCTGCTTCTCGATGGGGTCATTATATACGTCTACAACGTTGTATATCCTAACCTAAGGCAACCTAACATCTCGGATGTAATATTTTACAACATTCTGGCTTGTCGGTCCCCACGTCTCGATCTGGACATTATATACGTCTATAACGATATATATCCAAACTTAAGGGAAACTAACATCTCGGATGTAATATTTTACAACATTCCTGGCGCTTCGGCTCCTACTTTTCGGTGGGAAAATTATATACGTCTATAACGTTACATATCCTAACGTAAGGCAACATAACATCTCGGATGTTATATTTTACAACATTCCTGGCGTGTCGTCGCCTGCTTCTCGATGGGGACATTATATACGTCTATAACGTTGTATATCCTAGCCTAAGCAATCTAACATCTCGGATGTAATATTTTACAACATTCCTGGCGTGTCGTCGCCTGCTTCTCGATGGGGACATTATATACGTCTATCACGTTGTATATCCTAACCAAACGCAACCTAACATCTGGGATGTAATATTTTACAACATTCCTGGCATGTCGGCCCCTATTTCTCGGTGGGAATATTATATACGTCTATAACGTTATATATCCTAGCCTAAGGCAACCTAACATCTCGGGTTTAATATTTTACAACATTCCTGACGCGTCGGCCCCTATTTCTCGGTGGGAATATTATATACGTCTATAACGTTATATATCATAACCCAAGGCAACCTAAAATCTCTACCGTAATAGTTTACGACGTTCCTGGCGTGTCGGCTCGTACTTCTCGGTGCGAACATTATATACGTCTATAACGTTATATATCCTAACGTAAGGCAACATAACATCTCGGATGTAATATTTTACAACATTCCTGGCGTGTCGTCGCCTGCTTCTCGATGGGGACATTACATACGTCTATAACGTTGTATATCCTAACCTAACGCAACCTAACATCTGGGATGTAATATTGTACAACATTCCTGGCATGTCGGTCCGTACGTCTCGGTGGGAACGTTATATACGTCTATAACGATATATATCCAAACTTAAGGGAAACTAACATCTCGGATGTCATATTTTACAACATTCCTGGCGCTTCGGCCCCTATTTCTCGGTGGTAACATTATATACGTCTATAACGTTATATATCATAACCTAAGGCAACCTAAAATCTCTACCGTAATTGTTTACAACATTCCTGGCGTGTCGGCTCGTACTTCTCGTTGCGAACATTATATACGTCTATAACGTTATATATCCTAACGTAAGGCAACATACCATCTCGGATATAGTATTTTACAACATTCCTGGCGTGTCGCCGCCTGCTTCTCGATGGGGAAATTATATACGTCTATAACGTTGTATATCCTAACCTAACGCAACCTAACATCTGGGATGTAATATTTTACAACATTCCTGGCATGTCGGCCCCTATTTCTCGGTGGGAATATTATATACGTATATAACGTTATATATCCTAGCCTAAGGCAACCTAACATCTCGGGTTTAATATTTTACAACATTCCTGGCATGTCGGCCCCTATTTCTCGGTGCGAATATGATATACGTCTATAACGTTATATATCCTAGCCTAAGGCAACCTAACATCTCGGGTTTAATATTTTACAACATTCCTGACGCGTCGGCCCCTATCTCTCGGTGGGAACATTATATACGTCTATAACGTTATATATCATAACCTAAGGCAACCTAAAATCTCTACCGTAATAGTTTACGACGTTCCTGGCGTGTCTGCTCGTACTTCTCGGTGCGAACATTATATACGTCTATAACGTTATATATCCTAACGTAAGGCAGCGTAACATCTCGGATGTAATATTTTACAACATTCCTGGCGTGTCGTCGCCAGCTTCTCGATGGGGACATTATATACGTCTATAACGTTGTATATCCTAACCTAACGCAACCTAACATCTGGGATATAATATTTTACAACATTCCTGGCATGTCGGTCCCTACGTCTCGGTGGGAACGTTATATACGTCTATAACGATATATATCCAAACTTAAGGGTAACTAACATCTCGGATGTCATATTTTACAACATTCCTGGCGCTTCGGCCCCTATTTCTCGGTGGTAACATTATATACGTCTATAACGTTATATATCATAACCTAAGGCAACCTAAAATCTCTACCGTCATAGTTTACAACATTCCTGGCGCTTCGGCTCCTACTTTTCGCTGGGAACGTTATATACGTCTATAACGTTACATATCCTAACGTAAGGCAACATAACATCTCGGATGTAATATTTTACAACATTCCTGGCATGTCGTCGCCTGCTTCTCGATGGGGACATTATATAAGTCTATATCGTTGTATATCCTAACCTAACGCAACCTAACATCTGGGATGTAATATTTTACAACATTCCTGGCATGTCGGTCCCTACGTCTCGGTGGTAACATTACATACGTCTATAACGTTATATATCCTAGCCTAAGGCGGCCTAACATGTCGAATGTAATATTTTACATCATTCCTGGCGTGTCGGCCCGTAGTTCTCGGTGGTAACAATATATTCGTCTATAACGTTATGTATCCTAGCCTAAGGCAACCTAACATGCCGAATGTAATATTTTACAACATTCCTGGCGTGTCGTCGCCTACTTCTCGATGGGGACATTATATACGTCTATAACGTTGTATATCCTAACCTAACGCAACCTAACATCTGGGATGTATCATTTTACAACATTCCTGGCATGTCGGTCCCTACGTCTCTGTGGGAACATCATATACGTCTATAGCGATATATATCCTAACCGAAGGCAACGTAACATCTCGGATGTAATATTTTACAACATTCCTGGCGCGTCGGCTCCTATTTTTCGGTGGGAACATTATATACGTCTATAACGTTATATATCCTAACGTAAGGCAACATAACATCTCGGATGCATCATTTTACAACATTCCTGACGCGTCGGCCCCTATTTCTCGGTGGGAACATAATATACGTCTATAACGTTATATATCCTAGCCTAAGGTAACCTAACATGTCGGATGTAATATTTTACAACATTCCTGGCGTGTCGTCGCCTGCTTCTCGATGGGGACATTATATACGTCTATATCGTTGTATATCCTAACCTAACGCAACCTAACTTCTGGGATGTAATATTTTACAACATTCCTGGCATGTCGGTCCCTACGTATCGGTGGTAACATTACATACGTCTATAACGTTATATATCCTAGCCTAAGGCGGCCTAACATGTCGAATGTAATATTTTACATCATTCCTGGCGTGTCGGCCCGTAGTTCTCGGTGGTAACAATATATTCGTCTATAACGTTATGTATCGTAGCCTAAGGCAACCTAACATGCCGAATGTAATATTTTACAACATTCCTGGTGTGTCGTCGCCTACTTCTCGATGGGGACATTATATACGTCTATAACGTTGTATATCCTAACCTAACGCAACCTAACATCTGGGATGTATTATTTTACAACATTCCTGACTCGTCTGTTCCTACTTTTCGGTGGGAACATTATATACGTCTATAACGTTGTATATCCTAGTCCGAGGCAACCTAACATGTCGAATGTAATATTTTACAACATTCCTGGCGTGTCGTCGCCTACTTCTCGATGGGGACATTATATACATCTATAACCTTGTATATCCTAACCTAAGGCAACCTAACATCTCGGATGTAATATTTTACAACATTCTGGCGTGTCGTCGCCTGCTTCTCGATGGGGACATTATATACGTCTATAACGTTGTATATCCTAACCTAACGCAACCTAACATCTCGTATGTAAGATTTTACAACATTCCTGGCATGTCGGTGCCTACGTCTCGGTGGGAACATTATATACGTCTATAACGATAGATATCCTAACCTAAGGCAACCTAACAACTCGGATGTAATAGTTGACAACATTCCTGGCGTGTAGGCCCGTACTTCCCGGTGGTAACATTACATACGTCTATAACGTTATATATCCTAGCCTAAGGCCACCTAACATGTCGAATGTAATATTTTACAACATTCCTGACGCGTCGGCCCCTATTTTTCGGTGGGAACATTATATACGTCTATAACGTTATATATCCTAGTCTAAGGCAACCTAACATGTCGAATGTAATATTTTACAACATTCCTGGCGTGTCGTCGCCTACTTCTCGATGGTGACATTATATACGTCTATAACGTTGTATATCCTAACCTAACGCAACCTAACATCTCGTATGTAAGATTTTACAACATTCCTGGCATGTCGGTCCCTACATCTCGGCGGGAACACACTATACGTCTATAACGTTGTATATCCTAACCTAACGCAACCTAACATTTGGGATGCAATATTTTACAACATTCCTGGCATGTCGGTGCCTACGTCTCGGTGGGAACATTATATACGTCTATAACGATATATGTCCCAACCTAAGGCAACCTAACACCTCGGATGTAATAGTTGACAACATTCCTGGCGTCTAGGCCCGTACTTCTCGGTGGGAACATTGTATACGTCTATAACGTTATATATCCTAGCCTAAGGCCACATAACATGTCGAATGTAATATTCTACAACATTCCTGGCGTGTCGTCGCCTGCTTCTCGATGGGGACATTATATACGTCTATAACGTTGTATATCCTAACCTAACCCAACCTAACATCTCGGATGTACTATTTTACAAAATTCCTGGCGTGTCGTCGCCTGCTTCTCGATGGAGACATTATATACGTCTATAACGTTGTATATCCTAACCTAACGCAGCCTAACATCTGGGATGTATCATTTTACAACATTCCTGGCATGTCGGTCCCTACGTCTCTGTGGGAACATCATATACGTCTATAGCGATATATATCCTAACCGAAGGCAACGTAACATCTCGGATTTAATATTTTACAACATTCCTGGCGCGTCGGCTCCTATTTTTCGGTGGGAACATTATATACGTCTATAACGTTATATATCCTAACGTAAGGCAACATAACATCTCGGATGCAATATTTTACAACATTCCTGACGCGTCGGCCCCTAATTCTCGGTGGGAACATAATATACGTCTATAACGTTATATATCCTAGCCTAAGGTAACCTAACATGTCGGATGTAATATTTTACAACATTCCTGGCGTGTCGTCGCCTGCATCTCGATGGGGACATTATATACGTCTATATCGTTGTATATCCTAACCTAACGCAACCTAACTTCTGGGATTTAATATTTTACAACATTCCTGGCATGTCGGTCCCTACGTATCGGTGGTAACATTACATACGTCTATAACGTTATATATCCTAGCCTAAGGCGGCCTAACATGTCGAATGTAATATTTTACATCATTCCTGGCGTGTCGGCCCGTAGTTCTGGGTGGTAACAATATATTCGTCTATAACGTTATGTATCGTAGCCTAAGGCAACCTAACATGCCGAATGTAATATTTTACAACATTCCTGGCGTGTCGTCGCCTACTTCTCGATGGGGACATTATATACGTCTATAACGTTGTATATCCTAACCTAACGCAACCTAACATCTGGGATGTATTATTTTACAACATTCCTGACTCGTCTGTTCCTACTTTTCGGTGGGAACATTATATACGTCTATAACGTTGTATATCCTAGTCCGAGGCAACCTAAAATGTCGAATGTAATATTTTACAACATTCCTGGCGTGTCGTCGCCTACTTCTCGATGGGGACATTATATACATCTATAACCTTGTATATCCTAACCTAAGGCAACCTAACATCTCGGATGTAATATTTTACAACATTCTGGCGTGTCGTCGCCTGCTTCTCGATGGGGACATTATATACGTCTATAACGTTGTATATCCTAACCTAACGCAACCTAACATCTCGTATGTAAGATTTTACAACATTCCTGGCATGTCGGTGCCTACGTCTCGGTGGGAACATTATATACGTCTATAACGATAGATATCCTAACCTAAGGCAACCTAACAACTCGGATGTAATAGTTGACAACATTCCTGGCGTGTAGGCCCGTACTTCCCGGTGGTAACATTACATACGTCTATAACGTTATATATCCTAGCCTAAGGCCACCTAACATGTCGAATGTAATATTTTACAACATTCCTGACGCGTCGGCCCCTATTTTTCGGTGGGAACATTATATACGTCTATAACGTTATATATCCTAGTCTAAGGCAACCTAACATGTCGAATGTAATATTTTACAACATTCCTGGCGTGTCGTCGCCTACTTCTCGATGGTGACATTATATACGTCTATAACGTTGTATATCCTAACCTAACGCAACCTAACATCTCGTATGTAAGATTTTACAACATTCCTGGCATGTCGGTCCCTACATCTCGGCGGGAACACACTATACGTCTATAACGTTGTATATCCTAACCTAACGCAACCTAACATTTGGGATGCAATATTTTACAACATTCCTGGCATGTCGGTGCCTACGTCTCGGTGGGAACATTATATACGTCTATAACGATATATGTCCCAACCTAAGGCAACCTAACACCTCGGATGTAATAGTTGACAACATTCCTGGCGTCTAGGCCCGTACTTCTCGGTGGGAACATTGTATACGTCTATAACGTTATATATCCTAGCCTAAGGCCACATAACATGTCGAATGTAATATTCTACAACATTCCTGGCGTGTCGTCGCCTGCTTCTCGATGGGGACATTATATACGTCTATAACGTTGTATATCCTAACCTAACCCAACCTAACATCTCGGATGTACTATTTTACAAAATTCCTGGCGTGTCGTCGCCTGCTTCTCGATGGAGACATTATATACGTCTATAACGTTGTATATCCTAACCTAACGCAGCCTAACATCTGGGATGTATCATTTTACAACATTCCTGGCATGTCGGTCCCTACGTCTCTGTGGGAACATCATATACGTCTATAGCGATATATATCCTAACCGAAGGCAACGTAACATCTCGGATTTAATATTTTACAACATTCCTGGCGCGTCGGCTCCTATTTTTCGGTGGGAACATTATATACGTCTATAACGTTATATATCCTAACGTAAGGCAACATAACATCTCGGATGCAATATTTTACAACATTCCTGACGCGTCGGCCCCTAATTCTCGGTGGGAACATAATATACGTCTATAACGTTATATATCCTAGCCTAAGGTAACCTAACATGTCGGATGTAATATTTTACAACATTCCTGGCGTGTCGTCGCCTGCATCTCGATGGGGACATTATATACGTCTATATCGTTGTATATCCTAACCTAACGCAACCTAACTTCTGGGATTTAATATTTTACAACATTCCTGGCATGTCGGTCCCTACGTATCGGTGGTAACATTACATACGTCTATAACGTTATATATCCTAGCCTAAGGCGGCCTAACATGTCGAATGTAATATTTTACATCATTCCTGGCGTGTCGGCCCGTAGTTCTCGGTGGTAACAATATATTCGTCTATAACGTTATGTATCCTAGCCTAAGGCAACCTAACATGCCGAATGTAATATTTTACAACATTCCTGGCGTGTCGTCGCCTACTTCTCGATGGGGACATTATATACGTCTATAACGTTGTATATCCTAACCTAACGCAACCTAACATCTGGGATGTATTATTTTACAACATTCCTGACTCGTCTGTTCCTACTTTTCGGTGGGAACATTATATACGTCTATAACGTTGTATATCCTAGTCCAAGGCAACCTAACATGTCGAATGTAATATTTTACAACAATCCTGGCGTGTCGTCGCCTACTTCTCGATGGGGACATTATATACATCTATAACCTTGTATATCCTAACCTAAGGCAACCTAACATCTCGGATGTAATATTTTACAACATTCTGGCGTGTCGTCGCCTGCTTCTCGATGGGGACATTATATACGTCTATAACGTTGTATATCCTAACCTAAAGCAACCTAACATTTGGGATGTAATATTTTACAACACTCCTGGCATGTCGGTGCCTACGTCTCGGTGGGAACATTATATACGTCTATAACGATAGATATCCTAACCTAAGGCAACCTAACACCTCGGATGTAATAGTTGACAACATTCCTGGCGTGTAGGCCCGTACTTCCCGGTGGTAACATTACATACGTCTATAACGTTATATATCCTAGCCTAAGGCCACCTAACATGTCGAATGTAATATTTTACAACATTCCTGACGCGTCGGACCCTATTTTTCGGTGGGAACATTATATACGTCTATAACGTTATATATCCTAGTCTAAGGCAACCTAAGATGTCGAATGTAATATTTTACAACATTCTGGCGTGTCGTCGCCTGCTTCTCGATGGGGAGATTATATACGTCTATAACTTTGTATATCCTAACCTAACGCAACCTGACATGTCGAATGTAATATTTTACAACACTCCTGTCGTGTAGTCGCCTACTTCTGGATGGGGACATTATATACATCTATAACTTTGTATATCCTAACCTAAGGCAGCCTAACATCTCGGATGTAATATTTTAGAACATTCCTGGCATGTCGGTACCTACATCTCGGTGGGAACATATTATACGTCTATAACGTTGTATATCCTAACCTAAGGGAACCTAACATCTCGGGTGTAATATTTTACAACATTCCTGACGCGTCGGCCCCTATTTCTCGGTGGGAACATTATATACGTCTATAACGTTATATATCCTAGCCTAAGGCGACCTAACATGTCGGATGTAATAGTTGATAACATTCCTGGCGTGTTGGCCCGTACTTCTCGGTGGTAACATTACATACGTCTATAACGTTATATATCCTAGCCTAAGGCAACCTAACATGTCGAATGTAATATTTTACAACATTCCTGGCGTGTCGTCCCCTGCTTCTCGATGGGGACATTATATACGTCTATAACGTTGTATATCCTAACCTAACGCAACCTAACATTTCGGATGTAATATTTTACAACATTCCTGGCATGTCGGTCCCTACATCTCGGTGGGAACATGCTATACGTCTATAACGTTGTATATCCTAACCTAAGGGAACCTAACATCTCGGGTGTAATATTTTACAACATTCCTGACGCGTCGGCCCCTATTTTTCGATGGGAACATTATATACGTCTATAACGTTATATATCCTAGCCTAAGGCAACCTAAGATGTCGAATGTAATATTTTACAACATTCCTGGCGTGTCGTCGCCTACTTCACGATGGGGACATTATACACATCTATAACATTGTATATCCTAACCTAAGGCAACCTAACATCTCGGATGTAATATTTTACAACATTCTGGCGTGTCGTCGCCTGCTTCTCGATGGGGAGATTATATACGTCTATAACGTTGTATATCCTAACCTAACGCAACCTAACATCTGGGATGTAATATTCCTGGCGTGTCGTCGCCTACTTCTGGATGGGGAGATTATATACGTCTATAACGTTATATATCCTAACCTAAGGCAACCTAACATCTCGTATGTAATATTTGACAACATTCCTGGCGTGTCTGCTCGTACTTCTCGGTGCGAACATTATATACGTCTATAACGTTATATATCCTAACGTAAGGCAACGTAACATCTCGGATGTAATATTTTACAACATTCCTGGCATGTCGTCGCCTGCTTCTCGATGGGGACATTATATAAGTCTATATCGTTGTATATCCTAACCTAACGCAACCTAACATCTGGGATGTAATATTTTACAACATTCCTGGCATGTCGGTCCCTACGTCTCGGTGGTAACATTACATACGTCTATAACGTTATATATCCTAGCCTAAGGCGGCCTAACATGTCGAATGTAATATTTTACATCATTCCTGGCGTGTCGGCCCGTAGTTCTCGGTGGTAACAATATATTCGTCTATAACGTTATGTATCCTAGCCTAAGGCAACCTAACATGCCGAATGTAATATTTTACAACATTCCTGGCGTGTCGTCGCCTACTTCTCGATGGGGACATTATATACGTCTATAACGTTGTATATCCTAACCTAACGCAACCTAACATCTGGGATGTATCATTTTACAACATTCCTGGCATGTCGGTCCCTACGTCTCTGTGGGAACATCATATACGTCTATAGCGATATATATCATAACCGAAGGCAACGTAACATCTCGGATGTAATATTTTACAACATTCCTGGCGCGTCGGCTCCTATTTTTCGGTGGGAACATTATATACGTCTATAACGTTATATATCCTAACGTAAGGCAACATAACATCTCGGATGCATCATTTTACAACATTCCTGACGCGTCGGCCCCTATTTCTCGGTGGGAACATAATATACGTCTATAACGTTATATATCCTAGCCTAAGGTAACCTAACATGTCGGATGTAATATTTTACAACATTCCTGGCGTGTCGTCGCCTGCTTCTCGATGGGGACATTATATACGTCTATATCGTTGTATATCCTAACCTAACGCAACCTAACTTCTGGGATGTAATATTTTACAACATTCCTGGCATGTCGGTCCCTACGTATCGGTGGTAACATTACATACGTCTATAACGTTATATATCCTAGCCTAAGGCGGCCTAACATGTCGAATGTAATATTTTACATCATTCCTGGCGTGTCGGCCCGTAGTTCTCGGTGGTAACAATATATTCGTCTATAACGTTATGTATCGTAGCCTAAGGCAACCTAACATGCCGAATGTAATATTTTACAACATTCCTGGCGTGTCGTCGCCTACTTCTCGATGGGGACATTATATACGTCTATAACGTTGTATATCCTAACCTAACGCAACCTAACATCTGGGATGTATTATTTTACAACATTCCTGACTCGTCTGTTCCTACTTTTCGGTGGGAACATTATATACGTCTATAACGTTGTATATCCTAGTCCGAGGCAACCTAACATGTCGAATGTAATATTTTACAACATTCCTGGCGTGTCGTCGCCTACTTCTCGATGGGGACATTATATACATCTATAACCTTGTATATCCTAACCTAAGGCAACCTAACATCTCGGATGTAATATTTTACAACATTCTGGCGTGTCGTCGCCTGCTTCTCGATGGGGACATTATATACGTCTATAACGTTGTATATCCTAACCTAACGCAACCTAACATCTCGTATGTAAGATTTTACAACATTCCTGGCATGTCGGTGCCTACGTCTCGGTGGGAACATTATATACGTCTATAACGATAGATATCCTAACCTAAGGCAACCTAACAACTCGGATGTAATAGTTGACAACATTCCTGGCGTGTAGGCCCGTACTTCCCGGTGGTAACATTACATACGTCTATAACGTTATATATCCTAGCCTAAGGCCACCTAACATGTCGAATGTAATATTTTACAACATTCCTGACGCGTCGGCCCCTATTTTTCGGTGGGAACATTATATACGTCTATAACGTTATATATCCTAGTCTAAGGCAACCTAACATGTCGAATGTAATATTTTACAACATTCCTGGCGTGTCGTCGCCTACTTCTCGATGGTGACATTATATACGTCTATAACGTTGTATATCCTAACCTAACGCAACCTAACATCTCGTATGTAAGATTTTACAACATTCCTGGCATGTCGGTCCCTACATCTCGGCGGGAACACACTATACGTCTATAACGTTGTATATCCTAACCTAACGCAACCTAACATTTCGGATGTAATATTTTACAACATTCCTGGCATGTCGGTCCCTACATCTCGGTGGGAACATGCTATACGTCTATAACGTTGTATATCCTAACCTAAGGGAACCTAACATCTCGGGTGTAATATTTTACAACATTCCTGACGCGTCGGCCCCTATTTTTCGATGGGAACATTATATACGTCTATAACGTTATATATCCTAGCCTAAGGCAACCTAAGATGTCGAATGTAATATTTTACAACATTCCTGGCGTGTCGTCGCCTACTTCACGATGGGGACATTATACACATCTATAACATTGTATATCCTAACCTAAGGCAACCTAACATCTCGGATGTAATATTTTACAACATTCTGGCGTGTCGTCGCCTGCTTCTCGATGGGGAGATTATATACGTCTATAACGTTGTATATCCTAACCTAACGCAACCTAACATCTGGGATGTAATATTCCTGGCGTGTCGTCGCCTACTTCTGGATGGGGAGATTATATACGTCTATAACGTTATATATCCTAACCTAAGGCAACCTAACATCTCGTATGTAATATTTGACAACATTCCTGGCGTGTCTGCTCGTACTTCTCGGTGCGAACATTATATACGTCTATAACGTTATATATCCTAACGTAAGGCAACGTAACATCTCGGATGTAATATTTTACAACATTCCTGGCATGTCGTCGCCTGCTTCTCGATGGGGACATTATATAAGTCTATATCGTTGTATATCCTAACCTAACGCAACCTAACATCTGGGATGTAATATTTTACAACATTCCTGGCATGTCGGTCCCTACGTCTCGGTGGTAACATTACATACGTCTATAACGTTATATATCCTAGCCTAAGGCGGCCTAACATGTCGAATGTAATATTTTACATCATTCCTGGCGTGTCGGCCCGTAGTTCTCGGTGGTAACAATATATTCGTCTATAACGTTATGTATCCTAGCCTAAGGCAACCTAACATGCCGAATGTAATATTTTACAACATTCCTGGCGTGTCGTCGCCTACTTCTCGATGGGGACATTATATACGTCTATAACGTTGTATATCCTAACCTAACGCAACCTAACATCTGGGATGTATCATTTTACAACATTCCTGGCATGTCGGTCCCTACGTCTCTGTGGGAACATCATATACGTCTATAGCGATATATATCATAACCGAAGGCAACGTAACATCTCGGATGTAATATTTTACAACATTCCTGGCGCGTCGGCTCCTATTTTTCGGTGGGAACATTATATACGTCTATAACGTTATATATCCTAACGTAAGGCAACATAACATCTCGGATGCATCATTTTACAACATTCCTGACGCGTCGGCCCCTATTTCTCGGTGGGAACATAATATACGTCTATAACGTTATATATCCTAGCCTAAGGTAACCTAACATGTCGGATGTAATATTTTACAACATTCCTGGCGTGTCGTCGCCTGCTTCTCGATGGGGACATTATATACGTCTATATCGTTGTATATCCTAACCTAACGCAACCTAACTTCTGGGATGTAATATTTTACAACATTCCTGGCATGTCGGTCCCTACGTATCGGTGGTAACATTACATACGTCTATAACGTTATATATCCTAGCCTAAGGCGGCCTAACATGTCGAATGTAATATTTTACATCATTCCTGGCGTGTCGGCCCGTAGTTCTCGGTGGTAACAATATATTCGTCTATAACGTTATGTATCGTAGCCTAAGGCAACCTAACATGCCGAATGTAATATTTTACAACATTCCTGGCGTGTCGTCGCCTACTTCTCGATGGGGACATTATATACGTCTATAACGTTGTATATCCTAACCTAACGCAACCTAACATCTGGGATGTATTATTTTACAACATTCCTGACTCGTCTGTTCCTACTTTTCGGTGGGAACATTATATACGTCTATAACGTTGTATATCCTAGTCCGAGGCAACCTAACATGTCGAATGTAATATTTTACAACATTCCTGGCGTGTCGTCGCCTACTTCTCGATGGGGACATTATATACATCTATAACCTTGTATATCCTAACCTAAGGCAACCTAACATCTCGGATGTAATATTTTACAACATTCTGGCGTGTCGTCGCCTGCTTCTCGATGGGGACATTATATACGTCTATAACGTTGTATATCCTAACCTAACGCAACCTAACATCTCGTATGTAAGATTTTACAACATTCCTGGCATGTCGGTGCCTACGTCTCGGTGGGAACATTATATACGTCTATAACGATAGATATCCTAACCTAAGGCAACCTAACAACTCGGATGTAATAGTTGACAACATTCCTGGCGTGTAGGCCCGTACTTCCCGGTGGTAACATTACATACGTCTATAACGTTATATATCCTAGCCTAAGGCCACCTAACATGTCGAATGTAATATTTTACAACATTCCTGACGCGTCGGCCCCTATTTTTCGGTGGGAACATTATATACGTCTATAACGTTATATATCCTAGTCTAAGGCAACCTAACATGTCGAATGTAATATTTTACAACATTCCTGGCGTGTCGTCGCCTACTTCTCGATGGTGACATTATATACGTCTATAACGTTGTATATCCTAACCTAACGCAACCTAACATCTCGTATGTAAGATTTTACAACATTCCTGGCATGTCGGTCCCTACATCTCGGCGGGAACACACTATACGTCTATAACGTTGTATATCCTAACCTAACGCAACCTAACATTTGGGATGCAATATTTTACAACATTCCTGGCATGTCGGTGCCTACGTCTCGGTGGGAACATTATATACGTCTATAACGATATATGTCCCAACCTAAGGCAACCTAACACCTCGGATGTAATAGTTGACAACATTCCTGGCGTCTAGGCCCGTACTTCTCGGTGGGAACATTGTATACGTCTATAACGTTATATATCCTAGCCTAAGGCCACATAACATGTCGAATGTAATATTCTACAACATTCCTGGCGTGTCGTCGCCTGCTTCTCGATGGGGACATTATATACGTCTATAACGTTGTATATCCTAACCTAACCCAACCTAACATCTCGGATGTACTATTTTACAAAATTCCTGGCGTGTCGTCGCCTGCTTCTCGATGGAGACATTATATACGTCTATAACGTTGTATATCCTAACCTAACGCAGCCTAACATCTGGGATGTATCATTTTACAACATTCCTGGCATGTCGGTCCCTACGTCTCTGTGGGAACATCATATACGTCTATAGCGATATATATCCTAACCGAAGGCAACGTAACATCTCGGATTTAATATTTTACAACATTCCTGGCGCGTCGGCTCCTATTTTTCGGTGGGAACATTATATACGTCTATAACGTTATATATCCTAACGTAAGGCAACATAACATCTCGGATGCAATATTTTACAACATTCCTGACGCGTCGGCCCCTAATTCTCGGTGGGAACATAATATACGTCTATAACGTTATATATCCTAGCCTAAGGTAACCTAACATGTCGGATGTAATATTTTACAACATTCCTGGCGTGTCGTCGCCTGCATCTCGATGGGGACATTATATACGTCTATATCGTTGTATATCCTAACCTAACGCAACCTAACTTCTGGGATTTAATATTTTACAACATTCCTGGCATGTCGGTCCCTACGTATCGGTGGTAACATTACATACGTCTATAACGTTATATATCCTAGCCTAAGGCGGCCTAACATGTCGAATGTAATATTTTACATCATTCCTGGCGTGTCGGCCCGTAGTTCTCGGTGGTAACAATATATTCGTCTATAACGTTATGTATCCTAGCCTAAGGCAACCTAACATGCCGAATGTAATATTTTACAACATTCCTGGCGTGTCGTCGCCTACTTCTCGATGGGGACATTATATACGTCTATAACGTTGTATATCCTAACCTAACGCAACCTAACATCTGGGATGTATTATTTTACAACATTCCTGACTCGTCTGTTCCTACTTTTCGGTGGGAACATTATATACGTCTATAACGTTGTATATCCTAGTCCAAGGCAACCTAACATGTCGAATGTAATATTTTACAACAATCCTGGCGTGTCGTCGCCTACTTCTCGATGGGGACATTATATACATCTATAACCTTGTATATCCTAACCTAAGGCAACCTAACATCTAGGATGTAATATTTTACAACATTCTGGCGTGTCGTCGCCTGCTTCTCGATGGGGACATTATATACGTCTATAACGTTGTATATCCTAACCTAAAGCAACCTAACATTTGGGATGTAATATTTTACAACACTCCTGGCATGTCGGTGCCTACGTCTCGGTGGGAACATTATATACGTCTATAACGATAGATATCCTAACCTAAGGCAACCTAACACCTCGGATGTAATAGTTGACAACATTCCTGGCGTGTAGGCCCGTACTTCCCGGTGGTAACATTACATACGTCTATAACGTTATATATCCTAGCCTAAGGCCACCTAACATGTCGAATGTAATATTTTACAACATTCCTGACGCGTCGGACCCTATTTTTCGGTGGGAACATTATATACGTCTATAACGTTATATATCCTAGTCTAAGGCAACCTAAGATGTCGAATGTAATATTTTACAACATTCTGGCGTGTCGTCGCCTGCTTCTCGATGGGGAGATTATATACGTCTATAACTTTGTATATCCTAACCTAACGCAACCTGACATGTCGAATGTAATATTTTACAACACTCCTGTCGTGTAGTCGCCTACTTCTGGATGGGGACATTATATACATCTATAACTTTGTATATCCTAACCTAAGGCAGCCTAACATCTCGGATGTAATATTTTACAACATTCCTGGCATGTCGGTCCCTACATCTCGGTGGGAACATATTATACGTCTATAACGTTGTATATCCTAACCTAAGGGAACCTAACATCTCTGGTGTAATATTTTACAACATTCCTGACGCGTCGGCCCCTATTTCTCGGTGGGAACATTATATACGTCTATAACGTTATATATCCTAGCCTAAGGCGACCTAACATGTCGGATGTAATAGTTGATAACATTCCTGGCGTGTTGGCCCGTACTTCTCGGTGGTAACATTACATACGTCTATAACGTTATATATCCTAGCCTAAGGCAACCTAAGATGTCGAATGTAATATTTTACAACATTCCTGGCGTGTCGTCGCCTACTTCACGATGGGGACATTATACACATCTATAACATTGTATATCCTAACCTAAGGCAACCTAACATCTCGGATGTAATATTTTACAACATTCTGGCGTGTCGTCGCCTGCTTCTCGATGGGGAGATTATATACGTCTATAACGTTGTATATCCTAACCTAACGCAACCTAACATCTGGGATGTAATATTCCTGGCGTGTCGTCGCCTACTTCTGGATGGGGAGATTATATACGTCTATAACGTTATATATCCTAACCTAAGGCAACCTAACATCTCGTATGTAATATTTGACAACATTCCTGGCGTGTCGGCCCGTACTTCTCGGTGGTAACATTACATACGTCTATAAGGTTATATATCCTAGCCTAAGGCAACCTAACATGTCGAATGTAATATTTTACAACATTCCTGGCGTGTCGTCGCCTGCTTCTCGATGGGGACATTATATACGTCTATAACATTGTATATCCTAACCTAACGCAACCTAACATCTGGAATGTAATATTCTACAACATTCCTGGCATGTCGGCCCCTATTTCTCGGTGGGAATATTATATACGTCTATAACGTTATATATCCTAGCCTAAGGCAACCTAACATCTCGGGTTTAATATTTTACAACATTCCTGACGCGTCGGCCCCTATTTCTCGGTGGGAACATTATATACTTCTTTAACGTTATATATCATAACCTAAGGCAACCTAAAATCTCAACCGTAATAGTTTACAACATTCCTGGCGCTTCGGCTCCTACATTTCGGTGGGAACATTATATACGTCTATAATGTTAAATATCCTAACGTAAGGCAACATAACATCTCGGATGTTATATTTTACAACATTCCTGGCGCGTGGTCGCCTGCTTCTCGATGGGGAAATTATATACGTCTATAACGTTGTATATCCTAGCCTAAGCAAACTAACATCTGGGATGTAATATTTTACAACATTCCTCGCATGTCGGTCCCTACGTCTCGGTGGGAACGTTATATACGTCTATAACGACATATATCCAAACTTAAGGGAAACTAACATCTGGGATGTAATATTCTACAACATTCCTGGCGCTTCGGCTCCTACTTTTCGGTGGGAACATTATATACGTCTATAACGTTGCATATCCTAACGTAAGGCAACATAACATCTCAGATGTTATATTTTACAACATTCCTGGCGTGTCGCCGCCTGCTTCTCGATGGGGTCATTATATACGTCTACAACGTTGTATATCCTAACCTAAGGCAACCTAACATCTCGGATGTAATATTTTACAACATTCTGGCTTGTCGGTCCCCACGTCTCGATCTGGACATTATATACGTCTATAACGATATATATCCAAACTTAAGGGAAACTAACATCTCGGATGTAATATTTTACAACATTCCTGGCGCTTCGGCTCCTACTTTTCGGTGGGAAAATTATATACGTCTATAACGTTACATATCCTAACGTAAGGCAACATAACATCTCGGATGTTATATTTTACAACATTCCTGGCGTGTCGTCGCCTGCTTCTCGATGGGGACATTATATACGTCTATAACGTTGTATATCCTAGCCTAAGCAATCTAACATCTCGGATGTAATATTTTACAACATTCCTGGCGTGTCGTCGCCTGCTTCTCGATGGGGACATTATATACGTCTATCACGTTGTATATCCTAACCAAACGCAAACTAACATCTGGGATGTAATATTTTACAACATTCCTGTCGTGTAGTCGCCTACTTCTGGATGGGGACATTATATACATCTATAACTTTGTATATCCTAACCTAAGGCAGCCTAACATCTCGGATGTAATATTTTACAACATTCCTGGCATGTCGGTCCCTACATCTCGGTGGGAACATATTATACGTCTATAACGTTGTATATCCTAACCTAAGGGAACCTAACATCTCGGGTGTAATATTTTACAACATTCCTGACGCGTCGGCCCCTATTTCTCGGTGGGAACATTATATACGTCTATAACGTTATATATCCTAGCCTAAGGCGACCTAACATGTCGGATGTAATAGTTGATAACATTCCTGGCGTGTTGGCCCGTACTTCTCGGTGGTAACATTACATACGTCTATAACGTTATATATCCTAGCCTAAGGCAACCTAAGATGTCGAATGTAATATTTTACAACATTCCTGGCGTGTCGTCGCCTACTTCACGATGGGGACATTATACACATCTATAACATTGTATATCCTAACCTAAGGCAACCTAACATCTCGGATGTAATATTTTACAACATTCTGGCGTGTCGTCGCCTGCTTCTCGATGGGGAGATTATATACGTCTATAACGTTGTATATCCTAACCTAACGCAACCTAACATCTGGGATGTAATATTCCTGGCGTGTCGTCGCCTACTTCTGGATGGGGAGATTATATACGTCTATAACGTTATATATCCTAACCTAAGGCAACCTAACATCTCGTATGTAATATTTGACAACATTCCTGGCGTGTCGGCCCGTACTTCTCGGTGGTAACATTACATACGTCTATAAGGTTATATATCCTAGCCTAAGGCAACCTAACATGTCGAATGTAATATTTTACAACATTCCTGGCGTGTCGTCGCCTGCTTCTCGATGGGGACATTATATACGTCTATAACATTGTATATCCTAACCTAACGCAACCTAACATCTGGAATGTAATATTCTACAACATTCCTGGCATGTCGGCCCCTATTTCTCGGTGGGAATATTATATACGTCTATAACGTTATATATCCTAGCCTAAGGCAACCTAACATCTCGGGTTTAATATTTTACAACATTCCTGACGCGTCGGCCCCTATTTCTCGGTGGGAACATTATATACTTCTTTAACGTTATATATCATAACCTAAGGCAACCTAAAATCTCAACCGTAATAGTTTACAACATTCCTGGCGCTTCGGCTCCTACATTTCGGTGGGAACATTATATACGTCTATAATGTTAAATATCCTAACGTAAGGCAACATAACATCTCGGATGTTATATTTTACAACATTCCTGGCGCGTGGTCGCCTGCTTCTCGATGGGGAAATTATATACGTCTATAACGTTGTATATCCTAGCCTAAGCAAACTAACATCTGGGATGTAATATTTTACAACATTCCTCGCATGTCGGTCCCTACGTCTCGGTGGGAACGTTATATACGTCTATAACGACATATATCCAAACTTAAGGGAAACTAACATCTGGGATGTAATATTCTACAACATTCCTGGCGCTTCGGCTCCTACTTTTCGGTGGGAACATTATATACGTCTATAACGTTGCATATCCTAACGTAAGGCAACATAACATCTCAGATGTTATATTTTACAACATTCCTGGCGTGTCGCCGCCTGCTTCTCGATGGGGTCATTATATACGTCTACAACGTTGTATATCCTAACCTAAGGCAACCTAACATCTCGGATGTAATATTTTACAACATTCTGGCTTGTCGGTCCCCACGTCTCGATCTGGACATTATATACGTCTATAACGATATATATCCAAACTTAAGGGAAACTAACATCTCGGATGTAATATTTTACAACATTCCTGGCGCTTCGGCTCCTACTTTTCGGTGGGAAAATTATATACGTCTATAACGTTACATATCCTAACGTAAGGCAACATAACATCTCGGATGTTATATTTTACAACATTCCTGGCGTGTCGTCGCCTGCTTCTCGATGGGGACATTATATACGTCTATAACGTTGTATATCCTAGCCTAAGCAATCTAACATCTCGGATGTAATATTTTACAACATTCCTGGCGTGTCGTCGCCTGCTTCTCGATGGGGACATTATATACGTCTATCACGTTGTATATCCTAACCAAACGCAAACTAACATCTGGGATGTAATATTTTACAACATTCCTGGCATGTCGGCCCCTATTTCTCGGTGGGAATATTATATACGTCTATAACGTTATATATCCTAGCCTAAGGCAACCTAACATCTCGGGTTTAATATTTTACAACATTCCTGACGCGTCGGCCCCTATTTCTCGGTGGGAATATTATATACGTCTATAACGTTATATATCATAACCTAAGGCAACCTAAATTCTCTACCGTAATAGTTTACAACATTCCTGGCGCTTCGGCTCCTACTTTTCGCTGGGAACGTTATATACGTCTATAACGTTACATATCCTAACGTAAGGCAACATAACATCTCGGATGTAATATTTTACAACATTCCTGGCGTGTTGTCGCCTGCTTCTCGATGGGGACGTTATATACGTCTATAACGTTGTATATCCTAACCTAACGCAACCTAACATCTGGGATGTAATATTTTACAACATTCCTGGCATGTCGGCCCCTATTTCTCGGTGCGAATATGATATACGTCTATAACGTTATATATCCTAGCCTAAGGCAACCTAACATCTCGGGTTAAATATTTTACAACATTCCTGACGCGTCGGCCCCTATCTCTCGGTGGGAACATTATATACGTCTATAACGTTATATATCATAACCTAAGGCAACCTAAAATCTCTACCGTAATAGTTTACGACGTTCCTGGCGTGTCTGCTCGTACTTCTCGGTGCGAACATTATATACGTCTATAACGTTATATATCCTAACGTAAGGCAACGTAACATCTCGGATGTAATATTTTACAACATTCCTGGCGTGTCGTCGCCAGCTTCTCGATGGGGACATTATATACGTCTATAACGTTGTATATCCTAACCTAACGCAACCTAACATCTGGGATATAATATTTTACAACATTCCTGGCATGTCGGTCCCTACGTCTCGGTGGGAACGTTATATACGTCTATAACGATATATATCCAAACTTAAGGGAAACTAACATCTCGGATGTCATATTTTACAACATTCCTGGCGCTTCGGCCCCTATTTCTCGGTGGTAACATTATATACGTCTATAACGTTATATATCATAACCTAAGGCAACCTAAAATCTCTACCGTCATAGTTTACAACATTCCTGGCGCTTCGGCTCCTACTTTTCGCTGGGAACGTTATATACGTCTATAACGTTACATATCCTAACGTAAGGCAACATAACATCTCGGATGTAATATTTTACAACATTCCTGGCATGTCGTCGCCTGCTTCTCGATGGGGACATTATATAAGTCTATATCGTTGTATATCCTAACCTAACGCAACCTAACATCTGGGATGTAATATTTTACAACATTCCTGGCATGTCGGTCCCTACGTCTCGGTGGTAACATTACATACGTCTATAACGTTATATATCCTAGCCTAAGGCGGCCTAACATGTCGAATGTAATATTTTACATCATTCCTGGCGTGTCGGCCCGTAGTTCTCGGTGGTAACAATATATTCGTCTATAACGTTATGTATCCTAGCCTAAGGCAACCTAACATGCCGAATGTAATATTTTACAACATTCCTGGCGTGTCGTCGCCTACTTCTCGATGGGGACATTATATACGTCTATAACGTTGTATATCCTAACCTAACGCAACCTAACATCTGGGATGTATCATTTTACAACATTCCTGGCATGTCGGTCCCTACGTCTCTGTGGGAACATCATATACGTCTATAGCGATATATATCCTAACCGAAGGCAACGTAACATCTCGGATGTAATATTTTACAACATTCCTGGCGCGTCGGCTCCTATTTTTCGGTGGGAACATTATATACGTCTATAACGTTATATATCCTAACGTAAGGCAACATAACATCTCGGATGCATCATTTTACAACATTCCTGACGCGTCGGCCCCTATTTCTCGGTGGGAACATAATATACGTCTATAACGTTATATATCCTAGCCTAAGGTAACCTAACATGTCGGATGTAATATTTTACAACATTCCTGGCGTGTCGTCGCCTGCTTCTCGATGGGGACATTATATACGTCTATATCGTTGTATATCCTAACCTAACGCAACCTAACTTCTGGGATGTAATATTTTACAACATTCCTGGCATGTCGGTCCCTACGTATCGGTGGTAACATTACATACGTCTATAACGTTATATATCCTAGCCTAAGGCGGCCTAACATGTCGAATGTAATATTTTACATCATTCCTGGCGTGTCGGCCCGTAGTTCTCGGTGGTAACAATATATTCGTCTATAACGTTATGTATCGTAGCCTAAGGCAACCTAACATGCCGAATGTAATATTTTACAACATTCCTGGCGTGTCGTCGCCTACTTCTCGATGGGGACATTATATACGTCTATAACGTTGTATATCCTAACCTAACGCAACCTAACATCTGGGATGTATTATTTTACAACATTCCTGACTCGTCTGTTCCTACTTTTCGGTGGGAACATTATATACGTCTATAACGTTGTATATCCTAGTCCGAGGCAACCTAACATGTCGAATGTAATATTTTACAACATTCCTGGCGTGTCGTCGCCTACTTCTCGATGGGGACATTATATACATCTATAACCTTGTATATCCTAACCTAAGGCAACCTAACATCTCGGATGTAATATTTTACAACATTCTGGCGTGTCGTCGCCTGCTTCTCGATGGGGACATTATATACGTCTATAACGTTGTATATCCTAACCTAAGGGAACCTAACATCTCGGGTGTAATATTTTACAACATTCCTGACGCGTCGGCCCCTATTTCTCGGTGGGAACATTATATACGTCTATAACGTTATATATCCTAGCCTAAGGCGACCTAGCATGTCGGATGTAATAGTTGATAACATTCCTGGCGTGTTGGCCCGTACTTCTCGGTGGTAACATTACATACGTCTATAACGTTATATATCCTAGCCTAAGGCAACCTAACATGTCGAATGTAATATTTTACAACATTCCTGGCGTGTCGTCCCCTGCTTCTCGATGGGGACATTATATACGTCTATAACGTTGTATATCCTAACCTAACGCAACCTAACATTTCGGATGTAATATTTTACAACTTTCCTGGCATGTCGGTCCCTACATCTCGGTGGGAACATACTATACGTCTATAACGTTGTATATCCTAACCTAAGGGAACCTAACATCTCGGGTGTAATATTTTACAACATTCCTGACGCGTCGGCCCCTATTTTTCGGTGGGAACATTATATACGTCTATAACGTTATATATCCTAGCCTAAGGCAACCTAACATGTCGAATGTAATATTTTACAACATTCCTGGCGTGTCGTCGCCTACTTCACGATGGGGACATTATACACATCTATAACATTGTATATCCTAACCTAAGGCAACCTAACATCTCGGATGTAATATTTTACAACATTCTGGCGTGCCGTCGCCTGCTTCTCGATGGGGAGATTATATACGTCTATAACGTTGTATATCCTAACCTAACGCAACCTAACATCTGGGATGTAATATTCCTGGCGTGTCGTCGCCTACTTCTGGATGGGGAGATTATATACGTCTATAACGTTATATATCCTAACCTAAGGCAACCTAACATCTCGTATGTAATATTTGACAACATTCCTGGCGTGTCGGCCCGTACTTCTCGGTGGTAACATTACATACGTCTATAAGGTTATATATCCTAGCCTAAGGCAACCTAACATGTCGAATGTAATATTTTACAACATTCCTGGCGTGTCGTCGCCTGCTTCTCGATGGGGACATTATATACGTCTATAACATTGTATATCCTAACCTAACGCAACCTAACATCTGGAATGTAATATTCTACAACATTCCTGGCATGTCGGCCCCTATTTCTCGGTGGGAATATTATATACGTCTATAACGTTATATATCCTAGCCTAAGGCAACCTAACATCTCGGGTTTAATATTTTACAACATTCCTGACGCGTCGGCCCCTATTTCTCGGTGGGAACATTATATACTTCTTTAACGTTATATATCATAACCTAAGGCAACCTAAAATCTCAACCGTAATAGTTTACAACATTCCTGGCGCTTCGGCTCCTACATTTCGGTGGGAACATTATATACGTCTATAACGTTACATATCCTAACGTAAGGCAACATAACATCTCGGATGTAATATTTTACAACATTCCTGGCGTGTCGTCGCCTGCTTCTCGATGGGGACATTATATACGTCTATCACGTTGTATATCCTAACCAAACGCAACCTAACATCTGGGATGTAATATTTTACAACATTCCTGGCATGTCGGCCCCTATTTCTCGGTGGGAATAATATATACGTCCATAACGTTATATATCCTAGCCTAAGGCAACCTAACATCTCGGGTTTAATATTTTACAACATTCCTGACGCGTCGGCCCCTATTTCTCGGTGGCAATATTATATACGTCTATAACGTTATATATCATAACCTAAGGCAACCTAAAATCTCTACCGTAATAGTTTACGACGTTCCTGGCGTGTCGGCTCGTACTTCTCGGTGCGAACATTATATACGTCTATAACGTTATATATCCTAACGTAAGGCAACATAACATCTCGGATGTAATATTTTACAACATTCCTGGCGTGTCGTCGCCTGCTTCTCGATGGGGACATTACATACGTCTATAACGTTGTATATCCTAACCTAACGCAACCTAACATCTGGGATGTAATATTGTACATCATTCCTGGCATGTCGGTCCCTACGTCTCGGTGGGAACGTTATATACGTCCATAGCGATATATATCCAAACTTAAGGGAAACTAACATCTCGGATGTCATATTTTACAACATTCCTGGCGCTTCGGCCCCTTTTTCTCGGTGGTAACATTATATACGTCTATAACGTTATATATCATAACCTAAGGCAACCTAAAATCTCTACCGTAATTGTTTACAACATTCCTGGCGTGTCGGCTCGTACTTCTCGGTGCGAATATTATATACGTCTATAACGTTATATATCCTAACGTAAGGCAACATACCATCTCGGATATAATATTTTACAACATTCCTGGCGTGTCGCCGCCTGCTTCTCGATGGGGAAATTATATACGTCTATAACGTTGTATATCCTAACCTAACGCAACCTAACATCTGGGATGTAATATTTTACAACATTCCTGGCATGTCGGCCCCTATTTCTCGGTGGGAATATTATATACGTCTATAACGTTATATATCCTAGCCTAAGGCAACCTAACATCTCGGGTTTAATATTTTACAACATTCCTGACGCGTCGGCCCCTATTTCTCGGTGGGAACATTATATACTTCTATAACGTTATATATCATAACCTAAGGCAACCTAAATTCTCTACCGTAATAGTTTACAACATTCCTGGCGCTTCGGCTCCTACTTTTCGCTGGGAACGTTATATACGTCTATAACGTTACATATCCTAACGTAAGGCAACATAACATCTCGGATGTAATATTTTACAACATTCCTGGCGTGTTGTCGCCTGCTTCTCGATGGGGACGTTATATACGTCTATAACGTTGTATATCCTAACCTAACGCAACCTAACATCTGGGATGTAATATTTTACAACATTCCTGGCATGTCGGCCCCTATTTCTCGGTGGGAATATGATATACGTCTATAACGTTATATATCCTAGCCTAAGGCAACCTAACACCTCGGGTTTAATATTTTACAACATTCCTGACGCGTCGGCCCCTATCTCTCGGTGGGAACATTATATACGTCTATAACGTTATATATCATAACCTAAGGCAACCTAAAATCTCTACCGTAATAGTTTACGACGTTCCTGGCGTGTCTGCTCGTACTTCTCGGTGCGAACATTATATACGTCTATAACGTTATATATCCTAACGTAAGGCAACGTAACATCTCGGATGTAATATTTTACAACATTCCTGGCGTGTCGTCGCCAGCTTCTCGATGGGGACATTATATACGTCTATAACGTTGTATATCCTAACCTAACGCAACCTAACATCTGGGATATAATATTTTACAACATTCCTGGCATGTCGGTCCCTACGTCTCGGTGGGAACGTTATATACGTCTATAACGATATATATCCAAACTTAAGGGAAACTAACATGTCGGATGTCATATTTTACAACATTCCTGGCGCTTCGGCCCCTATTTCTCGGTGGTAACATTATATACGTCTATAACGTTATATATCATAACCTAAGGCAACCTAAAATCTCTACCGTCATAGTTTACAACATTCCTGGCGCTTCGGCTCCTACTTTTCGCTGGGAACGTTATATACGTCCATAACGTTACATATCCTAACGTAATGCAACATAACATCTCGGATGTAATATTTTACAACATTCCTGGCATGTCGTCGCCTGCTTCTCGATGGGGACATTATATAAGTCTATATCGTTGTATATCCTAACCTAACGCAACCTAACATCTGGGATGTAATATTTTACAACATTCCTGGCATGTCGGTCCCTACGTCTCGGTGGTAACATTACATACGTCTATAACGTTATATATCCTAGCCTAAGGCGGCCTAACATGTCGAATGTAATATTTTACATCATTCCTGGCGTGTCGGCCCGTAGTTCTCGGTGGTAACAATATATTCGTCTATAACGTTATGTATCCTAGCCTAAGGCAACCTAACATGCCGAATGTAATATTTTACAACATTCCTGGCGTGTCGTCGCCTACTTCTCGATGGGGACATTATATACGTCTATAACGTTGTATATCCTAACCTAACGCAACCTAACATCTGGGATGTATCATTTTACAACATTCCTGGCATGTCGGTCCCTACGTCTCTGTGGGAACATCATATACGTCTATAGCGATATATATCCTAACCGAAGGCAACGTAACATCTCGGATGTAATATTTTACAACATTCCTGGCGCGTCGGCTCCTATTTTTCGGTGGGAACATTATATACGTCTATAACGTTATATATCCTAACGTAAGGCAACATAACATCTCGGATGCAATATTTTACAACATTCCTGACGCGTCGGCCCCTAATTCTCGGTGGGAACATAATATACGTCTATAACGTTATATATCCTAGCCTAAGGTAACCTAACATGTCGGATGTAATATTTTACAACATTCCTGGCGTGTCGTCGCCTGCATCTCGATGGGGACATTATATACGTCTATATCGTTGTATATCCTAACCTAACGCAACCTAACTTCTGGGATTTAATATTTTACAACATTCCTGGCATGTCGGTCCCTACGTATCGGTGGTAACATTACATACGTCTATAACGTTATATATCCTAGCCTAAGGCGGCCTAACATGTCGAATGTAATATTTTACATCATTCCTGGCGTGTCGGCCCGTAGTTCTCGGTGGTAACAATATATTCGTCTATAACGTTATGTATCGTAGCCTAAGGCAACCTAACATGCCGAATGTAATATTTTACAACATTCCTGGCGTGTCGTCGCCTACTTCTCGATGGGGACATTATATACGTCTATAACGTTGTATATCCTAACCTAACGCAACTTAACATCTGGGATGTATTATTTTACAACATTCCTGACTCGTCTGTTCCTACTTTTCGGTGGGAACATTATATACGTCTATAACGTTGTATATCCTAGTCCGAGGCAACCTAACATGTCGAATGTAATATTTTACAACATTCCTGGCGTGTCGTCGCCTACTTCTCGATGGGGACATTATATACATCTATAACCTTGTATATCCTAACCTAAGGCAACCTAACATCTCGGATGTAATATTTTACAACATTCTGGCGCGTCGTCGCCTGCTTCTCGATGGGGACATTATATACGTCTATAACGTTGTATATCCTAACCTAACGCAACCTAACATTTGGGATGTAATATTTTACAACATTCCTGGCATGTCGGTGCCTACGTCTCGGTGGGAACATTATATACGTCTATAACGATAGATATCCTAACCTAAGGCAACCTAACACCTCGGATGTAATAGTTGACAACATTCCTGGCGTGTAGGCCCGTACTTCCCGGTGGTAACATTACATACGTCTATAACGTTATATATCCTAGCCTAAGGCCACCTAACATGTCGAATGTAATATTTTACAACATTCCTGACGCGTCGGCCCCTATTTTTCGGTGGGAACATTATATACGTCTATAACGTTATATATCCTAGTCTAAGGCAACCTAACATGTCGAATGTAATATTTTACAACATTCCTGGCGTGTCGTCGCCTACTTCTCGATGGGGACATTATATACGTCTATAACGTTGTATATCCTAACCTAACGCAACCTAACATCTCGTATGTAAGATTTTACAACATTCCTGGCATGTCGGTCCCTACATCTCGGCGGGAACACACTATACGTCTATAACGTTGTATATCCTAACCTAACGCAACCTAACATTTGGGATGCAATATTTTACAACATTCCTGGCATGTCGGTGCCTACGTCTCGGTGGGAACATTATATACGTCTATAACGATATATGTCCCAACCTAAGGCAACCTAACACCTCGGATGTAATAGTTGACAACATTCCTGGCGTCTAGGCCCGTACTTCTCGGTGGGAACATTGTATACGTCTATAACGTTATATATCCTAGCCTAAGGCCACATAACATGTCGAATGTAATATTCTACAACATTCCTGGCGTGTCGTCGCCTGCTTCTCGATGGGGACATTATATACGTCTATAACGTTGTATATCCTAACCTAACCCAACCTAACATCTCGGATGTACTATTTTACAAAATTCCTGGCGTGTCGTCGCCTGCTTCTCGATGGAGACATTATATACGTCTATAACGTTGTATATCCTAACCTAACGCAACCTAACATCTGGGATGTATCATTTTACAACATTCCTGGCATGTCGGTCCCTACGTCTCTGTGGGAACAGCATATACGTCTATAGCGATATATATCCTAACCGAAGGCAACGTAACATCTCGGATGTAATATTTTACAACATTCCTGGCGCGTCGGCTCCTATTTTTCGGTGGAAACATTATATACGTCTATAACGTTATATATCCTAACGTAAGGCAACATAACATCTCGGATGCAATATTTTACAACATTCCTGACGCGTCGGCCCCTAATTCTCGGTGGGAACATAATATACGTCTATAACGTTATATATCCTAGCCTAAGGTAACCTAACATGTCGGATGTAATATTTTACAACATTCCTGGCGTGTCGTCGCCTGCATCTCGATGGGGACATTATATACGTCTATATCGTTGTATATCCTAACCTAACGCAACCTAACTTCTGGGATTTAATATTTTACAACATTCCTGGCATGTCGGTCCCTACGTATCGGTGGTAACATTACATACGTCTATAACGTTATATATCCTAGCCTAAGGCGGCCTAACATGTCGAATGTAATATTTTACATCATTCCTGGCGTGTCGGCCCGTAGTTCTCGGTGGTAACAATATATTCGTCTATAACGTTATGTATCCTAGCCTAAGGCAACCTAACATGCCGAATGTAATATTTTACAACATTCCTGGCGTGTCGTCGCCTACTTCTCGATGGGGACATTATATACGTCTATAACGTTGTATATCCTAACCTAACGCAACCTAACATCTGGGATGTATTATTTTACAACATTCCTTACTCGTCTGTTCCTACTTTTCGGTGGGAACATTATATACGTCTATAACGTTGTATATCCTAGTCCAAGGCAACCTAACATGTCGAATGTAATATTTTACAACAATCCTGGCGTGTCGTCGCCTACTTCTCGATGGGGACATTATATACATCTATAACCTTGTATATCCTAACCTAAGGCAACCTAACATCTCGGATGTAACATTTTACAACATTCTGGCGTGTCGTCGCCTGCTTCTCGATGGGGACATTATATACGTCTATAACGTTGTATATCCTAACCTAAAGCAACCTAACATTTGGGATGTAATATTTTACAACACTCCTGGCATGTCGGTGCCTACGTCTCGGTGGGAACATTATATACGTCTATAACGATAGATATCCTAACCTAAGGCAACCTAACACCTCGGATGTAATAGCTGATAACATTCCTGGCGTGTTGGCCCGTACTTCTCGGTGGTAACATTACATACGTCTATAACGTTATATATCCTAGCCTAAGGCAACCTAACATGTCGAATGTAATATTTTACAACATTCCTGGCGTGTCGTCCCCTGCTTCTCGATGGGGAGATTATATACGTCTATAACGTTGTATATCCTAACCTAACGCAACCTAACATCTGGGATGTAATATTCCTGGCGTGTCGTCGCCTACTTCTGGATGAGGAGATTATATACGTCTATAACGTTATATATCCTAACCTAAGGCAACCTAACATCTCGTATGTAATATTTGACAACATTCCTGGCGTGTCGGCCCGTACTTCTCGGTGGTAACATTACATACGTCTATAAGGTTATATATCCTAGCCTAAGGCAACCTAACATGTCGAATGTAATATTTTACAACATTCCTGGCGTGTCGTCGCCTGCTTCTCGATGGGGACATTATATACGTCTATAACATTGTATATCCTAACCTAACGCAACCTAACATCTGGAATGTAATATTCTACAACATTCCTGGCATGTCGGCCCCTATTTCTCGGTGGGAATATTATATACGTCTATAACGTTATATATCCTAGCCTAAGGCAACCTAACATCTCGGGTTTAATATTTTACAACATTCCTGACGCGTCGGCCCCTATTTCTCGGTGGGAACATTATATACTTCTTTAACGTTATATATCATAACCTAAGGCAACCTGAAATCTCAACCGTAATAGTTTACAACATTCCTGGCGCTTCGGCTCCTACATTTCGGTGGGAACATTATATACGTCTATAACGTTACATATCCTAACGTAAGACAACATAACATCTCGGATGTAATATTTTACAACATTCCTGGCGTGTCGTCGCCTGCTTCTCGATGGGGACATTATATACGTCTATAACGTTGTATATCCTAACCTAACGCAACCTAACATCTGGGATGTATCATTTTACAACATTCCTGGCATGTCGGTCCCTACGTCTCTGTGGGAACATCATATACGTCTATAGCGATATATATCCTAACCGAAGGCAACGTAACATCTCGGATGTAATATTTTACAACATTCCTGGCGCGTCGGCTCCTATTTTTCGGTGGGAACATTATATACGTCTATAACGTTATATATCCTAACGTAAGGCAACATAACATCTCGGATGCAATATTTTACAACATTCCTGACGCGTCGGCCCCTATTTCTCGGTGGGAACATAATATACGTCTATAACGTTATATATCCTAGCCTAAGGTAACCTAACATGTCGGATGTAATATTTTACAACATTCTGGCGTGTCGTCGCCTGCTTCTCGATGGGGAGATTATATACGTCTATAACGTTGTATATCCTAACCTAACGCAACCTAACATCTGGGATGTAATATTCCTGGCGTGTCGTCGCCTACTTCTGGATGGGGAGATTATATACGTCTATAACGTTATATATCCTAACCTAAGGCAACCTAACATCTCGTATGTAATATTTGACAACATTCCTGGCGTGTCGGCCCGTACTTCTCGGTGGTAACATTACATACGTCTATAAGGTTATATATCCTAGCCTAAGGCAACCTAACATGTCGAATGTAATATTTTACAACATTCCTGGCGTGTCGTCGCCTGCTTCTCGATGGGGACATTATATACGTCTATAACATTGTATATCCTAACCAAACGCAACCTAACATCTGGGATGTAATATTTTACAACATTCCTGGCATGTCGGCCCCTATTTCTCGGTGGGAATATTATATACGTCTATAACGTTATATATCCTAGCCTAAGGCAACCTAACATCTCGGGTTTAATATTTTAGAACATTCCTGACGCGTCGGCCCCTATTTCTCGGTGGGAATATTATATAAGTCTATAACGTTATATATCATAACCTAAGGCAACCTAAAATCTCTACCGTAATAGTTTACGACGTTCCTGGCGTGTCGGCTCGTACTTCTCGATGCGAACATTATATACGTCTATAACGTTATATATCCTAACGTAAGGCAACATAACATCTCGGATGTAATATTTTACAACATTCCTGGCGTGTCGTCGCCTGCTTCTCGATGGGGACATTACATACGTCTATAACGTTGTATATCCTAACCTAACGCAACCTAACATCTGGGATGTAATATTGTACAACATTCCTGGCATGTCGGTCCCTACGTCTCGGTGGGAACGTTATATACGTCTATAACGATATATATCCAAACTTAAGGGAAACTAACATCTCGGATGTCATATTTTACATCATTCCTGGCGCTTCGGCCCCTATTTCTCGGTGGTAACATTATATACGTCTATAACGTTATATATCATAACCTAAGGCAACCTAAAATCTCTACCGTAATTGTTTACAACATTCCTGGCGTGTCGGCTCGTACTTCTCGGTGCGAACATTATATACGTCTATAACGTTATATATCCTAACGTAAGGCAACATACCATCTCGGATATAATATTTTACAACATTCCTGGCGTGTCGCCGCCTGCTTCTCGATGGGGAAATTATATACGTCTATAACGTTGTATATCCTAACCTAACGCAACCTAACATCTGGGATGTAATATTTTACAACATTCCTGGCATGTCGGCCCCTATTTCTCGGTGGGAATATTATATACGTCTATAACGTTATATATCCTAGCCTAAGGCAACCTAACATCTCGGGTTTAATATTTTACAACATTCCTGACGCGTCGGCCCCTATTTCTCGGTGGGAACATTATATACTTCTATAACGTTATATATCATAACCTAAGGCAACCTAAATTCTCTACCGTAATAGTTTACAACATTCCTGGCGCTTCGGCTCCTACTTTTCGCTGGGAACGTTATATACGTCTATAACGTTACATATCCTAACGTAAGGCAACATAACATCTCGGATGTAATATTTTACAACATTCATGGCGTGTTGTCGCCTGCTTCTCGATGGGGACGTTATATACGTCTATAACGTTGTATATCCTAACCTAACGCAACCTAACATCTGGGATGTAATATTTTACAACATTCCTGGCATGTCGGCCCCTATTTCTCGGTGGGAATATGATATACGTCTATAACGTTATATATCCTAGCCTAAGGCAACCTAACATCTCGGGTTTAATATTTTACAACATTCCTGACGCGTCGGCCCCTATCTCTCGGTGGGAACATTATATACGTCTATAACGTTATATATCATAACCTAAGGCAACCTAAAATCTCTACCGTAATAGTCTACGACGTTCCTGGCGTGTCGGCTCGTACTTCTCGGTGCGAACATTATATACGTCTATAACGTTATATATCCTAACGTAAGGCAACGTAACATCTCGGATGTAATATTTTACAACATTCCTGGCGTGTCGTCGCCAGCTTCTCGATGGGGACATTATATACGTCTATAACGTTGTATATCCTAACCTAACGCAACCTAACATCTGGGATATAATATTTTACAACATTCCTGGCATGTCGGTCCCTACGTCTCGGTGGGAACGTTATATACGTCTATAACGATATATATCCAAACTTAAGGGAAACTAACATCTCGGATGTCATATTTTACAACATTCCTGGCGCTTCGGCCCCTATTTCTCGGTGGTAACATTATATACGTCTATAACGTTATATATCATAACCTAAGGCAACCTAAAATCTCTACCGTCATAGTTTACAACATTCCTGGCGCTTCGGCTCCTACTTTTCGCTGGGAACGTTATATACGTCTATAACGTTACATATCCTAACGTAAGGCAACATAACATCTCGGATGTAATATTTTACAACATTCCTGGCATGTCGTCGCCTGCTTCTCGATGGGGACATTATATAAGTCTATATCGTTGTATATCCTAACCTAACGCAACCTAACATCTGGGATGTAATATTTTACAACATTCCTGGCATGTCGGTCCCTACGTCTCGGTGGTAACATTACATACGTCTATAACGTTATATATCCTAGCCTAAGGCGGCCTAACATGTCGAATGTAATATTTTACATCATTCCTGGCGTGTCGGCCCGTAGTTCTCGGTGGTAACAATATATTCGTCTATAACGTTATGTATCCTAGCCTAAGGCAACCTAACATGCAGAATGTAATATTTTACAACATTCCTGGCGTGTCGTCGCCTACTTCTCGATGGGGACATTATATACGTCTATAACGTTGTATATCCTAACCTAACGCAACCTAACATCTGGGATGTATCATTTTACAACATTCCTGGCATGTCGGTCCCTACGTCTCTGTGGGAACATCATATACGTCTATAGCGATATATATCCTAACCGAAGGCAACGTAACATCTCGGATGTAATATTTTACAACATTCCTGGCATGTCGGTCCCTACGTATCGGTGGTAACATTACATACGCCTATAACGTTATATATCCTAGCCTAAGGCGGCCTAACATGTCGAATGTAATATTTTACATCATTCCTGGCGTGTCGGCCCGTAGTTCTCGGTGGTAACAATATATTCGTCTATAACGTTATGTATCGTAGCCTAAGGCAACCTAACATGCCGAATGTAATATTTTACAACATTCCTGGCGTGTCGTCGCCTGCTTCTCGATGGGAACATTATATACGTCTATAACGTTGTGTATCCTAACCTAACGCAACCTAACATCTGGGATGTAATATTCCTGGCGTGTCGTCGCCTACTTCTGGATGGGGACATTATATACGTCTATAACGTTATCTATCCTAACCTAAGGCAACCTAACATCTCGGATGTAACAGTTGACAACATTCCTGGCGTGTCCACCCGTATTTCTCGGTGGGAACATTATATACGTCTATAACGTTATATATCTTAGCCTAAGGCCACATAACATGTGGAATGTAATATTTTACAACATTCCTGGCGTGTCGTCGCCTGCTTCTCGATGGGGACATTATATACATCTATAACATTGTATATCCTAACCTAAGGCAACCTAACATCTCGGATGTAATATTTTACAACATTCCGGCGTGTCGTCGCCTGCTTCTCGATGGGGAGATTATATACGTCTATAACGTTGTATATCCTAACCTAACGCAACCTAACATTTGGGATGTAATATTTTACAACATTCGTTGCATGTCGGTGCCTACGTCTCGGTGGGAACATTATATACGTCTATAACGATATATATCCTAACCTAAGGCAACCTAAACCTCGGATGTAATAGTTGACAACATTCCTGGCGTGTAGGCCCGTACTTCTCGGTGGGAACATTGTATACGTCTATAACGTTATATATCCTAGCCTAAGGCGACCTAACATATCGAATGTAATATTTTACATCATTCCTGGCTTGTCGTCGCCTGCTTCTCGATGGGAACATTATATACGTCTATAACGTTGTGTATCCTAACCTAACGGATCCTAGCATCTGGGATGTAATATTCCTGGCGTATCGTCGCCTACTTCTGGATGGGGACATTATATACGTCTATAACGTTATATATCCGAACCTAAGGCAACCTAACATCTCGGATGTAATAGTTGACAACATTCCTGGCGTGTGCGCCCGTACTTCTCGGTGGGAACCTTATATACGTCTATAACGTTATATATCCTAGCCTAAGGCCACCTAACATGTCGAATGTAATATTTTACAGCATTCCTGACGCGTCGGCCCCTATTTTTCAGTGGGAACATTATATACGTCTATAACGTTATATATCCTAGTCTAAGGCAACCTAACATGTCGAATGTAATATTTTACAACATTCCTGGCGTGTTGTCGCCTACTTCTCGATGGGGACATTATATACATCTATAATCTTGTATATCCTGACCTAAGGCAGCCTAACATCTCGGATGTAATATTTTACAACATTCCTGGCGTGTCGTCTCCTACTTCTGGATGGGGGCATTATATACATCTATAACGTTGTATATCCTAACCTAAGGGAACCTAACATCTCGGGTGTAATATTTTACAACATTCCTGACGCGACGGCCCCTATTTTTCGGTGGGAATATTATATACGTCTATAACATTGTATATCCTAACCTAAAGCAATCTAACATCTGGGATGTAATATTTTACAACATTCCTGGCGTGTCGTCGCCTAGTTTGGATGGGGTCATTATATACATCTATAACGCTGTATATCCTAACCTAAGGCAACCTAACATCTCGGATGTAATATTTTACAACATTCCTGGCATTTCGGTCCCTACATCTCGGTGGGAACATACTATACGTCTATAAAGTTGTATATCCTAACCTAAGGGAACCTAACATCTCGAGTGTAAACTTTTACAACATTCCTGACGCGTCGGGCCCTATTTTTCGGTGGGAACATTATATACGGCTATAACGTTATATTTCCTAGCCTAAGGCAACCTAACATGTCGAATGTAATATTTTACAACATTCCTGTCGTGTCGTCGCCTGCTTCTCGATGGGGAGATTATATACGTCTATAACGTTGTATATCCTAACCTAACGCAACCTAACATTTGGGATGTAATATTTTACAACATTCGTTGCATGTCGGTGCCTACGTCTCGGTGGGAACATTATATACGTCTATAACGATATATATCCTAACCTAAGGCAACCTAAACCTCGGATGTAATAGTTGACAACATTCCTGGCGTGTAGGCCCGTACTTCTCGGTGGGAACATTGTATACGTCTATAACGTTATATATCCTAGCCTAAGGCGACCTAACATATCGAATGTAATATTTTACATCATTCCTGGCTTGTCGTCGCCTGCTTCTCGATGGGAACATTATTTACGTCTATAACGTTGTGTATCCTAACCTAACGCAACCTAGCATCTGGGATGTAATATTCCTGGCGTGTCGTCGCCTACTTCTGGATGGGGACATTATATACGTCTATAACGTTATATATCCGAACCTAAGGCAACCTAACATCTCGGATGTAATAGTTGACAACATTCCTGGCGTGTGCGCCCGTACTTCTCGGTGGGAACCTTATATACGTCTATGACGTTATATATCCTAGCCTAAGGCCACCTAACATGTCGAATGTAATATTTTACAGCATTCCTGACGCGTCGGCCCCTATTTTTCAGTGGGAACATTATATACGTCTATAACGTTATATATCCTAGTCTAAGGCAACCTAACATGTCGAATGTAATATTTTACAACATTCCTGGCGTGTTGTCGCCTACTTCTCGATGGGGACATTATATACATCTATAATCTTGTATATCCTAACCTAAGGCAGCCTAACATCTCGGATGTAATATTTTACAACATTCCTGGCGTGTCGTCTCCTACTTCTGGATGGGGTCATTATATACATCTATAACGTTGTATATCCTAACCTAAGGGAACCTAACATCTCGGGTGTAATATTTTACAACATTCCTGACGCGACGGCCCCTATTTTTCGGTGGGAATATTATATACGTCTATAACGTTGTATATCCTAACCTAAAGCAATCTAACATCTGGGATGTAATATTTTACAACATTCCTGGCGTGTCGTCGCCTAGTTTGGATGGGGTCATTATATACATCTATAACGCTGTATATCCTAACCTAAGGCAACCTAACATCTCGGATGTAATATTTTACAACATTCCTGGCATGTCGGTCCCTACATCTCGGTGGGAACATACTATACGTCTATAAAGTTGTATATCCTAACCTAAGGGAACCTAACATCTCGAGTGTAAACTTTTACAACATTCATGACGCGTCGGGCCCTATTTTTCGGTGGGAACATTATATACGGCTATAACGTTATATTTCCTAGCCTAAGGCAACCTAACATGTCGAATGTAATATTTTACAACATTCCTGTCGTGTCGTCGCCTGCTTCTCGATGGGGAGATTATATACGTCTATAACGTTGTATATCCTAACCTAACGCAACCTAACATTTGGGATGTAATATTTTACAACATTCGTTGCATGTCGGTGCCTACGTCTCGGTGGGAACATTATATACGTCTATAACGATATATATCCTAACCTAAGGCAACCTAAACCTCGGATGTAATAGTTGACAACATTCCTGGCGTGTAGGCCCGTACTTCTCGGTGGGAACATTGTATACGTCTATAACGTTATATATCCTAGCCTAAGGCGACCTAACATATCGAATGTAATATTTTACATCATTCCTGGCTTGTCGTCGCCTGCTTCTCGATGGGAACATTATTTACGTCTATAACTTTGTGTATCCTAACCTAACGCAACCTAGCATCTGGGATGTAATATTCCTGGCGTGTCGTCGCCTACTTCTGGATGGGGACATTATATACGTCTATAACGTTATATATCCGAACCTAAGGCAACCTAACATCTCGGATGTAATAGTTGACAACATTCCTGGCGTGTGCGCCCGTACTTCTCGGTGGGAACCTTATATACGTCTATAACGTTATATATCCTAGCCTAAGGCCACCTAACATGTCGAATGTAATATTTTACAGCATTCCTGACGCGTCGGCCCCTATTTTTCAGTGGGAACATTATATACGTCTATAACGTTATATATCCTAGTCTAAGGCAACCTAACATGTCGAATGTAATATTTTACAACATTCCTGGCGTGTTGTCGCCTACTTCTCGATGGGGACATTATATACATCTATAATCTTGTATATCCTAACCTAAGGCAGCCTAACATCTCGGATGTAATATTTTACAACATTCCTGGCGTGTCGTCTCCTACTTCTGGATGGGGGCATTATATACATCTATAACGTTGTATATCCTAACCTAAGGGAACCTAACATCTCGGGTGTAATATTTTACAACATTCCTGACGCGACGGCCCCTATTTTTCGGTGGGAATATTATATACGTCTATAACATTGTATATCCTAACCTAAAGCAATCTAACATCTGGGATGTAATATTTTACAACATTCCTGGCGTGTCGTCGCCTAGTTTGGATGGGGTCATTATATACATCTATAACGCTGTATATCCTAACCTAAGGCAACCTAACATCTCGGATGTAATATTTTACAACATTCCTGACATGTCGGTCCCTACATCTCGGTGGGAACATACTATACGTCTATAAAGTTCTATATCTTAACCTAAGGGAACCTAACATCTCGAGTGTAAACTTTTACAACATTCCTGACGCGTCGGGCCCTATTTTTCGGTGGGAACATTATATACGGCTATAACGTTATATTTCCTAGCCTAAGGCAACCTAACATGTCGAATGTAATATTTTACAACATTCCTGTCGTGTCGTCGCCTGCTTCTCGATGGGGAGATTATATACGTCTATAACGTTGTATATCCTAACCTAACGCAACCTAACATTTGGGATGTAATATTTTACAACATTCGTTGCATGTCGGTGCCTACGTCTCGGTGGGAACATTATATACGTCTATAACGATATATATCCTAACCTAAGGCAACCTAAACCTCGGATGTAATAGTTGACAACATTCCTGGCGTGTAGGCCCGTACTTCTCGGTGGGAACATTGTATACGTCTATAACGTTATATATCCTAGCCTAAGGCGACCTAACATATCGAATGTAATATTTTACATCATTCCTGGCTTGTCGTCGCCTGCTTCTCGATGGGAACATTATTTACGTCTATAACTTTGTGTATCCTAACCTAACGCAACCTAGCATCTGGGATGTAATATTCCTGGCGTGTCGTCGCCTACTTCTGGATGGGGACATTATATACGTCTATAACGATATATATCCGAACCTAAGGCAACCTAACATCTCGGATGTAATAGTTGACAACATTCCTGGCGTGTGCGCCCGTACTTCTCGGTGGGAACCTTATATACGTCTATAACGTTATATATCCTAGCCTAAGGCCACCTAACATGTCGAATGTAATATTTTACAGCATTCCTGACGCGTCGGCCCCTATTTTTCAGTGGGAACATTATATACGTCTATAACGTTATATATCCTAGTCTAAGGCAACCTAACATGTCGAATGTAATATTTTACAACATTCCTGGCGTGTTGTCGCCTACTTCTCGATGGGGACATTATATACATCTATAATCTTGTATATCCTAACCTAAGGCAGCCTAACATCTCGGATGTAATATTTTACAACATTCCTGGCGTGTCGTCTCCTACTTCTGGATGGGGGCATTATATACATCTATAACGTTGTATATCCTAACCTAAGGGAACCTAACATCTCGGGTGTAATATTTTACAACATTCCTGACGCGACGGCCCCTATTTTTCGGTGGGAATATTATATACGTCTATAACGTTGTATATCCTAACCTAAAGCAATCTAACATCTGGGATGTAATATTTTACAACATTCCTGGCGTGTCGTCGCCTAGTTTGGATGGGGTCATTATATACATCTATAACGCTGTATATCCTAACCTAAGGCAACCTAACATCTCGGATGTAATATTTTACAACATTCCTGGCATGTCGGTCCCTACATCTCGGTGGGAACATACTATACGTCTATAAAGTTGTATATCCTAACCTAAGGGAACCTAACATCTCGAGTGTAAACTTTTACAACATTCCTGACGCGTCGGGCCCTATTTTTCGGTGGGAACATTATATACGGCTATAACGTTATATTTCCTAGCCTAAGGCAACCTAACATGTCGAATGTAATATTTTACAACATTCCTGTCGTGTCGTCGCCTGCTTCTCGATGGGGAGATTATATACGTCTATAACGTTGCATATCCTAACCTAACGCAACCTAACATTTGGGATGTAATATTTTACAACATTCGTTGCATGTCGGTGCCTACGTCTCGGTGGGAACATTATATACGTCTATAACGATATATATCCTAACCTAAGGCAACCTAAACCTCGGATGTAATAGTTGACAACATTCCTGGCGTGTAGGCCCGTACTTCTCGGTGGGAACATTGTATACGTCTATAACGTTATATATCCTAGCCTAAGGCCACCTAACATGTCGAATGTAATATTTTACAGCATTCCTGACGCGTCGGCCCCTATTTTTCAGTGGGAACATTATATACGTCTATAACGTTATATATCCTAGTCTAAGGCAACCTAACATGGCGAATGTAATATTTTACAACATTCCTGGCGTGTTGTCGCCTACTTCTCGATGGGGACATTATATACATCTATAATCTTGTATATCCTAACCTAAGGCAGCCTAACATCTCGGATGTAATATTTTACAACATTCCTGGCGTGTCGTCTCCTACTTCTGGATGGGGGCATTATATACATCTATAACGTTGTATATCCTAACCTAAGGGAACCTAACATCTCGGGTGTAATATTTTACAACATTCCTGACGCGACGGCCCCTATTTTTCGGTGGGAATATTATATACGTCTATAACGTTATATATCATAACCTAAGGCAACCTAACATCTCGGATGTAATATTTTACAACATTCCTGGCATATCGGTCCCTACTTCTCGGTGGAAACATTGTATACGTCTATAACGATATATATCCTAGTCTAAGGCAACCTAACATCTCGGATGTAATATTTTACAACATTCCTGGCGCGTCGGCTCCTATTTTTCGGTGGGAACATTATATACGTCTATAACGTTATATATCCTAACCTAAGGGACCCTAACATGACGTATGTAATATTTTACAACATTCCTGGCGTGTCGAAGCCTGCTTCTCGATGGGGACATTATATACGTCTATAACGTTGTATATCCTAACCTAAAGCAATCTAACATCTGGGATGTAATATTTTACAACATTCCTGGCGTGTCGTCGCCTAGTTTGGATGGGGTCATTATATACATCTATAACGCTGTATATCCTAACCTAAGGCAACCTAACATCTCGGATGTAATATTTTACAACATTCCTGGCATGTCGGTCCCTACATCTCGGTGGGAACATACTATACGTCTATAACGTTGTATATCCTAACCTAAGGGAACCTAACATCTCGAGTGTAAACTTTTACAACATTCCTGACGCGTCGGGCCCTATTTTTCGGTGGGAACATTATATACGGCTATAACGTTATATATCCTAGCCTAAGGCAACCTAACACCTCGGATGTAATAGTTGACAACATTCCTGGCGTGTAGGCCCGTACTTCTCGGTGGGAACGTTGTATACATCTATAACGTTATATATCCCAGCCTAAGGCAACCTAACATATCGAATGTAATATTTTACATCATTCCTGGCGTGTCGTCGCCTGCTTCTCGATGGGAACATTATATACGTCTATAACGTTGTGTATCCTAACCTAACGCAACCTAACATCTGGGATGTAATATTCCTGGCCTGTCGTCGCCTACTTCTGGATGGGGACATTATATACGTCTATAACGTTATATATCCTAACCTAAGGCAACCTAACAACTCGGATGTAATAGTTGACAACATTCCTGGCGTGTCCACCCGTACTTCTCGGTGGGAACATTATATACGTCTATAACGTTATATATCCTAGCCTAAGGCCACATAACATGTGGAATGTAATATTTTACAACATTCCTGGCGTGTCGTCGCCTGCTTCTCGATGGGGACATTATATACATCTATAACATTGTATATCCTAACCTAAGGCAACCTAACATCTCGGATGTAATATTTTACAACATTCTGGCGTGTCGGCGCCTGCTTCTCGATGGGGAGATTATATACGTCTATAACGTTGTATATCCTAACCTAACGCAACCTAACATTTGGGATGTAATATTTTACAACATTCGTTGCATGTCGGTGCCTACGTCCCGGTGGGAACATTATATACGTCTACAACGATATATATCCTAACCTAAGGCAACCTAAACCTCGGATGTAATAGTTGACAACATTCCTGGCGTGTAGGCCCGTACTTCTCGGTGGGAACATTGTATACGTCTATAACGTTAAATATCCTAGCCTAAGGCGACCTAACATATCGAATGTAATATTTTACATCATTCCTGGCTTGTCGTCGCCTGCTTCTCGATGGGAACATTATATACGTCTATAACGTTGTGTATCCTAACCTAACGCAACCTAGCATCTGGGATGTAATATTCCTGGCGTGTCGTCGCCTACTTCTGGATGGGGACATTATATACGTCTATAACGTTATATATCCGAACCTAAGGCAACCTAACATCTCGGATGTAATAGTTGACAACATTCCTGGTGTGTGCGCCCGTACTTCTCGGTGGGAACCTTATATATGTCTATAACGTTATATATCCTAGCCTAAGGCCACCTAACATCTCGGATGTAATATTTTACAACATTCCTGGCATGTCGGTCCCTACATCTCGGTGGGAACATACTATACGTCTATAACGTTGTATATCCTAACCTAAGGGAACCTAACATCTCGAGTGTAAACTTTTACAACATTCCTGACGCGTCGGGCCCTATTTTTCGGTGGGAACATTATATACGGCTATAACGTTATATATCCTAGCCTAAGGCAACCTAACATGTCGAATGTAATATTTTACAACATTCCTGTAGTGTCGTCGCCTGCTTCTCGATGGGGAGATTATATACGTCTATAACGATATACATCCAAACCTAAGGGAACCTAACATCTCGGATGTAATATTTTAAAACATTCCTGGCATGTCGGTCCCTACTTCTCGGTGGGAATATTATATACGTCTATAACGTTGTATATCCTAACGTAACGCAACCTAACATCTCGGATGTAATAGTTGGCAACATTCCAGGCGTGTCCGCCCGTACTTCTCGGTGGGAACATTATATACGTCTATAACGTTATATATCCTAGCCTAAGGCGACATAATATGTCGAATGTGATATTTTACAACATTCCTGGCGTGTCGTCTCCTGCTTCTCGATGGGGACATTATATACGTCTATAATGATGTATATCCTAACCTAACGCAACCTAACATCTGGGATGTAATATTTTACAAGATTCCTGTCATGTCGGTCCTCAAGTCTCGGTAGGAACATTATATACGTCTATAACGATATATATCCTAAAGTAAAGCAACCTAACATCTCGGATGTAATACTTTACAACATTCCTGGCATGTCGGTCCCTACATCTCGGTGGGAACATTCTATACTTCTATAACGATATATATCCTAGCCTAAGGCAACCTAACATGTCGAATGTAATATTTTACAACATTCCTGTCGTGTCGTCGCCTGCTTCTCGATGGGGAGATTATATACGTCTATAACGTTGTATATCCTAACCTAACGCAACCTAACATTTGGGATGTAATATTTTACAACATTCCTTGCATGTCGGTGCCTACGTCTCGGTGGGAACATTATATACGTCTATAACGATATATATCCTAACCTAAGGCAACCTAACACCTCGGATGTAATAGTTGACAACATTCCCGGCGTGCAGGCTCGTACTTCTCGGTGGGAACATTGTATACGTCTATAACGATATATATCCTAGCCTAAGGCGACCTAACATGTCGAATGTAATATTTTACATCATTCCTGGCGTGCCGTCGCCTGCTTCTCGATGGGAACATTATATACGTCTATAACGTTCTGTATCCTAACCTAACGCAACCTAACATCTGGGATGTAATATTCCTGGCGTGTCGTCGCCTACTTCTGGATGGGGAGATTATATACGTCTATAACGTTATATATCCTAACCTAAGGCAACCTAACATCTCGGATGTAATAGTTGACAACATTCCTGGCGTGCCCGCCCGTACTTCTCGGTGGGAACATTATATACGTCTATAACGTTATATATCCTAGCCTAAGGCCACATAACATGTCGAATGTAATATTTTACAACATTCCAGGCGTGTCGTCGCCTGCTTCTCGATGGGGAGATTATATACGTCTATAACGTTGTATGTCCTAAACTAACGCAACCTAACATTTGGGATGTAATATTTTACAACATTCCTTGCATGTCGGTGCCTACGTCTCGGTGGGAACATTATATACGTCTATAACGATATATATCCTAACCTAAGGCAACCTAACACCTCGGATGTAATATTGTACAACATTCCTGACGCGTCGGCCCCTATTTTTCGGTGGGAACTTTATATACGTCTATATCGTTATATATCCTAGTCTAAGGCAACCTAACATGTCGAATGTAATATTTTACAACATTCCTGGCGTGTCGTCGCCTACTTCTCGATGGTGACATTATATACATCTATAACATTGTACATCCTAACCCAAGGCAACCTAACATCTCGGATGAAATATTTTACAACATTCCTGGCATATCGGTCCCTACTTCTCGGTGGAAACTTTGTATACGTCTATAACGATATATATCGTAGCCTAAGGCAACCTAACATCTCGGATGTAATATTTTACAACATTCCTGACGCGACGGCCCCTATTTTTCGGTGGGAATATTATATACGTCTATAACGTTATATATCATAACCTAAGGCAACCTAACATCTGGGATGTAATATTTTACAACATTCCTGGAGTGTCGTCGCCTACTTCTGGCTAGGGTCATAATATACATCTATAACGTTGTATATCCTAACCTAAGGCAACCTAACATCTCGGATGTAATATTTTACAACATTCCTGGCATGTCGGTCCCTACGTCTCGGTGGGAACATACTATACGTCTATAACGTTGTATATCCTAACCTAAGGGAACCTAACATCTCGGGAGTAATATTTTACAACATTCCTGACGCGTCGGCCCCTATTTTTCGGTGGGAACATTATATACGTCTATAACGATATATATCCTAACCTAAGGCAACCTAACACCTCGGATGTAATAGTTGACAACATTCCTGGCGTGTAGGCCCGTACTTCTCGGTGGGAACATTGTATACGTCTATAACGATATATATCCTAGCCTAAGGCGACCTAACATGTCGAATGTAATATTTTACATCATTCCTGGCGTGTCGTCGCCTGCTTCTCGATGGGAACATTACATACGTCTATAACGTTATATATCATAACCTAAGGCAACCGAACATCTGGAATGTAATATTTTACAAGATTCCTGGCATGTCGGTCCCCAAGTCTCGGTAGGAACATTATATACGTCTATAGCGATATATATCCAAACATAAGGGAACCTAACATCTCGGATGTAATATTTTACAACATTCCTGGCATGTCGGTCCCTACTTCTCGGTGGGAATATTATATACGTCTATAACGTTATATATCATAACCTAAGGCAACCTAACATCTCGGATGTAATATTTTACAACATTCCTGGCGTGTCGTCGCCTACTTCTCGATGGGGACATTATATACATCTATAACATTGTATATCCTAACCCAAGGCAACCTAACATCTCGGATGAAATATTTTACAACATTCCTGGCATATCGGTCCCTACTTCTCGGTGGAAATATTGTATACGTCTATAACGATATATATCCTAGCCTAAGGCAACCTAACATCTCGGATGTAATATTTTACAACATTCTGGCGTGTCGTCTCCTGCTTCTTGATGGGGACATTATATACGTCTACAATGTTGTATATCCTAACCTAACGCAACCTAACATCTGGGATGTAATATTTTACAACATTCCTGGCATGTCGGTCCCCAAGTCTCGGTAGGAACATTATATACGTCTATAACGATATATATCCAAACGTAAGGGAACCTAACATCTCGGATGTAATATTTTTCAACATTCCTGGCATGTCGGTCCCTACTTCTCGGTGGGAATATTATATACGTCTATCACGTTATATATCATAACCTAAGGCAACCTAACTTCTCGGATGTAATATTTTACAACATTCCTGGCATATCGGTCCCTACATCTCGGTGGGGACATTATATACATCTATAACATTGTATATCCTAACCCAAGGCAACCTAACATCTCGGATGGAATATTTTACAACATTCCTGGCATATCGGTCCCTACTTATCGGTGGAAACATTGTATACGTCTATAACGATATATATCTTAGCCTAAGGCAACCTAACATCTCGGATGTAATATTTTACAACATTCTGGCGTGTCGTCGCCTGCTTCTCGATGGGGCGATTATATACGTCTATAACGTTGTATATCCTAACCTAACGCATCCTAACATTTGGGATGTAATATTTTACAACATTCCTTGCATGTCGGTGCCTACGTCTCGGTGGAAACATTATGTACGTCTATAACGATATATATCCTAACCTAAGGCAACCTAGCACCTCGGATGTAATAGTTGACAACATTCCTGGCGTGTAGGCCCGTACATCTCGGCGGGAACATTGTATACGTCTATAACGTTATATATCGTAGCCTAAGGCGACCTAACATGTCGAATGTCATATTTTACATCATTCCTGGCGTATCGTCGCCTGTTTCTCGATGGGAAAATTATATACGTCTATAACGTTGTGTATCCTAACGTAACGCAACCTAACATCTGGGATGTAATATTCCTGGCGTGTCGTCGCCTACTTCTGGATGGGGAGATTATATACGTCTATAACGTTATATATCCTAACCTAAGGCAACCTAACATCTCGGATGTAATAGTTGACAACATTCCTGGCGTGTCCGCCCGTACTTCTCGGTGGGAACATTATATACGCCTATAACGTTATATATCCTAGCCTAAGGCCACATAACATGTCGAATGTCATATTTTACAACATTCCTGGCGTGTCGTCCCCTGCTTCTCGATGGGGACATTATATACGTCTATAACGTTGTATATCCTAACCTAAAGCAACCTAACATCTGGGATGTAATATTTTACAAGATTCCTGGCATGTCGGTCCTCAAGTCTCCGTAGGAACATTATATAAGTCTATGACGATATATATCCTAACCAAAAGCAACCTAACATCTCGGATGTAATACTTTACAACATTCCTGGCATGTCGGCCCCTACATCTCGGTGGGAACATTCTATACTTCTATAACATTGTATATCCTAACCTAAGGCAACCTAACATCTCGGATGTAATATTTTACAACATTCCTGGCATGTCGGTCCCTACTTCTCGGTGGAAACATTGTATACATCTATAACGTTATATATCCTAACCTAAGGCAACCTAACATCTCGGATGTAATAGTTGACAACATTCCTGGCGTGTCCGCCCGTACTTTTCGGTGGGAACATTGTATACGTCTATAACGTTATATATCCTAGCCTAAGGCCACCTAACATATCGAATGTAATATTTTACATCATTCGTGGCGTGTCGTCGCCTGCTTCTCGATGGGAACATTATATACGACTATAGCGTTGTGTAGCCTAACCTAACGCAACCTAACATCTGGGATGTAATATTCCTGGCGTGTCGTCGCCTACCTCTGGATGGGTACATTATATACGTCTATAACGTTATATATCCTAACCTAAGGCAACCTAACATCTCGGATGTAATAGTTGACAACATTGCTAGCGTGTCCGCCCGTACTTCTCGGTGGGAACCTTATATACGTCTATAACGTTGTATATCCTAGCCTAAGGCCACCTAACATGTCGAATGTAATATTTTACATCATTCCTGGCGTGTCGTCGCCTGCTTCTCGATGGGAACATTATATACGTCTATAACGTTGTGTATCCTAACCTAACGCAACCTAACATCTGGGATGTAATATTCCTGGCGTGTCGTCGCCTACTTCTGGATGGGGACATTATATACGTCTATAACGTTATATATCCTAACCGAAGGCAACCTAACATCTCGGATGTAATATTTTACAACATTTTGGCGTGTCGTCGCCTGCTTCTCGATGGGGAGATTATATACGTCTATAACGTTGTATGTCCTAACCTAACGCAACCTAACATTTGGGATGTAATATTTTACAACATTCCTTGCATGTCGGTGCCTACGTCTCGGTGGGAACATTATATACGTCTATAACGATATATATCCTAACCTAAGGCAACCTAACACCTCGGATGTAATATTTTACAACATTCCTGACGCGTCGGCCCCTATTTTTCGGTGGGAACTTTATATACATTTATATCGTTATATATCCTAGTCTAAGGCAACCTAACATGTCGAATGTAATATTTTACAACATTCCTGGCGTGTCGTCGCCTACTTCTCGATGGGGACATTATATACGTAGATATCATAATATATCCTAGCCTAAGGCAACCTAACATGTCGAATGTAATATTTTACAACATTCCTGGCGTGTCGTCGCCTACTTCTCGATGGGGACAATTATATACATCTATAACATTGTATATCGTAACCCAAGGCAACCTAACATCTCGGATGAAATATTTTACAACATTCCTGGCATATCGGTCCCTACTTCTCGGTGGAAACATTGTATACGTCTATAACGATATATATCCTAGCCTAAGGCAACCTAACATCTCGGATGTAATATTTTACAACATTCTGGCGTGTCGTCTCCTGCTTCTCGATGGGGACATTATATACGTCTACAATGTTGTATATCCTAACCTAACGCAACCTAACATCTGGGATGTAATATTTTACAAGATTCCTGGCATGTCGGTCCCCAAGTCTCGGTAGGAACATTATATACGTCTATAACGATATATATCCAAACGTAAGGGAACCTAACATCTCGGATGTAATATTTTACAACATTCCTGGCATGTCGGTCCCTACTTCTCGGTGGGAATATTGTATACGTCTATAACGTTATATATCATAACCTAAGGCAACCTAACATCTGGGATGTAATATTTTACAACATTCCTGGAGTGTCGTCGCCTACTTCTGGCTAGGGTCATAATATACATCTATAACGTTGTATATCCTAACCTAAGGCAACCTAACATCTCGAATGTAATATTTTATAACATTCCTGGCGTGTCGCCGCCTGCTTCTCGATGGGGATATTATATACGTCTATAACGTTGTATATCCTAACCTAACGCAACCTAACATCTCGGATGTAATATTTTACAACATTCCTGGCATGTCGGTCCCTACGTCTCGGTGGGAACATACTATACGTCTATAACGTTGTATATCCTAACCTAAGGGAGCCTAACATCTCGGGAGTAATATTTTACAACATTCCTGACGCGTCGGCCCCTATTTTTCGGTGGGAACATTATATACGTCTATAAAGTTATATATCCTAGCCTAAGGCAACCTAACATGTCGAATGTAATACTTTACAACATTCCTGGCCTGTCGTCGCCAACTTCTCGATGGGGACATTATATACATCTATAACATTGTATATCCTAACCTAAGGCAACCTAACATCTCGGATATAATATTTTACAACATTCTGGCGTTTCGTCGCCTGCTTCTCGATGGGGAGATTATATACTTCTATAACATTGTATATCCTAAATTAACGCAACCTAACATTTGGGATGTATTATTTTACAACATTCCTTGCATGTCGGTGCCTACGTCTCGGTGGGAACATTATATACGTCTATAACGATATATATCCTAACCTAAGGCAACCTAACACCTCGGATGTTATAGTTGACCACATTCCTGGCGTGTAGGTCCGTACTTCTCGGTGGGAACATTGTATACGTCTATAACGTTATATATCCTAGCTTAAGGCGACCTAACATATCGAATGTAATATTTTACATCATTCCTGGCGTGTCGTCGCCTGCTTCTCGATGGGAACATTATATACGTCTATAACGTTGTGTATCCTAACCTAACGCAACCTAACATCTGGGATGTAATATTCCTGGCGTGTCGTCGCCTACTTCTGGATGGGGACATTATATACGTCTATAACATTATATATCCTAACCTAAGGCAACCTAACATCTCGGATGTAATATTTTACAACATTCCTTGCATGTCGGTGCCTACGTCTCGGTGGGAACATTATATACGTCTATAACGATATATATCCTAACCTAAGGCAACCTAACACCTCGGATGTAATATTTTACAACATTCCTGACGCGTCGGCCCCTATTTTTCGGTGGGAACTTTATATACGTCTATATGGTTATATATCCTAGTCTAAGGCAACCTAACATGTCGAATGTAATATTTTACAACATTCCTGGCGTGTCGTCGCCTACTTCTCGATGGGGACATTATATACGTCGATAACATAATATATCCTAGCCTAAGGCAACCTAACATGTCGAATGTAATATTTTACAACATTCCTGGCATGACGGTCCCTACTTCTCGGTGGGAATATTATATACGTCTATAACGTTATATATCATAACCTAAGGCAACCTAACATCTCGGATGTAATATTTTACAACATTCCTGGCATATCGGTCCCTACTTCTCGGTGGAAACATTGTATACGTCTATAACGATATATATCCTAGCGTAAGGCAACCTAACATCTCGGATGTAATATTTTACAACATTCCTGGCGTGTCGTCGCCTACTTCTCGATGGGGACATTATATACTTCTATAACATTGTATATCGTAACCTAAGGCAACCTAACATCTCGGATGTAATATTTTACAACATTCTGGCGTGTCGTCGCCTGCTTCTCGATGGGGAGATTATATACGTCTATAACGTTGTATGTCCTAACCTAACGCAACCTAACATCTGGGATGTAATGTTTTACAAGATTCCTGGCATGTCGGTCCCCAAGTATCGGTAGGAACATTATATACGTCTATAACGATATATATCCTAACCTAAGGGTACCTAACAACTCGGATGTAATATTTTACAACATTCTGGCGTTTCGTCGCATGCTTCTCGATGGGGTGATTATATACTTATATAACGTTGTACATCCTAACCTAACGCAACCTAACATTTGGGATGTAATATTTTACAACATTCCTTGCATGTCAGTGCCAACGTCTCGGTGGGAACATTATATACGTCTATAACGATATATATCCTAACCTAAGGCAACCTAACACCTCGGATGTAATAGTTGACAACATTCCTGGCGTGTAGGCCCGTACTTCTCGGTGGGAACATTGTATACGTCTATAACGTTGTATATCCTAACGTAACGCAACCTAACATTTGGGATGTAATATTTTACAACATTCCTGGCATGTCGGTCCCTACTCCTCGGCGGAAACATTGTATACGTCTATAACGATATATATCCTAGTCTAAGGCAACCTAATATGTCAAATGTAATATTTTACAACATTCCTGGCGTGTCGTCGCCTACTTCTCGATGGGGACATTATATAAATCTATAACCTTGTATATCCTAACCTAAAGCAGCCTAACATCTCGGATGTAATATTTCACAACATTCCTGGCATGTCGGTCCCTACTTCTCGGTGGAAACATTGTATACGTCTATAACGATATATATGCTAACCTAAGGCAAACTAACATCTCGGATGTAATAGTTGACAACATTCCAGGCGTGTCAGCCCGTACTTCTCGGTGGGAACATTATATACGTCTATAACGTGATATATCCTAGCCTAAGGCTACATAACATGTCGAATGTAATATTTTACAACATTCCTGGCGTGTCGTCGCCTGCTTCTCGATGGGGACATTATATACGTCTATAACGTTGTATATCCTAACCTAAAGCAACCTAACATCTGGGATGTAATATTTTACAAGATTCCTGGCATGTCGGTCCCCAAGTCTCGGTAGGAACATTATATACGTCTATAACGATATATATCCAAACCTAAGGGAACCTAACATCTCGGATGTAATATTTTACAACATTCCTGGCATGTCGGTCCCTACTTCTCGGTGGTAGTATTATATACGTCTATAACGTTATATATCATAACCTAAGGCAACCTAACATCTCGGATGTAATATTTTACAACATTCCTGGCATATGGGTCCCTACTTCTCGGTGGAAACATTGTATACGTCTATAACGATATATATCCTAGCCTAAGGCAACCTAACTTCTCGGATGTAATATTTTACAACATTCCTGGCGTGTCGTCGCCTACTTCTCGATGGGGACATTATATACATCTATAACATTGTATATCCTAACCTAAGGCAACCTAACATCTCGGATGTAATATTTTACAACATTCTGGCGTGTCGTCGCCTGCTTCTCGATGGGGAGATTATATACGTCTATAACGTTGTATATCCTAACCTAACGCAACCTAACATTTGGGATGTAATATTTTACATCATTCCTTGCATGTCGGTGCCTACGTCTCGGTGGGAACAGTATATACGTCTATAACGATATATATCCTAACCTAAGGCAACCTAACACCTCGGATGTAATAGTTGACAACATTCCTGTCGTGTCCGCCCGTACTTCTCGGTGGGAACATTATATACGTCTATAACGTTATATATCCTAGCCTAAGGCCACCTAACGTGTCGAATGTAAAATTTTACAGCATTCCTGACGCGTCGGCCCCTATTTTTCGGTGGCAACATTATATACGTCTATAACGTTATATATCCTAGTCCAAGGCAACCTAACATGTCGAATGTAATATTTTATAACATTCCTGGCGTGTCGTCGCCTGCTTCTCGATGGGGACATTATATACGTCTATAACGTTGTATATCCTAACCTAACGCAACCTAACATCTCGGATGTAATATTTTACAACATTCCTGGCGTGTCGTCGCCTACTTCTGGATAGGGTCATTATATACATCTATAACGTTGTATATCCTAACCTAAGGCAACCTAACATCCCGAATGTAATATTTTATAACATTCCTGGCGTGTCGTCGCCTGCTTCTCGATGGGGACATTATATACGTCTATAACGTTGTATATCCTAACCTAACGCAACCTAACATTTGGGATGTAATATTTTACAACATTCCTTGCATGTCAGTGCCAACGTCTCGGTGGGAACATTATGTACGTCTATAACGATATATATCCTAACCTAAGGCAACCTAACACCTCGGATGTAATAGTTGACAACATTCCTGGCGTGTAGGCCCGTACTTCTCGGTGGGAACATTGTATACGTCTATAACGTTGTATATCCTAACGTAACGCAACCTAACATTTGGGATGTAATATTTTACAACATTCCTGGCATGTCGGTCCCTACTCCTCGGCGGAAACATTGTATACGTCTATAACGATATATATCCTAGTCTAAGGCAACCTAATATGTCAAATGTAATATTTTACAACATTCCTGGCGTGTCGTCGCCTACTTCTCGATGGGGACATTATATAAATCTATAACCTTGTATATCCTAACCTAAAGCAGCCTAACATCTCGGATGTAATATTTCACAACATTCCTGGCATGTCGGTCCCTACTTCTCGGTGGAAACATTGTATACGTCTATAACGATATATATGCTAACCTAAGGCAAACTAACATCTCGGATGTAATAGTTGACAACATTCCAGGCGTGTCAGCCCGTACTTCTCGGTGGGAACATTATATACGTCTATAACGCTATATATCTTAGCCTAAGGCGACCTAACATGTCGAATGTAATATTTTACAACATTCCTGGCCTGTCGTCTCCTGCTCCTCGATGGGGACATTATATACGTCTATAACGTTGTATATCCTAACCTAAAGCAACCTAACATCTCGGATGTAATAGTTGACAACATTCCTGGCGTGTAGGCCCGTACTTCTCGGTGAGAACATTCTATACGTCTATAGCGTTGTATATCCTAGCCTAAGGCGACCTAATATATCGAACGTAATATTTTACATCATTCCTGGCGTCTCATCGCCTGCTTCTCAATGGGAACATTATATACGTCTATAACGTTGTATATCCTAACCTAACGCAACCTAACATCTGGGATGTAATATTCCTGGCGTGTCGTCGCCTACACCTGGATGGGGACATTATATACGTCTATAACATTATATATCCTAACCTAAGGCAACCTAACATCTCGGATGTAATATTTTACAACATTCCTGGCATGTCGGTCCCTACATCTCGGTGGGAACATACTATACGTCTATAACGTTGTATATCCTAACCTAAGGGAACCTAACACCTCGGGTGTAATATTTTACAACATTCCCAACACGTCGGCCCCTATTTTTCGGTGAGAACATTATATACATTTATAACGGTATATATCCTAGCCTAAGGCAACCTAACATCTCGGATGTAATAGTTGACAACATTCCTGCCGTGTCCGCCCGTACTTCTCGGTGGGAACATTATATACGTCTATAACGTGATATATCCTAGCCTAAGGCTACATAACATGTCGAATGTAATATTTTACAACATTCCTGGCGTGTCGTCGCCTGCTTCTCGATGGGGACATTATATACGTCTATAACGTTGTATATCCTAACCTAAAGCAACCTAACATCTGGGATGTAATATTTTACAAGATTCCTGGCATGTCGGTCCCCAAGTCTCGGTAGGAACATTATATACGTCTATAACGATATATATCCAAACCTAAGGGAACCTAACATCTCGGATGTAATATTTTACAACATTCCTGGCATGTCGGTCCCTACTTCTCGGTGGTAGTATTATATACGTCTATAACGTTATATATCATAACCTAAGGCAACCTAACATCTCGGATGTAATATTTTACAACATTCCTGGCATATGGGTCCCTACTTCTCGGTGGAAACATTGTATACGTCTATAACGATATATATCCTAGCCTAAGGCAACCTAACATCTCGGATGTAATATTTTACAACATTCCTGGCGTGTCGTCGCCTACTTCTCGATGGGGACATTATATACATCTATAACATTGTATATCCTAACCTAAGGCAACCTAACATCTCGGATGTAATATTTTACAACATTCTGGCGTGTCGTCGCCTGCTTCTCGATGGGGAGATTATATACGTCTATAACGTTGTATATCCTAACCTAACGCAACCTAACATTTGGGATGTAATATTTTACATCATTCCTTGCATGTCGGTGCCTACGTCTCGGTGGGAACAGTATATACGTCTATAACGATATATATCCTAACCTAAGGCAACCTAACACCTCGGATGTAATAGTTGACAACATTCCTGTCGTGTCCGCCCGTACTTCTCGGTGGGAACATTATATACGTCTATAACGTTATATATCCTAGCCTAAGGCCACCTAACGTGTCGAATGTAAAATTTTACAGCATTCCTGACGCGTCGGCCCCTATTTTTCGGTGGCAACATTATATACGTCTATAACGTTATATATCCTAGTCTAAGGCAACCTAACATGTCGAATGTAATATTTTATAACATTCCTGGCGTGTCGTCGCCTGCTTCTCGATGGGGACATTATATACGTCTATAACGTTGTATATCCTAACCTAACGCAACCTAACATCTCGGATGTAATATTTTACAACATTCCTGGCGTGTCGTCGCCTACTTCTGGATAGGGTCATTATATACATCTATAACGTTGTATATCCTAACCTAAGGCAACCTAACATCCCGAATGTAATATTTTATAACATTCCTGGCGTGTCGTCGCCTGCTTCTCGATGGGGACATTATATACGTCTATAACGTTGTATATCCTAACCTAACGCAACCTAACATCTCGGATGTAATATTTTACAACATTCCTGGCATGTCGGTCCCTACATCTCGGTGGGAACATACTATACGTCTATAACGTTGTTTATCCTAACCTAAGGGAACCTAACATCTCGGGTGTAATATTTTACAACATTCCTTACGCGTCGGCCCCTATTTTTCGGTGGGAACATTATATACGTCTATAACGTTATATATCCTAGCCTAAGGCAACCTAACATGTCGAATGTAATATGTTACAACATTCCTGGCGTGTCGTCGCCTACTTCTCGATGGGGACATTATATACATCTATAACATTGTATATCCTAACCTAAGGGTACCTAACAACTCGGATGTAATATTTTACAACATTCTGGCGTTTCGTCGAATGCTTCTCGATGGGGTGATTATATACCTATATAACGTTGTACATCCTAACCTAACGCAACCTAACATTTGGGATGTAATATTTTACAACATTCCTTGCATGTCGGTGCCAACGTCTCGGTGGGAACATTATATACGTCTATAACGATATATATCCTAACCTAAGGCAACCTAACACCTCGGATGTAATAGTTGACAACATTCCTGGCGTGTAGGCCCGTACTTCTCGGTGGGAACATTGTATACGTCTATAACGTTGTATATCCTAACCTAACGCAACCTAACATTTGGGATGTAATATTTTACAACATTCCTGGCATGTCGGTCCCTACTCCTCGGCGGAAACATTGTATACGTCTATAACGATATATATCCTAGTCTAAGGCAACCTAATATGTCAAATGTAATATTTTACAACATTCCTGGCGTGTCGTCGCCTACTTCTCGATGGGGACATTATATAAATCTATAACCTTGTATATCCTAACCTAAAGCAGCCTAACATCTCGGATGTAATATTTCACAACATTCCTGGCATGTCGGTCCCTACTTCTCGGTGGAAACATTGTATACGTCTATAACGATATATATGCTAACCTAAGGCAAACTAACATCTCGGATGTAATAGTTGACAACATTCCAGGCGTGTCAGCCCGTACTTCTCGGTGGGAACATTATATACGTCTATAACGCTATATATCTTAGCCTAAGGCGACCTAACATGTCGAATGTAATATTTTACAACATTCCTGGCCTGTCGTCTCCTGCTCCTCGATGGGGACATTATATACGTCTATAACGTTGTATATCCTAACCTAAAGCAACCTAACATCTCGGATGTAATAGTTGACAACATTCCTGGCGTGTAGGCCCGTACTTCTCGGTGAGAACATTCTATACGTCTATAGCGTTGTATATCCTAGCCTAAGGCGACCTAATATATCGAACGTAATATTTTACATCATTCCTGGCGTCTCATCGCCTGCTTCTCAATGGGAACATTATATACGTCTATAACGTTGTATATCCTAACCTAACGCAACCTAACATCTGGGATGTAATATTCCTGGCGTGTCGTCGCCTACACCTGGATGGGGACATTATATACGTCTATAACATTATATATCCTAACCTAAGGCAACCTAACATCTCGGATGTAATATTTTACAACATTCCTGGCATGTCGGTCCCTACATCTCGGTGGGAACATACTATACGTCTATAACGTTGTATATCCTAACCTAAGGGAACCTAACACCTCGGGTGTAATATTTTACAACATTCCCAACACGTCGGCCCCTATTTTTCGGTGAGAACATTATATACATTTATAACGGTATATATCCTAGCCTAAGGCAACCTAACATCTCGGATGTAATAGTTGACATCATTCCTGCCGTGTCCGCCCGTACTTCTCGGTGGGAACATTATATACGTCTATAACGTGATATATCCTAGCCTAAGGCTACATAACATGTCGAATGTAATATTTTACAACATTCCTGGCGTGTCGTCGCCTGCTTCTCGATGGGGACATTATATACGTCTATAACGTTGTATATCCTAACCTAAAGCAACCTAACATCTGGGATGTAATATTTTACAAGATTCCTGGCATGTCGGTCCCCAAGTCTCGGTAGGAACATTATATACGTCTATAACGATATATATCCAAACCTAAGGGAACCTAACATCTCGGATGTAATATTTTACAACATTCCTGGCATGTCGGTCCCTACTTCTCGGTGGTAGTATTATATACGTCTATAACGTTATATATCATAACCTAAGGCAACCTAACATCTCGGATGTAATATTTTACAACATTCCTGGCATATGGGTCCCTACTTCTCGGTGGAAACATTGTATACGTCTATAACGATATATATCCTAGCCTAAGGCAACCTAACATCTCGGATGTAATATTTTACAACATTCCTGGCGTGTCGTCGCCTACTTCTCGATGGGGACATTATATACATCTATAACATTGTATATCCTAACCTAAGGCAACCTAACATCTCGGATGTAATATTTTACAACATTCTGGCGTGTCGTCGCCTGCTTCTCGATGGGGAGATTATATACGTCTATAACGTTGTATATCCTAACCTAACGCAACCTAACATTTGGGATGTAATATTTTACATCATTCCTTGCATGTCGGTGCCTACGTCTCGGTGGGAACAGTATATACGTCTATAACGATATATATCCTAACCTAAGGCAACCTAACACCTCGGATGTAATAGTTGACAACATTCCTGTCGTGTCCGCCCGTACTTCTCGGTGGGAACATTATATACGTCTATAACGTTATATATCCTAGCCTAAGGCCACCTAACGTGTCGAATGTAAAATTTTACAGCATTCCTGACGCGTCGGCCCCTATTTTTCGGTGGCAACATTATATACGTCTATAACGTTATATATCCTAGTCTAAGGCAACCTAACATGTCGAATGTAATATTTTATAACATTCCTGGCGTGTCGTCGCCTGCTTCTCGATGGGGACATTATATACGTCTATAACGTTGTATATCCTAACCTAACGCAACCTAACATCTCGGATGTAATATTTTACAACATTCCTGGCGTGTCGTCGCCTACTTCTGGATAGGGTCATTATATACATCTATAACGTTGTATATCCTAACCTAAGGCAACCTAACATCCCGAATGTAATATTTTATAACATTCCTGGCGTGTCGTCGCCTGCTTCTCGATGGGGACATTATATACGTCTATAACGTTGTATATCCTAACCTAACGCAACCTAACATCTCGGATGTAATATTTTACAACATTCCTGGCATGTCGGTCCCTACATCTCGGTGGGAACATACTATACGTCTATAACGTTGTTTATCCTAACCTAAGGGAACCTAACATCTCGGGTGTAATATTTTACAACATTCCTTACGCGTCGGCCCCTATTTTTCGGTGGGAACATTATATACGTCTATAACGTTATATATCCTAGCCTAAGGCAACCTAACATGTCGAATGTAATATGTTACAACATTCCTGGCGTGTCGTCGCCTACTTCTCGATGGGGACATTATATACATCTATAACATTGTATATCCTAACCTAAGGGTACCTAACAACTCGGATGTAATATTTTACAACATTCTGGCGTTTCGTCGAATGCTTCTCGATGGGGTGATTATATACCTATATAACGTTGTACATCCTAACCTAACGCAACCTAACATTTGGGATGTAATATTTTACAACATTCCTTGCATGTCGGTGCCAACGTCTCGGTGGGAACATTATATACGTCTATAACGATATATATCCTAACCTAAGGCAACCTAACACCTCGGATGTAATAGTTGACAACATTCCTGGCGTGTAGGCCCGTACTTCTCGGTGGGAACATTGTATACGTCTATAACGTTGTATATCCTAACCTAACGCAACCTAACATTTGGGATGTAATATTTTACAACATTCCTGGCATGTCGGTCCCTACTCCTCGGCGGAAACATTGTATACGTCTATAACGATATATATCCTAGTCTAAGGCAACCTAATATGTCAAATGTAATATTTTACAACATTCCTGGCGTGTCGTCGCCTACTTCTCGATGGGGACATTATATAAATCTATAACCTTGTATATCCTAACCTAAAGCAGCCTAACATCTCGGATGTAATATTTCACAACATTCCTGGCATGTCGGTCCCTACTTCTCGGTGGAAACATTGTATACGTCTATAACGATATATATGCTAACCTAAGGCAAACTAACATCTCGGATGTAATAGTTGACAACATTCCAGGCGTGTCAGCCCGTACTTCTCGGTGGGAACATTATATACGTCTATAACGCTATATATCTTAGCCTAAGGCGACCTAACATGTCGAATGTAATATTTTACAACATTCCTGGCCTGTCGTCTCCTGCTCCTCGATGGGGACATTATATACGTCTATAACGTTGTATATCCTAACCTAAAGCAACCTAACATCTCGGATGTAATAGTTGACAACATTCCTGGCGTGTAGGCCCGTACTTCTCGGTGAGAACATTCTATACGTCTATAGCGTTGTATATCCTAGCCTAAGGCGACCTAATATATCGAACGTAATATTTTACATCATTCCTGGCGTCTCATCGCCTGCTTCTCAATGGGAACATTATATACGTCTATAACGTTGTATATCCTAACCTAACGCAACCTAACATCTGGGATGTAATATTCCTGGCGTGTCGTCGCCTACACCTGGATGGGGACATTATATACGTCTATAACATTATATATCCTAACCTAAGGCAACCTAACATCTCGGATGTAATATTTTACAACATTCCTGGCATGTCGGTCCCTACATCTCGGTGGGAACATACTATACGTCTATAACGTTGTATATCCTAACCTAAGGGAACCTAACACCTCGGGTGTAATATTTTACAACATTCCCAACACGTCGGCCCCTATTTTTCGGTGAGAACATTATATACATTTATAACGGTATATATCCTAGCCTAAGGCAACCTAACATCTCGGATGTAATAGTTGACATCATTCCTGCCGTGTCCGCCCGTACTTCTCGGTGGGAACATTATATACGTCTATAACGTGATATATCCTAGCCTAAGGCTACATAACATGTCGAATGTAATATTTTACAACATTCCTGGCGTGTCGTCGCCTGCTTCTCGATGGGGACATTATATACGTCTATAACGTTGTATATCCTAACCTAACGCAACCTAACATCTGGGATGTAATATTTTACAAGATTCCTGGCATGTCGGTCCCCAAGTCTCGGTAGGAACATTATATACGTCTATAACGATATATATCCAAACCTAAGGGAACCTAACATCTCGGATGTAATATTTTACAACATTCCTGGCATGTCGGTCCCTACTTCTCGGTGGTAGTATTATATACGTCTATAACGTTATATATCATAACCTAAGGCAACCTAACATCTCGGATGTAATATTTTACAACATTCCTGGCATATGGGTCCCTACTTCTCGGTGGAAACATTGTATACGTCTATAACGATATATATCCTAGCCTAAGGCAACCTAACATCTCGGATGTAATATTTTACAACATTCCTGGCGTGTCGTCGCCTACTTCTCGATGGGGACATTATATACATCTATAACATTGTATATCCTAACCTAAGGCAACCTAACATCTCGGATGTAATATTTTACAACATTCTGGCGTGTCGTCGCCTGCTTCTCGATGGGGAGATTATATACGTCTATAACGTTGTATATCCTAACCTAACGCAACCTAACATTTGGGATGTAATATTTTACATCATTCCTTGCATGTCGGTGCCTACGTCTCGGTGGGAACAGTATATACGTCTATAACGATATATATCCTAACCTAAGGCAACCTAACACCTCGGATGTAATAGTTGACAACATTCCTGTCGTGTCCGCCCGTACTTCTCGGTGGGAACATTATATACGTCTATAACGTTATATATCCTAGCCTAAGGCCACCTAACGTGTCGAATGTAAAATTTTACAGCATTCCTGACGCGTCGGCCCCTATTTTTCGGTGGCAACATTATATACGTCTATAACGTTATATATCCTAGTCTAAGGCAACCTAACATGTCGAATGTAATATTTTATAACATTCCTGGCGTGTCGTCGCCTACTTCTCGATGGGGACATTATATACATCTATAACATTGTATATCCTAACCTAAGGGTACCTAACAACTCGGATGTAATATTTTACAACATTCTGGCGTTTCGTCGAATGCTTCTCGATGGGGTGATTATATACCTATATAACGTTGTACATCCTAACCTAACGCAACCTAACATTTGGGATGTAATATTTTACAACATTCCTTGCATGTCGGTGCCAACGTCTCGGTGGGAACATTATATACGTCTATAACGATATATATCCTAACCTAAGGCAACCTAACACCTCGGATGTAATAGTTGACAACATTCCTGGCGTGTAGGCCCGTACTTCTCGGTGGGAACATTGTATACGTCTATAACGTTGTATATCCTAACCTAACGCAACCTAACATTTGGGATGTAATATTTTACAACATTCCTGGCATGTCGGTCCCTACTCCTCGGCGGAAACATTGTATACGTCTATAACGATATATATCCTAGTCTAAGGCAACCTAATATGTCAAATGTAATATTTTACAACATTCCTGGCGTGTCGTCGCCTACTTCTCGATGGGGACATTATATAAATCTATAACCTTGTATATCCTAACCTAAAGCAGCCTAACATCTCGGATGTAATATTTCACAACATTCCTGGCATGTCGGTCCCTACTTCTCGGTGGAAACATTGTATACGTCTATAACGATATATATGCTAACCTAAGGCAAACTAACATCTCGGATGTAATAGTTGACAACATTCCAGGCGTGTCAGCCCGTACTTCTCGGTGGGAACATTATATACGTCTATAACGCTATATATCTTAGCCTAAGGCGACCTAACATGTCGAATGTAATATTTTACAACATTCCTGGCCTGTCGTCTCCTGCTCCTCGATGGGGACATTATATACGTCTATAACGTTGTATATCCTAACCTAAAGCAACCTAACATCTCGGATGTAATAGTTGACAACATTCCTGGCGTGTAGGCCCGTACTTCTCGGTGAGAACATTCTATACGTCTATAGCGTTGTATATCCTAGCCTAAGGCGACCTAATATATCGAACGTAATATTTTACATCATTCCTGGCGTCTCATCGCCTGCTTCTCAATGGGAACATTATATACGTCTATAACGTTGTATATCCTAACCTAACGCAACCTAACATCTGGGATGTAATATTCCTGGCGTGTCGTCGCCTACACCTGGATGGGGACATTATATACGTCTATAACATTATATATCCTAACCTAAGGCAACCTAACATCTCGGATGTAATATTTTACAACATTCCTGGCATGTCGGTCCCTACATCTCGGTGGGAACATACTATACGTCTATAACGTTGTATATCCTAACCTAAGGGAACCTAACACCTCGGGTGTAATATTTTACAACATTCCCAACACGTCGGCCCCTATTTTTCGGTGAGAACATTATATACATTTATAACGGTATATATCCTAGCCTAAGGCAACCTAACATCTCGGATGTAATAGTTGACATCATTCCTGCCGTGTCCGCCCGTACTTCTCGGTGGGAACATTATATACGTCTATAACGTGATATATCCTAGCCTAAGGCTACATAACATGTCGAATGTAATATTTTACAACATTCCTGGCGTGTCGTCGCCTGCTTCTCGATGGGGACATTATATACGTCTATAACGTTGTATATCCTAACCTAAAGCAACCTAACATCTGGGATGTAATATTTTACAAGATTCCTGGCATGTCGGTCCCCAAGTCTCGGTAGGAACATTATATACGTCTATAACGATATATATCCAAACCTAAGGGAACCTAACATCTCGGATGTAATATTTTACAACATTCCTGGCATGTCGGTCCCTACTTCTCGGTGGTAGTATTATATACGTCTATAACGTTATATATCATAACCTAAGGCAACCTAACATCTCGGATGTAATATTTTACAACATTCCTGGCATATGGGTCCCTACTTCTCGGTGGAAACATTGTATACGTCTATAACGATATATATCCTAGCCTAAGGCAACCTAACATCTCGGATGTAATATTTTACAACATTCCTGGCGTGTCGTCGCCTACTTCTCGATGGGGACATTATATACATCTATAACATTGTATATCCTAACCTAAGGCAACCTAACATCTCGGATGTAATATTTTTCAACATTCTGGCGTGTCGTCGCCTGCTTCTCGATGGGGAGATTATATACGTCTATAACGTTGTATATCCTAACCTAACGCAACCTAACATTTGGGATGTAATATTTTACATCATTCCTTGCATGTCGGTGCCTACGTCTCGGTGGGAACAGTATATACGTCTATAACGATATATATCCTAACCTAAGGCAACCTAACACCTCGGATGTAATAGTTGACAACATTCCTGTCGTGTCCGCCCGTACTTCTCGGTGGGAACATTATATACGTCTATAACGTTATATATCCTAGCCTAAGGCCACCTAACGTGTCGAATGTAAAATTTTACTGCATTCCTGACGCGTCGGCCCCTATTTTTCGGTGGCAACATTATATACGTCTATAACGTTATATATCCTAGTCTAAGGCAACCTAACATGTCGAATGTAATATTTTATAACATTCCTGGCGTGTCGTCGCCTGCTTCTCGATGGGGACATTATATACGTCTATAACGTTGTATATCCTAACCTAACGCAACCTAACATCTCGGATGTAATATTTTACAACATTCCTGGCGTGTCGTCGCCTACTTCTGGATAGGGTCATTATATACATCTATAACGTTGTATATCCTAACCTAAGGCAACCTAACATCCCGAATGTAATATTTTATAACATTCCTGGCGTGTCGTCGCCTGCTTCTCGATGGGGACATTATATACGTCTATAACGTTGTATATCCTAACCTAACGCAACCTAACATTTGGGATGTAATATTTTACAACATTCCTTGCATGTCAGTGCCAACGTCTCGGTGGGAACATTATATACGTCTATAACGATATATATCCTAACCTAAGGCAACCTAACACCTCGGATGTAATAGTTGACAACATTCCTGGCGTGTAGGCCCGTACTTCTCGGTGGGAACATTGTATACGTCTATAACGTTGTATATCCTAACGTAACGCAACCTAACATTTGGGATGTAATATTTTACAACATTCCTGGCATGTCGGTCCCTACTCCTCGGCGGAAACATTGTATACGTCTATAACGATATATATCCTAGTCTAAGGCAACCTAATATGTCAAATGTAATATTTTACAACATTCCTGGCGTGTCGTCGCCTACTTCTCGATGGGGACATTATATAAATCTATAACCTTGTATATCCTAACCTAAAGCAGCCTAACATCTCGGATGTAATATTTCACAACATTCCTGGCATGTCGGTCCCTACTTCTCGGTGGAAACATTGTATACGTCTATAACGATATATATGCTAACCTAAGGCAAACTAACATCTCGGATGTAATAGTTGACAACATTCCAGGCGTGTCAGCCCGTACTTCTCGGTGGGAACATTATATACGTCTATAACGCTATATATCTTAGCCTAAGGCGACCTAACATGTCGAATGTAATATTTTACAACATTCCTGGCCTGTCGTCTCCTGCTCCTCGATGGGGACATTATATACGTCTATAACGTTGTATATCCTAACCTAAAGCAACCTAACATCTCGGATGTAATAGTTGACAACATTCCTGGCGTGTAGGCCCGTACTTCTCGGTGAGAACATTCTATACGTCTATAGCGTTGTATATCCTAGCCTAAGGCGACCTAATATATCGAACGTAATATTTTACATCATTCCTGGCGTCTCATCGCCTGCTTCTCAATGGGAACATTATATACGTCTATAACGTTGTATATCCTAACCTAACGCAACCTAACATCTGGGATGTAATATTCCTGGCGTGTCGTCGCCTACACCTGGATGGGGACATTATATACGTCTATAACATTATATATCCTAACCTAAGGCAACCTAACATCTCGGATGTAATATTTTACAACATTCCTGGCATGTCGGTCCCTACATCTCGGTGGGAACATACTATACGTCTATAACGTTGTATATCCTAACCTAAGGGAACCTAACACCTCGGGTGTAATATTTTACAACATTCCCAACACGTCGGCCCCTATTTTTCGGTGAGAACATTATATACATTTATAACGGTATATATCCTAGCCTAAGGCAACCTAACATCTCGGATGTAATAGTTGACAACATTCCTGCCGTGTCCGCCCGTACTTCTCGGTGGGAACATTATATACGTCTATAACGTGATATATCCTAGCCCAAGGCTACATAACATGTCGAATGTAATATTTTACAACATTCCTGGCGTGTCGTCGCCTGCTTCTCGATGGGGACATTATATACGTCTATAACGTTGTATATCCTAACCTAAAGCAACCTAACATCTGGGATGTAATATTTTACAAGATTCCTGGCATGTCGGTCCCCAAGTCTCGGTAGGAACATTATATACGTCTATAACGATATATATCCAAACCTAAGGGAACCTAACATCTCGGATGTAATATTTTACAACATTCCTGGCATGTCGGTCCCTACTTCTCGGTGGTAGTATTATATACGTCTATAACGTTATATATCATAACCTAAGGCAACCTAACATCTCGGATGTAATATTTTACAACATTCCTGGCATATGGGTCCCTACTTCTCGGTGGAAACATTGTATACGTCTATAACGATATATATCCTAGCCTAAGGCAACCTAACATCTCGGATGTAATATTTTACAACATTCCTGGCGTGTCGTCGCCTACTTCTCGATGGGGACATTATATACATCTATAACATTGTATATCCTAACCTAAGGCAACCTAACATCTCGGATGTAATATTTTACAACATTCTGGCGTGTCGTCGCCTGCTTCTCGATGGGGAGATTATATACGTCTATAACGTAGTATATCCTAACCTAACGCAACCTAACATTTGGGATGTAATATTTTACATCATTCCTTGCATGTCGGTGCCTACGTCTCGGTGGGAACAGTATATACGTCTATAACGATATATATCCTAACCTAAGGCAACCTAACACCTCGGATGTAATAGTTGACAACATTCCTGTCGTGTCCGCCCGTACTTCTCGGTGGGAACATTATATACGTCTATAACGTTATATATCCTAGCCTAAGGCCACCTAACGTGTCGAATGTAAAATTTTACAGCATTCCTGACGCGTCGGCCCCTATTTTTCGGTGGCAACATTATATACGTCTATAACGTTATATATCCTAGTCTAAGGCAACCTAACATGTCGAATGTAATATTTTATAACATTCCTGGCGTGTCGTCGCCTGCTTCTCGATGGGGACATTATATACGTCTATAACGTTGTATATCCTAACCTAACGCAACCTAACATCTCGGATGTAATATTTTACAACATTCCTGGCGTGTCGTCGCCTACTTCTGGATAGGGTCATTATATACATCTATAACGTTGTATATCCTAACCTAAGGCAACCTAACATCCCGAATGTAATATTTTATAACATTCCTGGCGTGTCGTCGCCTGCTTCTCGATGGGGACATTATATACGTCTATAACGTTGTATATCCTAACCTAACGCAACCTAACATCTCGGATGTAATATTTTACAACATTCCTGGCATGTCGGTCCCTACATCTCGGTGGGAACATACTATACGTCTATAACGTTGTTTATCCTAACCTAAGGGAACCTAACATCTCGGGTGTAATATTTTACAACATTCCTTACGCGTCGGCCCCTATTTTTCGGTGGGAACATTATATACGTCTATAACGTTATATATCCTAGCCTAAGGCAACCTAACATGTCGAATGTAATATGTTACAACATTCCTGGCGTGTCGTCGCCTACTTCTCGATGGGGACATTATATACATCTATAACATTGTATATCCTAACCTAAGGGTACCTAACAACTCGGATGTAATATTTTACAACATTCTGGCGTTTCGTCGAATGCTTCTCGATGGGGTGATTATATACCTATATAACGTTGTACATCCTAACCTAACGCAACCTAACATTTGGGATGTAATATTTTACAACATTCCTTGCATGTCGGTGCCAACGTCTCGGTGGGAACATTATATACGTCTATAACGATATATATCCTAACCTAAGGCAACCTAACACCTCGGATGTAATAGTTGACAACATTCCTGGCGTGTAGGCCCGTACTTCTCGGTGGGAACATTGTATACGTCTATAACGTTGTATATCCTAACCTAACGCAACCTAACATTTGGAATGTAATATTTTACAACATTCCTGGCATGTCGGTCCCTACTCCTCGGCGGAAACATTGTATACGTCTATAACGATATATATCCTAGTCTAAGGCAACCTAATATGTCAAATGTAATATTTTACAACATTCCTGGCGTGTCGTCGCCTACTTCTCGATGGGGACATTATATAAATCTATAACCTTGTATATCCTAACCTAAAGCAGCCTAACATCTCGGATGTAATATTTCACAACATTCCTGGCATGTCGGTCCCTACTTCTCGGTGGAAACATTGTATACGTCTATAACGATATATATGCTAACCTAAGGCAAACTAACATCTCGGATGTAATAGTTGACAACATTCCTGGCGTGTAGGCCCGTACTTCTCGGTGAGAACATTCTATACGTCTATAGCGTTGTATATCCTAGCCTAAGGCGACCTAATATATCGAACGTAATATTTTACATCATTCCTGGCGTCTCATCGCCTGCTTCTCAATGGGAACATTATATACGTCTATAACGTTGTATATCCTAACCTAGCGCAACCTAACATCTGGGATGTAATATTCCTGGCGTGTCGTCGCCTACTTCTGGATAGGGACATTATATACGTCTATAACGTTATATATCCTAACCTAAGGGAACCTAACATCTCGGGTGTAATATTTGAAAACATTCCCGGCGTGTTAGCCCGTACTTCTCGGTGGGAACATCATATACGTCTATAGCGATATATATCATAGCCTAAGGCAACCTAACATCTCGGATGTAATATTTTACAACATTCCTGGCGCGTCGGCTCCTATTTTTCGGTGGGAACATTATATACGTCTATAACGTTATATATCCTAACCTAAGGGAATCTAACATCTCGGGTGTAATATTTTACAACATTCATGACACGTCGTCGCCTGCTTCTCGATGGGGACATTATATAAGTCTATAACGTTGTATATCCTAACCTAACGCAACCTAACATCTGGGATGTAATATTCCTGTCGTGTCGTCGCCTACTTCTGGATGGGGACATTGTATACGTCTATAACGATATATATCCTAGTGTAAGGCAACCTAATATGTCAAATGTAATATTTTACAACATTCCTGGCGTGTCGTCGCCTACTTCTCGATGGGGACATTATATAAATCTATAACGTTGTATATCCTAACCTAACGCAGCCTAACATCTCGGATGTAATATTTTATAACATTCCTGGCGCTTCGGCTCCTACTTTTCGGTGGGAACATTATATACGTCTATAACGTTGTGTATCCTAACCTAACGCAACCTAACATCTGGGATGTAATATTTTACAACATTCCTGGCATGTCGGCCCCTATTTCTCGGTGGGAATATTATATACGTCTATAACGTTATATATCCTAGCCTAAGGCAACCTAACATCTCGAGTTTAATATTTTACAACATTCCTGACGCGTCGGCCCCTATTTCTCGGTGGGAACATTATATACGTCTATAACGTTATATATCATAACCTAAGGCAACCTAAAATCTCTACCGTAACAGTTTACAACATTCCTGGCGTGTCGGCACGTACTTCTCGGTGCGAACATTATATACGTCTATAACGTTATATATCCTAGCCTAAGGCAACCTAAGATGTCGAATGTAATATTTTACAACATTCCTGGCGTGTCGTCGCCTACTTCACGATGGGGACATTATATACATCTATAACATTGTATATCCTAACCTAAGGCAACCTAACATCTCGGATGTAATATTTTACAACATTCTGGCGTGTCGTCGCCTGCTTCTCGATGGGGAGATTATATACGTCTATAACGTTGTATATCCTAACCTAACGCAACCTAACATTTGGGATGCAATATTTTACAACATTCCTAGCATGTCGGTGCCTACGTCTCGGTGGGAACATTATATACGTCTATAACGATATATGTCCCAACCTAAGGCAACCTAACACCTCGGATGTAATAGTTGACAACATTCCTGGCGTCTAGGCCCGTACTGCTCGGTGGGAACATTGTATACGTCTATAACGTTATATATCCTAGCCCAAGGCGACCTAACATGTCGAATGTAATATTTTACATCATTCCTGGCGTGTCGTCGCCTGCTTCTCGATGGGAACATTATATACGTCTATAACGTTGTGTATCCTAACCTAACGCAACCTAACATCTGGGATGTAATATTCCTGGCGTGTCGTCGCCTACTTCTGGATGGGGAGATTATATACGTCTATAACGTTATATATCCTAACCTAAGGCAACCTAACATCTCGGATGTAATAGTTGACAACATTTCTGGCGTGTCCGCCCGTACTTCTCGGTGGGAACATTATATACGTCTATAACGTTATATATCCTAGCCTAAGGCCACATAACATGTCGGATGTAATATTTTACAACATTCCTGGCGTGTCGTCGCCTGCTTCTCGATGGGGACATTATATACGTCTATATCGTTGTATATCCTAACCTAACGCAACCTAACTTCTGGGATGTAATATTTTACAACATTCCTGGCATGTCGGGCCCTACGTATCGGTGGTAACATTACATACGTCTATAACGTTATCTATCCTAGCCTAAGGCGGCCTAACATGTCGAATGTAATATTTTACATCATTCCTGGCGTGTCGGCCCGTAGTTCTCGGTGGTAACAATATATTCGTCTGTAACGTTATGTATCCTAGCCTAAGGCAACCTAACATGCCGAATGTAATATTTTACAACATTCTGGCGTGTCGTCGCCTGCCCCTCGATGGGGACATTATATACGTCTATAACGTTGTATATCCTAACCTAACGCAACCTAACATCTGGGATGTAATATTTTACAACATTCCTGGCATATCGGTCCCTACGTCTCGGTGGAAACATTGTATACGTCTATAACGATATATATCCTAGCCTAATGCGACCTAACATGTCGAATGTAATATTTTACAACATTCCTAGAGTGTCGTCGCCTGCTTCTCGAAGGGGACATTATATACATCTATTACGTTGTATATCCTAACCTAACGCAACCTAACATCTGGGATGTAATATTTTACAACATTCCTGGCATGACGGGCCCTACGTCTTGATGGGAACATTCTATAAGTCTATAGCGTTGTATATCCTAACCTAAGGGAATCTAACATCTCGGGTGTAATATTTTACAACATTTCTGACGCGTCGGCCCCTATTTCTCGGTGGGAACATTAGATACGTCTATAACGTTATATATCATAGCCTAAGGCGACCTAACATGTCGAATGTAATATTTTACATCATTCCTGGCCTGCCTGCCCGTAGTTCTCGGTGGTAACATTATATACGTCTATAACGTTATATATCCTAGCCTAAGGCAAGATAACATGCCGAATGTAATATTTTACAACATTCCTGGCGTGTCGTCGCCTGCTTCTCGATGGGAACATTATATACGTCTATAACGTTGTGTATCCTAACCTAAGGCAACCTAACATCTGGGATGTAATATTCCTGGCGTGTCGTCTCCTACACCTGGATGGGGACATTATATACGTCTATAACATTATATATCCTAACCTAAGGCAACCTAACATCTCGGATGTAATATTTTACAACATTCCTGGCATGTCGGTCCCTACATCTCGGTGGGAACATACTATACGTCTATAACGTTGTATATCCTAACCTAAGGGAACCTAACACCTCGGGTGTAATATTTTACAACATTCCCAACACGTCGGCCCCTATTTTTCGGTGAGAACATTATATACATTTATAACGGTATATATCCTAGCCTAAGGCAACCTAACATCTCGTATGTAATAGTTGACAACATTCCTGCCGTGTCCGCCCGTACTTCTCGGTGGGAACATTATATACGTCTATAACGTGATATATCCTAGCCTAAGGCTACATAACATGTCGAATGTAATATTTTACAACATTCCTGGCGTGTCGTCGCCTGCTTCTCAATGGGGACATTATATACGTCTATAACGTTGTATATCCTAACCTAAAGCAACCTAACATCTGGGATGTAATATTTTACAAGATTCCAGGCATGTCGGTCCCCAAGTCTCGGTAGGAACATTATATACGTCTATAACGATATATATCCAAACCTAAGGGAACCTAACATCTCGGATGTAATATTTTACAACATTCCTGGCATGTCGGTCCCTACATCTCGGCGGGAACACACTATACGTCTATAACGTTATATATCATAACCTAAGGCAACCTAACATCTCGGATGTAATATTTTCCAACATTCCTGGCATATGGGTCCCTACTTCTCGGTGGAAACATTGTATACGTCTATAACGATATATATCCTAGCCTAAGGCAACCTAACATCTCGGATGTAATATTTTACAACATTCCTGGCGTGTCGTCGCCGACTTCTCGATGGGGACATTATATACATCTATAACATTGTATATCCTAACCTAAGGCAACCTAACATCTCGGATGTAATATTTTACAACATTCTGGCGTGTCGTCGCCTGCTTCTCGATGGGGAGATTATATACGTCTATAACGTTGTATATCCTAACCTAACGCAACCTAACATTTGGGATGTAATATTTTACAACATTCCTTGCATGTCGGTGCCTACGTCTCGGTGGGAACAGTATATACGTCTGTAACGATATATATCCTAACCTAAGGCAACCTAACACCTCGGATGTAATAGTTGACAACATTCCTGGCGTCTAGGCCCGTACTTCTCGGTGGGAACATTGTATACGTCTATAACGTTATATATCCTAGCCCAAGGCGACCTAACATGTCGAATGTAATATTTTACATCATTCCTGGCGTGTCGTCGCCTGCTTCTCGATGGGAACATTATATACGTCTATAACGTTGTGTATCCTAACCTAACGCAACCTAACATCTGGGATGTAATATTCCTGGCGTGTCGTCGCCTACTTCTGGATGGGGAGATTATATACGTCTATAACGTTATATATCCTAACCTAAGGCAACCTAACATCTCGGATGTAATAGTTGACAACATTTCTGGCGTGTCCGCCCGTACTTCTCGGTGGGAACATTATATACGTCTATAACGTTATATATCCTAGCCTAAGGCCACATAACATGTCGGATGTAATATTTTACAACATTCCTGGCGTGTCGTCGCCTGCTTCTCGATGGGGACATTATATACGTCTATATCGTTGTATATCCTAACCTAACGCAACCTAACTTCTGGGATGTAATATTTTACAACATTCCTGGCATGTCGGTCCCTACGTATCGGTGGTAACATTACATACGTCTATAACGTTATATATCCTAGCCTAAGGCGGCCTAACATGTCGAATGTAATATTTTACATCATTCCTGGCGTGTCGGCCCGTAGTTCTCGGTGGTAACAATATATTCGTCTATAACGTTATGTATCCTAGCCTAAGGCAACCTAACATGCCGAATGTAATACTTTACAACATTCCTGGCGTGTCGTCGCCTACTTCTCGATGGGGACATTATATACGTCTATAACGTTGTATATCCTAACCTAACGCAACCTAACATCTCGTATGTAATATTTTACAACATTCCTGGCATGTCGGTCCCTACATCTCGGCGGGAACACACTATACGTCTATAACGTTGTATATCCTAACCTAACGCAACCTAACATTTGGGATGCAATATTTTACAACATTCCTGGCATGTGTGTTCCTACTTTTCGGTGGGAACATTATATACGTCTATAACGTTGTATATCCTAGTCCAAGGCAACCTAACATGTCGAATGTAATATTTTACAACATTCCTGGCGTGTCGTCGCCTACTTCTCGATGGGGACATTACATACATCTATAACCTTGTATATCCTAACCTAAGGCAACCTAACATCTCGGATGTAATATTTTACAACATTCCTGCCGTGTCGTCGCCTGCTTCTCGATGGGGACATTATATACGTCTTTAACGTTGTATATCCTAACCTAAAGCAACCTAACATCTGGGATGTAATATTTTACAAGATTCCTGGCATGTCGGTCCCCAAGTCTCGGTAGGAACATTATATACGTCTATAACGATATATATCCAAACCGAAGGGAACCTAACATCTCGGATGTACTATTTTACAAAATTCCTGGCATGTCGGTCCCTACATCTCGGTGGGAACTTACTATACGTCTATAAAGTTGTATATCCTAACCTAAGGGAACCTAACATCTCGGGTGTAATATTTTACAACATTCCTGACTCGTCGGCCCCTATTTTTAGGTAGGAACATTATATACGTTTATAACGCTATATATCCTAGCCTAAGGCCACCTAAGATGTCGAATGTAATATTCTACAACATTCCTGGCGTGTCCTCGCCTGCTTCTCGATGGGGACATTATATACATCTATAACGTTGTATATCCTAACCTAACGGAACCTAACATCTGGGATGTAATATTTTACAACATTCTGGCGTGTCGTCGCCTGCTTCTCGATGGGGAGATTATATACGTCTATAACGTTGTATATCCTAACCTAACGCAACCTAACATTTGGGATGTAATATTTTACAACATTCGTTGCATGTCGGTGCCTACGTCTCGGTGGGAACATTATATACGTCTATAACGATATATATCCTAACCTAAGGCAACCTAAACCTCGGATGTAATAGTTGACAACATTCCTGGCGTGTAGGCCCGTACTTCTCGGTGGGAACATTGTATACGTCTATAACGTTATATATCCTAGCCTAAGGCGACCTAACATACCGAATGTAATATTTTACATCATTCCTGGCTTGTCGTCGCCTGCTTCTCGATGGGAACATTATATACGTCTATAACGTTTTGTATCCTAACCTAACGCAACCTAGCATCTGGGATGTAATATTCCTGGCGTGTCGTCGCCTACTTCTGGATGGGGACATTATATACGTCTATAACGTTATATATCCGAACCTAAGGCAACCTAACATTTCGGATGTAATAGTTGACAACATTCCTGGCGTGTCCACCCGTACTTCTCGGTGGGAACATTATATACGTCTATAACGTTATATATCCAAGCCTAAGGCCACCTAACATGTCGAATGTAATATTTTACAACATTCCTGGCGTGTCGTCGCCTGCTTCTCGATGGGGACATTATATACATCTATAACATTGTATATCCTAACCTAAGGCAACCTAACATCTCGGATGTAATATTTTACAACATTCTGGCGTGTCGTCGCCTGCTTCTCGATGGGGAGATTATATACGTCTATAACGTTGTATATCCTAACCTAACGCAACCTAACATTTGGGATGTAATATTTTACAACATTCGTTGCATGTCGGTGCCTACGTCTCGGTGGGAACATTATATACGTCTATAACGATATATATCCTAACCTAAGGCAACCTAAACCTCGGATGTAATAGTTGACAACATTCCTGGCGTGTAGGCCCCTACTTCTCGGTGGGAACATTGTATACGTCTATAACGTTATATATCCTAGCCTAAAGCAACCTAACATCTGGGATGTAATATTTTACAAGATTCCTAGCATGTCGGTCCCCAAGTCTCGGTAGGAACATTATATACGTCTATAACGATATATATCCAAACCTAAGGGAACCTAACATCTCGGATGTAATATTTTACAACATTCCTGGCATGTCGGTTCCTACATCTCGGTGTGAACATACTATACGTCTATAACGTTGTATATCCTATCCTAAGGGAACATAACATCTCGGGTGTAATAGTTTACAACATTTCTGACGCGTCGGCCCCTATTTTTCGGTGGGAACATTATATACGTCTATAACGTTATATATCCTAGCCTAAGGCGACCTAACATGTCGAATGTAATATTTTACAACATTCATGGCGTGTCGTCTACTGCTTCTCGATGGGGACATTATATACGTCTATAATGTTGTATATCTTAACCTAACGCAACTTAACATCTGGGACGTAATATTTTACAGCATTCGTGGTGTGTCGTCGCCTACTTCTGGATGGGGTCATTATATACATCTATAACGTTGTATATCCTAACCTAAGGGAACCTAACACCTCGGGTGTAATATTTTACAACATTCCCGACGCGTCGGCCCCTATTTTTCGGTGAGAACATTATATACATTTATAACGGTATATATCCTAGCCTAACGCAACCTAACATTTGGGATGTAATATTTTACAACACTCCTTGCATGTCGGTGCCTACGTCTCGGTGGGAACATTATATACGTCTATAACGATATATATCCTAACCCAAGGCAACCTAACACCTCGGATGTAATAGTTGACAACATTCCTGGCGTGTAGGCCCGTACTTCTCGGTGGGAACATTGTATACGTCTATAACGTTATATATCCTAGCCTAAGGCGACCTAACATATCGAATGTAATATTTTACATCATTCCTGGCGTGTCGTCGCCTGCTTCTCGATGGGAACATTATATACGTCTATAACGTTGTGTATCCTAACCTAACGCAACCTAACATTTGGGATGTAATATTTTACAACATTCTCGCGTGTCGTCGCCGGCTTCTCGATTGGGGACATTATATACGTCTATAACGTTGTATATCCTAACTTAAAGCAACCTAACATCTGGGATGTAATATTTTACAACATTCCTGGCATATCGGTCCCTACTTCTCGGTGGAAACATTGTGTACGTCTATAACGATATATATCCTAGCCTAAGGCAACCTAACATCTCGGATGTAATATTTTACAACATTCCTGGCGCGTCGGTTCCTATTTTTCGGTGGGAACATTATATACGTCTATAACGTTATATATCCTAACCTAAGGCAACCTAACATCTCGGATGTAATATTTTACAACATTCCTGGCATGTCGGTCCCTACATCTCGGTGGGAACATACTATACGTCTATAACGTTGTATATCCTAACCTAAGGGAACCTAACATCTCGAGTGTAAACTTTTACAACATTCCTGACGCGTCGGGCCCTATTTTTCGGTGGGAACATTATATACGGCTATAACGTTATATATCCTAGCCTAAGGCAACCTAACATGTCGAATGTTATATTTTACAACATTCCTGTCGTGTCGTCGCCTGGTTCTCGATGGGGAGATTATATACGTCTATAACGTTGTATATCCTAACCTAACGCAACCTAACATTTGGGATGTAATATTTTACAACATTCCTTGCATGTCGGTGCCTACGTCTCGGTGGGAACATTATATACGTCTATAACGATATATATCCTAACCTAAGGCAACCTAACACCTCGGATGTAATAGTTGACAACATTCCTGGCATGTAGGCCCGTACTTCTCGGTGGGAACATTGTATACGTCTATAACGATATATATCCTAGCCTAAGGCGACCTAACATGTCGAATGTAATATTTTACATCATTCCTGGCGTGTCGTCGCCTTCTTCTCGATGGGAGCATTACATACGTCTATAACGTTATATATCATAACCTAAGGCAACCGAACATCTGGAATGTAATATTTTACAACATTCCTGGCATATCAGTCCCTACTTCTCGGAGGAAACATTGTATACGTCTATAACGATATATATCCTAGCCTAAGGCAACCTAACATATCGAATGTAATATTTTACATCATTCCTGGCGTGTCGTCGCCTGCTTCTCGATGGGAACATTATATACGTCTATAACGTTGTGTATACTACCCTAACGCAAACTAACATCTGGGATGTAATATTCCTGGCGTGTCGTCGCCTACTTCTGGATGGGGACATTATATACGTCTATAACATTATATATCCTAACCAAAGCCAACCTAACATCTCGGATGTAATATTTTACAACATTCCTGGCATGTCGGTTCCTACATCTCGGTGGGGACATACTATACGTCTATAACGTTGTATATCCTATCCTAAGGGAACATAACATCTCGGGTGTAATATTTTACAACATTTCTGACGCGTCGGCCCCTATTTTTCGGTGGGAACATTATATACGTCTATAACGTTATATATCCTAGCCTAAGGCGACCTAACATGTCGAATGTAATATTTTACAACATTCCTGGCGTGTCGTCTACTGCTTCTCGATGGGGACATTATATACGTCTATAATGTTGTATATCTTAACCTAACGCAACTTAACATCTGGGATGTAATATTTTACAGCATTCGTGGTGTGTCGTCGCCTACTTCTGGATGGGGTCATTATATACATCTATAACGTTGTATATCCTAACCTAAGGGAACCTAACACCTCGGGTGTAATATTTTACAACATTCCCGACGCGTCGGCCCCTATTTTTCGGTGAGAACATTATATACATTTATAACGGTATATATCCTAGCCTAACGCAACCTAACATTTGGGATGTAATATTTTACAACACTCCTTGCATGTCGGTGCCTACGTCTCGGTGGGAACATTATATACGTCTATAACGATATATATCCTAACCCAAGGCAACCTAACACCTCGGATGTAATAGTTGACAACATTCCTGGCGTGTAGGCCCGTACTTCTCGGTGGGAACATTGTATACGTCTATAACGTTATATATCCTAGCCTAAGGCGACCTAACATATCGAATGTAATATTTTACATCATTCCTGGCGTGTCGTCGCCTGCTTCTCGATGGGAACATTATATACGTCTATAACGTTGTGTATCCTAACCTAACGCAACCTAACATCTGGGATGTAATATTCCTGGCGTGTCGTCGCCTACTTCTGGATGGGGAGATTATATACGTCTATAACGTTATATATCCTAACCTAAGGCAACCTAACATCTCGGATGTAATAGTTGACAACATTTCTGGCGTGTCCGCCCGTACTTCTCGGTGGGAACATTATATACGTCTATAACGTTATATATCCTAGCCTAAGGCCACATAACATGTCGGATGTAATATTTTACAACATTCCTGGCGTGTCGTCGCCTGCTTCTCGATGGGGACATTATATACGTCTATATCGTTGTATATCCTAACCTAACGCAACCTAACTTCTGGGATGTAATATTTTACAACATTCCTGGCATGTCGGTCCCTACGTATCGGTGGTAACATTACATACGTCTATAACGTTATATATCCTAGCCTAAGGCGGCCTAACATGTCGAATGTAATATTTTACATCATTCCTGGCGTGTCGGCCCGTAGTTCTCGGTGGTAACAATATATTCGTCTATAACGTTATGTATCCTAGCCTAAGGCAACCTAACATGCCGAATGTAATACTTTACAACATTCCTGGCGTGTCGTCGCCTACTTCTCGATGGGGACATTATATACGTCTATAACGTTGTATATCCTAACCTAACGCAACCTAACATCTCGTATGTAATATTTTACAACATTCCTGGCATGTCGGTCCCTACATCTCGGCGGGAACACACTATACGTCTATAACGTTGTATATCCTAACCTAACGCAACCTAACATTTGGGATGCAATATTTTACAACATTCCTGGCATGTGTGTTCCTACTTTTCGGTGGGAACATTATATACGTCTATAACGTTGTATATCCTAGTCCAAGGCAACCTAACATGTCGAATGTAATATTTTACAACATTCCTGGCGTGTCGTCGCCTACTTCTCGATGGGGACATTACATACATCTATAACCTTGTATATCCTAACCTAAGGCAACCTAACATCTCGGATGTAATATTTTACAACATTCCTGCCGTGTCGTCGCCTGCTTCTCGATGGGGACATTATATACGTCTTTAACGTTGTATATCCTAACCTAAAGCAACCTAACATCTGGGATGTAATATTTTACAAGATTCCTGGCATGTCGGTCCCCAAGTCTCGGTAGGAACATTATATACGTCTATAACGATATATATCCAAACCGAAGGGAACCTAACATCTCGGATGTACTATTTTACAAAATTCCTGGCATGTCGGTCCCTACATCTCGGTGGGAACTTACTATACGTCTATAAAGTTGTATATCCTAACCTAAGGGAACCTAACATCTCGGGTGTAATATTTTACAACATTCCTGACTCGTCGGCCCCTATTTTTAGGTAGGAACATTATATACGTTTATAACGCTATATATCCTAGCCTAAGGCCACCTAAGATGTCGAATGTAATATTCTACAACATTCCTGGCGTGTCCTCGCCTGCTTCTCGATGGGGACATTATATACATCTATAACGTTGTATATCCTAACCTAACGGAACCTAACATCTGGGATGTAATATTTTACAACATTCTGGCGTGTCGTCGCCTGCTTCTCGATGGGGAGATTATATACGTCTATAACGTTGTATATCCTAACCTAACGCAACCTAACATTTGGGATGTAATATTTTACAACATTCGTTGCATGTCGGTGCCTACGTCTCGGTGGGAACATTATATACGTCTATAACGATATATATCCTAACCTAAGGCAACCTAAACCTCGGATGTAATAGTTGACAACATTCCTGGCGTGTAGGCCCGTACTTCTCGGTGGGAACATTGTATACGTCTATAACGTTATATATCCTAGCCTAAGGCGACCTAACATACCGAATGTAATATTTTACATCATTCCTGGCTTGTCGTCGCCTGCTTCTCGATGGGAACATTATATACGTCTATAACGTTTTGTATCCTAACCTAACGCAACCTAGCATCTGGGATGTAATATTCCTGGCGTGTCGTCGCCTACTTCTGGATGGGGACATTATATACGTCTATAACGTTATATATCCGAACCTAAGGCAACCTAACATTTCGGATGTAATAGTTGACAACATTCCTGGCGTGTCCACCCGTACTTCTCGGTGGGAACATTATATACGTCTATAACGTTATATATCCAAGCCTAAGGCCACCTAACATGTCGAATGTAATATTTTACAACATTCCTGGCGTGTCGTCGCCTGCTTCTCGATGGGGACATTATATACATCTATAACATTGTATATCCTAACCTAAGGCAACCTAACATCTCGGATGTAATATTTTACAACATTCTGGCGTGTCGTCGCCTGCTTCTCGATGGGGAGATTATATACGTCTATAACGTTGTATATCCTAACCTAACGCAACCTAACATTTGGGATGTAATATTTTACAACATTCGTTGCATGTCGGTGCCTACGTCTCGGTGGGAACATTATATACGTCTATAACGATATATATCCTAACCTAAGGCAACCTAAACCTCGGATGTAATAGTTGACAACATTCCTGGCGTGTAGGCCCCTACTTCTCGGTGGGAACATTGTATACGTCTATAACGTTATATATCCTAGCCTAAAGCAACCTAACATCTGGGATGTAATATTTTACAAGATTCCTAGCATGTCGGTCCCCAAGTCTCGGTAGGAACATTATATACGTCTATAACGATATATATCCAAACCTAAGGGAACCTAACATCTCGGATGTAATATTTTACAACATTCCTGGCATGTCGGTTCCTACATCTCGGTGTGAACATACTATACGTCTATAACGTTGTATATCCTATCCTAAGGGAACATAACATCTCGGGTGTAATAGTTTACAACATTTCTGACGCGTCGGCCCCTATTTTTCGGTGGGAACATTATATACGTCTATAACGTTATATATCCTAGCCTAAGGCGACCTAACATGTCGAATGTAATATTTTACAACATTCATGGCGTGTCGTCTACTGCTTCTCGATGGGGACATTATATACGTCTATAATGTTGTATATCTTAACCTAACGCAACTTAACATCTGGGATGTAATATTTTACAGCATTCGTGGTGTGTCGTCGCCTACTTCTGGATGGGGTCATTATATACATCTATAACGTTGTATATCCTAACCTAAGGGAACCTAACACCTCGGGTGTAATATTTTACAACATTCCCGACGCGTCGGCCCCTATTTTTCGGTGAGAACATTATATACATTTATAACGGTATATATCCTAGCCTAAGGCAACCTAACATCTCGGATGTAATAGTTGACAACATTCCTGGCGTGTCCGCCCGTACTTCTCGGTGGGAACATTATATACGTCTATAACGTGATATATCCTAGCCTAAGGCTACATAACATGCCGAATGTAATATTTTACAACATTCCTGGCGTGTCGTCGCCTGCTTCTCGATGGGGACATTATATACGTCTATAACGTTATATATCCTAGTCTAAGGCAACCTAACATGTCGACTGTAATATTTTACAACATTCCTGGCGTGTCGTCGCCTGCTTCTCGATGGGGACATAATATACATCTATAACATTGTATATCCTAACCTAAGGCAACCTAACATCTCGGATGTAATATTTTACAACATTCTCGCGTGTCGTCGCCGGCTTCTCGATTGGGGACATTATATACGTCTATAACGTTGTATATCCTAACTTAAAGCAACCTAACATCTGGGATGTAATATTTTACAACATTCCTGGCATATCGGTCCCTACTTCTCGGTGGAAACATTGTGTACGTCTATAACGATATATATCCTAGCCTAAGGCAACCTAACATCTCGGATGTAATATTTTACAACATTCCTGGCGCGTCGGTTCCTATTTTTCGGTGGGAACATTATATACGTCTATAACGTTATATATCCTAACCTAAGGCAACCTAACATCTCGGATGTAATATTTTACAACATTCCTGGCATGTCGGTCCCTACATCTCGGTGGGAACATACTATACGTCTATAACGTTGTATATCCTAACCTAAGGGAACCTAACATCTCGAGTGTAAACTTTTACAACATTCCTGACGCGTCGGGCCCTATTTTTCGGTGGGAACATTATATACGGCTATAACGTTATATATCCTAGCCTAAGGCAACCTAACATGTCGAATGTTATATTTTACAACATTCCTGTCGTGTCGTCGCCTGGTTCTCGATGGGGAGATTATATACGTCTATAACGTTGTATATCCTAACCTAACGCAACCTAACATTTGGGATGTAATATTTTACAACATTCCTTGCATGTCGGTGCCTACGTCTCGGTGGGAACATTATATACGTCTATAACGATATATATCCTAACCTAAGGCAACCTAACACCTCGGATGTAATAGTTGACAACATTCCTGGCATGTAGGCCCGTACTTCTCGGTGGGAACATTGTATACGTCTATAACGATATATATCCTAGCCTAAGGCGACCTAACATGTCGAATGTAATATTTTACATCATTCCTGGCGTGTCGTCGCCTTCTTCTCGATGGGAGCATTACATACGTCTATAACGTTATATATCATAACCTAAGGCAACCGAACATCTGGAATGTAATATTTTACAACATTCCTGGCATATCAGTCCCTACTTCTCGGAGGAAACATTGTATACGTCTATAACGATATATATCCTAGCCTAAGGCAACCTAACATATCGAATGTAATATTTTACATCATTCCTGGCGTGTCGTCGCCTGCTTCTCGATGGGAACATTATATACGTCTATAACGTTGTGTATACTACCCTAACGCAAACTAACATCTGGGATGTAATATTCCTGGCGTGTCGTCGCCTACTTCTGGATGGGGACATTATATACGTCTATAACATTATATATCCTAACCAAAGCCAACCAAACATCTCGGATGTAATATTTTACAACATTCCTGGCATGTCGGTTCCTACATCTCGGTGGGGACATACTATACGTCTATAACGTTGTATATCCTATCCTAAGGGAACATAACATCTCGGGTGTAATATTTTACAACATTTCTGACGCGTCGGCCCCTATTTTTCGGTGGGAACATTATATACGTCTATAACGTTATATATCCTAGCCTAAGGCGACCTAACATGTCGAATGTAATATTTTACAACATTCCTGGCGTGTCGTCTACTGCTTCTCGATGGGGACATTATATACGTCTATAATGTTGTATATCTTAACCTAACGCAACTTAACATCTGGGATGTAATATTTTACAGCATTCGTGGTGTGTCGTCGCCTACTTCTGGATGGGGTCATTATATACATCTATAACGTTGTATATCCTAACCTAAGGGAACCTAACACCTCGGGTGTAATATTTTACAACATTCCCGACGCGTCGGCCCCTATTTTTCGGTGAGAACATTATATACATTTATAACGGTATATATCCTAGCCTAACGCAACCTAACATTTGGGATGTAATATTTTACAACACTCCTTGCATGTCGGTGCCTACGTCTCGGTGGGAACATTATATACGTCTATAACGATATATATCCTAACCCAAGGCAACCTAACACCTCGGATGTAATAGTTGACAACATTCCTGGCGTGTAGGCCCGTACTTCTCGGTGGGAACATTGTATACGTCTATAACGTTATATATCCTAGCCTAAGGCGACCTAACATATCGAATGTAATATTTTACATCATTCCTGGCGTGTCGTCGCCTGCTTCTCGATGGGAACATTATATACGTCTATAACGTTGTGTATCCTAACCTAACGCAACCTAACATCTGGGATGTAATATTCCTGGCGTGTCGTCGCCTACTTCTGGATGGGGACATTATATGCGTCTATAACGTTATATATCCTAACCTAAGGCAACCTAACATCTCGGATGTAATAGTTGGCAAAATTCCTGGCGTGTCCGCCCGTACTTCTCGGTGGGAACATTATATACGTCTATAACGTTGTATATCCTAGCCTAAGGCCAGCTAACATGTCGAATGTAATATTTTACAACATTCCTGACGCGTCGGCCCCTATTTTTCGGTGGGAACATTATATACGTCTATAACGTTATATATCCTAGTCTAAGGCAACCTAACATGTCGACTGTAATATTTTACAACATTCCTGGCGTGTCGTCGCCTGCTTCTCGATGGGGACATAATATACATCTATAACATTGTATATCCTAACCTAAGGCAACCTAACATCTCGGATGTAATATTTTACAACATTCTGGCGTGTCGTCGCCGGCTTCTCGATTGGGGAGATTATATACGTCTATAACGTTGTATATCCTAACCTAACGCAACCTAACATTTGGGATGTAATATTTTACAACACTCCTTGTATGTCAGTGCCTACGTCTCGGTGGGAACATTATATACGTCTATAACGATATATATCCTAACCCAAGGAAACCTAACACCTCGGATGTAATAGTTGACCACATTCCTGGCATGTAGGCCCGTACTTCTCGGTGGGAACATTGTATACGCCTATAACGTTATATATCCTAGCCTAAGGCGACCTAACATGTCGAATGTAATATCTTACATCATTCCTGGCGTGTCGTCGCCTGCTTCTCGATGGGAACTTTATATACGTCTATAACGTTATATATCACAACCTAAGGCAACCGAACATCTGGGATGTAATATTTTACAACATTCCTGGCATATCGGTCCCTACTTCTCGGTGGAAACATTGTATACGTCTATAACGATATATATCCTAGCCTAAGGCAACCTAACATCTCGCATGTAATATTTTACAACATTCCTGGCGTGTCGTCGCCTACTTCTCGATGGGGACATTATATACGTCTATAACGTTATATATTCTAGCCTAAGGCAACCTAACATGTCGAATGTAATATTTTACAACATTCCTGGCGTGTCGTCGCCTACTTCTCGATGGGGACATTATATACATCTATGACATTGTATATCCTAACCCAAGGCAACCTAACATCTCGGATGGAATATTTTACAACATTCCTGGCATATCGGTCCCTACTTCTCGGTGGAAACATTGCATACGCCTATAACGATATATATCCTAGCCTAAGGCAACCTAACATGTCGAATGTAATATTTTACATCATTCCTGGCGTGTCGTTGCCTGCTTCTCGATGGGAACATTATATACGTCTATAACGTTGTGTATCCTAACCTAACGCAACCTAGCATCTGGGATGTAATATTCCTGGCGTGTCGTCGCCTACTTCTGGATGGGGACATTATATACGTCTATAACGTTATATATCCGAACCTAAGGCAACCTAACATTTCGGATGTAATAGTTGACAACATTCCTGGCGTGTCCACCCGTACTTCTCGGTGGGAACATTATATACGTCTATAACGTTATATATCCAAGCCTAAGGCCACCTAACATGTCGAATGTAATATTTTACAACATTCCTGGCGTGTCGTCGCCTGCTTCTCGATGGGGACATTATATACATCTATAACATTGTATATCCTAACCTAAGGCAACCTAACATCTCGGATGTAATATTTTACAACATTCTGGCGTGTCGTCGCCTGCTTCTCGATGGGGAGATTATATACGTCTATAACGTTGTATATCCTAACCTAACGCAACCTAACATTTGGGATGTAATATTTTACAACATTCGTTGCATGTCGGTGCCTACGTCTCGGTGGGAACATTATATACGTCTATAACGATATATATCCTAACCTAAGGCAACCTAAACCTCGGATGTAATAGTTGACAACATTCCTGGCGTGTAGGCCCCTACTTCTCGGTGGGAACATTGTATACGTCTATAACGTTATATATCCTAGCCTAAAGCAACCTAACATCTGGGATGTAATATTTTACAAGATTCCTAGCATGTCGGTCCCCAAGTCTCGGTAGGAACATTATATACGTCTATAACGATATATATCCAAACCTAAGGGAACCTAACATCTCGGATGTAATATTTTACAACATTCCTGGCATGTCGGTTCCTACATCTCGGTGTGAACATACTATACGTCTATAACGTTGTATATCCTATCCTAAGGGAACATAACATCTCGGGTGTAATATTTTACAACATTTCTGACGCGTCGGCCCCTATTTTTCGGTGGGAACATTATATACGTCTATAACGTTATATATCCTAGCCTAAGGCGACCTAACATGTCGAATGTAATATTTTACAACATTCATGGCGTGTCGTCTACTGCTTCTCGATGGGGACATTATATACGTCTATAATGTTGTATATCTTAACCTAACGCAACTTAACATCTGGGATGTAATATTTTACAGCATTCGTGGTGTGTCGTCGCCTACTTCTGGATGGGGTCATTATATACATCTATAACGTTGTATATCCTAACCTAAGGGAACCTAACACCTCGGGTGTAATATTTTACAACATTCCCGACGCGTCGGCCCCTATTTTTCGGTGAGAACATTATATACATTTATAACGGTATATATCCTAGCCTAAGGCAACCTAACATCTCGGATGTAATAGTTGACAACATTCCTGGCGTGTCCGCCCGTACTTCTCGGTGGGAACATTATATACGTCTATAACGTGATATATCCTAGCCTAAGGCTACATAACATGCCGAATGTAATATTTTACAACATTCCTGGCGTGTCGTCGCCTGCTTCTCGATGGGGACATTATATACGTCTATAACGTTATATATCCTAGTCTAAGGCAACCTAACATGTCGACTGTAATATTTTACAACATTCCTGGCGTGTCGTCGCCTGCTTCTCGATGGGGACATAATATACATCTATAACATTGTATATCCTAACCTAAGGCAACCTAACATCTCGGATGTAATATTTTACAACATTCTCGCGTGTCGTCGCCGGCTTCTCGATTGGGGACATTATATACGTCTATAACGTTGTATATCCTAACTTAAAGCAACCTAACATCTGGGATGTAATATTTTACAACATTCCTGGCATATCGGTCCCTACTTCTCGGTGGAAACATTGTGTACGTCTATAACGATATATATCCTAGCCTAAGGCAACCTAACATCTCGGATGTAATATTTTACAACATTCCTGGCGCGTCGGTTCCTATTTTTCGGTGGGAACATTATATACGTCTATAACGTTATATATCCTAACCTAAGGCAACCTAACATCTCGGATGTAATATTTTACAACATTCCTGGCATGTCGGTCCCTACATCTCGGTGGGAACATACTATACGTCTATAACGTTGTATATCCTAACCTAAGGGAACCTAACATCTCGAGTGTAAACTTTTACAACATTCCTGACGCGTCGGGCCCTATTTTTCGGTGGGAACATTATATACGGCTATAACGTTATATATCCTAGCCTAAGGCAACCTAACATGTCGAATGTTATATTTTACAACATTCCTGTCGTGTCGTCGCCTGGTTCTCGATGGGGAGATTATATACGTCTATAACGTTGTATATCCTAACCTAACGCAACCTAACATTTGGGATGTAATATTTTACAACATTCCTTGCATGTCGGTGCCTACGTCTCGGTGGGAACATTATATACGTCTATAACGATATATATCCTAACCTAAGGCAACCTAACACCTCGGATGTAATAGTTGACAACATTCCTGGCATGTAGGCCCGTACTTCTCGGTGGGAACATTGTATACGTCTATAACGATATATATCCTAGCCTAAGGCGACCTAACATGTCGAATGTAATATTTTACATCATTCCTGGCGTGTCGTCGCCTTCTTCTCGATGGGAGCATTACATACGTCTATAACGTTATATATCATAACCTAAGGCAACCGAACATCTGGAATGTAATATTTTACAACATTCCTGGCATATCAGTCCCTACTTCTCGGAGGAAACATTGTATACGTCTATAACGATATATATCCTAGCCTAAGGCAACCTAACATATCGAATGTAATATTTTACATCATTCCTGGCGTGTCGTCGCCTGCTTCTCGATGGGAACATTATATACGTCTATAACGTTGTGTATACTACCCTAACGCAAACTAACATCTGGGATGTAATATTCCTGGCGTGTCGTCGCCTACTTCTGGATGGGGACATTATATACGTCTATAACATTATATATCCTAACCAAAGCCAACCTAACATCTCGGATGTAATATTTTACAACATTCCTGGCATGTCGGTTCCTACATCTCGGTGGGGACATACTATACGTCTATAACGTTGTATATCCTATCCTAAGGGAACATAACATCTCGGGTGTAATATTTTACAACATTTCTGACGCGTCGGCCCCTATTTTTCGGTGGGAACATTATATACGTCTATAACGTTATATATCCTAGCCTAAGGCGACCTAACATGTCGAATGTAATATTTTACAACATTCCTGGCGTGTCGTCTACTGCTTCTCGATGGGGACATTATATACGTCTATAATGTTGTATATCTTAACCTAACGCAACTTAACATCTGGGATGTAATATTTTACAGCATTCGTGGTGTGTCGTCGCCTACTTCTGGATGGGGTCATTATATACATCTATAACGTTGTATATCCTAACCTAAGGGAACCTAACACCTCGGGTGTAATATTTTACAACATTCCCGACGCGTCGGCCCCTATTTTTCGGTGAGAACATTATATACATTTATAACGGTATATATCCTAGCCTAACGCAACCTAACATTTGGGATGTAATATTTTACAACACTCCTTGCATGTCGGTGCCTACGTCTCGGTGGGAACATTATATACGTCTATAACGATATATATCCTAACCCAAGGCAACCTAACACCTCGGATGTAATAGTTGACAACATTCCTGGCGTGTAGGCCCGTACTTCTCGGTGGGAACATTGTATACGTCTATAACGTTATATATCCTAGCCTAAGGCGACCTAACATATCGAATGTAATATTTTACATCATTCCTGGCGTGTCGTCGCCTGCTTCTCGATGGGAACATTATATACGTCTATAACGTTGTGTATCCTAACCTAACGCAACCTAACATCTGGGATGTAATATTCCTGGCGTGTCGTCGCCTACTTCTGGATGGGGACATTATATGCGTCTATAACGTTATATATCCTAACCTAAGGCAACCTAACATCTCGGATGTAATAGTTGGCAAAATTCCTGGCGTGTCCGCCCGTACTTCTCGGTGGGAACATTATATACGTCTATAACGTTGTATATCCTAGCCTAAGGCCAGCTAACATGTCGAATGTAATATTTTACAACATTCCTGACGCGTCGGCCCCTATTTTTCGGTGGGAACATTATATACGTCTATAACGTTATATATCCTAGTCTAAGGCAACCTAACATGTCGACTGTAATATTTTACAACATTCCTGGCGTGTCGTCGCCTGCTTCTCGATGGGGACATAATATACATCTATAACATTGTATATCCTAACCTAAGGCAACCTAACATCTCGGATGTAATATTTTACAACATTCTGGCGTGTCGTCGCCGGCTTCTCGATTGGGGAGATTATATACGTCTATAACGTTGTATATCCTAACCTAACGCAACCTAACATTTGGGATGTAATATTTTACAACACTCCTTGTATGTCAGTGCCTACGTCTCGGTGGGAACATTATATACGTCTATAACGATATATATCCTAACCCAAGGCAACCTAACACCTCGGATGTAATAGTTGACCACATTCCTGGCATGTAGGCCCGTACTTCTCGGTGGGAACATTGTATACGCCTATAACGTTATATATCCTAGCCTAAGGCGACCTAACATGTCGAATGTAATATCTTACATCATTCCTGGCGTGTCGTCGCCTGCTTCTCGATGGGAACATTATATACGTCTATAACGTTATATATCATAACCTAAGGCAACCGAACATCTGGGATGTAATATTTTACAACATTCCTGGCATATCGGTCCCTACTTCTCGGTGGAAACATTGTATACGTCTATAACGATATATATCCTAGCCTAAGGCAACCTAACATCTCGCATGTAATATTTTACAACATTCCTGGCGTGTCGTCGCCTACTTCTCGATGGGGACATTATATACGTCTATAACGTTATATATTCTAGCCTAAGGCAACCTAACATGTCGAATGTAATATTTTACAACATTCCTGGCGTGTCGTCGCCTACTTCTCGATGGGGACATTATATACATCTATGACATTGTATATCCTAACCCAAGGCAACCTAACATCTCGGATGGAATATTTTACAACATTCCTGGCATATCGGTCCCTACTTCTCGGTGGAAACATTGCATACGCCTATAACGATATATATCCTAGCCTAAGGCAACCTAACATGTCGAATGTAATATTTTACATCATTCCTGGCGTGTCGTTGCCTGCTTCTCGATGGGAACATTATATACGTCTATAACGTTGTGTATCCTAACCTAACGCAACCTAACATCTGGGATGTAATATTCCTGGCGTGTCGTCGCCTACTTCTGGATGGGGAGATTATATACGTCTATAACGTTATATATCCTAACCTAAGGCAACCTAACATCTCGGATGAAATAGTTGTCAACATTCCTGGCGTGCCCGCCCGTATTTCTCGGTGGGAACATTATATACGTCTATAACGTTATATATCCTAGCCTAAGGCCACATAACATGTCGAATGTAATATTTTACAACATTCCAGGCGTGTCGTCGCTTGCTTCTCGATGGGGACATTATGTACGTCTATAACGTTGTATATCCTAACCTAAAGCAACCTAACATCTGGGATTTAATATTTTACAAGATTCCTGGCATGTCGGTACGTAAGGCTCGGTAGGAACATTATATACGTCTATAACGATATATATCCAAACCTAAGGGAACCTAACATCTCGGATGTAATATTTTACAACATTCCTGGCATGTCGGTCCCTACTTCTCGGTGGGAATATTATATACGTCTATAACGTTATATATCATAACCTAAGGCAACCTAACATCTCGGATGTAATATTTTACAACATTCCTGGCATGTGGGTCCCTACTTCTCGGTGGAAACATTGTATACGTCTATAACGATATATATCCTAGCCTAAGGCAACCTAACATCTCGGATGTAATATTTTACAACATTCCTGGCGTGTCGTCGCCTACTTCTCGATGGGGACATTATATACATCTATAACATTGTATATCCTAACCTAAGGCAACCTAACATCTCGGATGTAATATTTTACAACATTCTGGCGTGTCGTCGCCTGCTTCTCGATTGGGGAGATTATATACGTCTATAACGTTGTATATCCTAACCTAACGCAACCTAACATTTGGGATGTAATATTTTACAACACTCCTTGTATGTCAGTGCCTACGTCTCGGTGGGAACATTATATACGTCTATAACGTTATATATCATAACCTAAGGCAACCGTACATCTGGAATGTAATATTTTACAACATTCCTGGCATACCAGTCCCTTCTTCTCGGTGGAAACATTGTACACGTCTATAACGATATATATCCTAGCCTAGGGCAACCTAACATCTCGGATGTAATATTTTACAACATTCAGGCGTGTCGTCGCCGGCTTCTCGATGGGGAGATTATAAACGTCTATAACGTTGTACATCCTAACCTAACGCAACCTAACATTTGGGATGTAATATTTTACAACATTCCTTGCATGTCGGTGCCTACGTCTCGGTAGGAACACTATATACGTCTATAACGATATATATCCTGACCCAAGGCAACCTAACACCTCGGATGTAATTGTTGACAACATTCCTGGCGTGTAGGCCCGTACTTCTCGGTGGGAACATTGTATACGTCTATAACGTTATATATCCTAGCCTAAGGCGACCTAACACATCGAATGTAATATTTTACATCATTCCTGGCGTGTCGTCGCCTGCTTCTCGATGGGAACATTATATACGTCTATAACGTTGTGTATCCTAACCTAACGCAACCTAACATCTGGGATGTAATATTCCTGGCGTGTCGTCGCCTACTTCTGGATGGGGACATTATATACGTCTATAACGTTATATATCCTAACCTAAGGCAACCTAACATCTCGGATGTAATAGTTGGCAAAATTCCTGGCGTGTCCGCCCGTACTTCTCGGTGGGAACATTATATACGTCTATAACGTTGTATATCCTAGCCTAAGGCCAGCTAACATGTCGACTGTAATATTTTACAACATTCCTGGCGTGTCGTCGCCTGCTTCTCGATGGGGACATAATATACATCTATAACATTGTATATCCTAACCTAAGGCAACCTAACATCTCGGATGTAATATTTTACAACATTCCTGGCGTGTCGTCGCCTACTTCTCGATGGGGACATTATATACATCTATAACATTGTATATCCTAACCTAAGGCAACCTAACATCTCGGTTGTAATATTTTACAACATTCTGGCGTGTCGTCGCCTGCTTCTCGATGGGGAGATTATATACGTCTATAACGTTGTATATCCTAACCTAACGCAACCTAACATTTGGGATGTAATATTTTACAACATTCCTTGCATGTCGGTGCCTACGTCTCGGTGGAAACATTATGTACGTCTATAACGATATATATCCTAACATAAGGCAACCTAACATCTCGGATGTAATAGTTGACAACATTCCTGGCGTGTCGTCGCCGGCTTCTCGATTGGGGAGATTATATACGTCTATAACGTTGTATATCCTAACCTAACGCAACCTAACATTTGGGATGTAATATTTTACAACACTCCTTGTATGTCAGTGCCTACGTCTCGGTGGGAACATTATATACGTCTATAACGTTATATATCATAACCTAAGGCAACCGTACATCTGGAATGTAATATTTTACAACATTCCTGGCATACCAGTCCCTCCTTCTCGGTGGAAACATTGTACACGTCTATAACGATATATATCCTAGCCTAGGGCAACCTAACATCTCGGATGTAATATTTTACAACATTCAGGCGTGTCGTCGCCGGCTTCTCGATGGGGAGATTATAAACGTCTATAACGTTGTACATCCTAACCTAACGCAACCTAACATTTGGGATGTAATATTTTACAACATTCCTTGCATGTCGGTGCCTACGTCTCGGTAGGAACACTATATACGTCTATAACGATATATATCCTGACCCAAGGCAACCTAACACCTCGGATGTAATTGTTGACAACATTCCTGGCGTGTAGGCCCGTACTTCTCGGTGGGAACATTATATACGTCTATAACGATATATATCCTAACCCAAGGCAACCTAACACCTCGGATGTAATAGTTGACCACATTCCTGGCATGTAGGCCCGTACTTCTCGGTGGGAACATTGTATACGCCTATAACGTTATATATCCTAGCCTAAGGCGACCTAACATGTCGAATGTAATATTTTACATCATTCCTGGCGTGTCGTCGCCTGCTTCTCGATGGGAACATTATATACGTCTATAACGTTATATATCATAACCTAAGGCAACCGAACATCTGGGATGTAATATTTTACAACATTCCTGGCATATCGGTCCCTACTTCTCGGTGGAAACATTGTATACGTCTATAACGATATATATCCTAGCCTAAGGCAACCTAACATCTCGCATGTAATATTTTACAACATTCCTGGCGTGTCGTCGCCTACTTCTCGATGGGGACATTATATACGTCTATAACGTTATATATCCTAGCCTAAGGCAACCTAACATGTCGAATGTAATATTTTACAACATTCCAGGCGTGTCGTCGCTTGCTTCTCGATGGGGACATTATGTACGTCTATAACGTTGTATATCCTAACCTAAAGCAACCTAACATCTGGGATTTAATATTTTACAAGATTCCTGGCATGTCGGTACGTAAGGCTCGGTAGGAACATTATATACGTCTATAACGATATATATCCAAACCTAAGGGAACCTAACATCTCGGATGTAATATTTTACAACATTCCTGGCATGTCGGTCCCTACTTCTCGGTGGGAATATTATATACGTCTATAACGTTATATATCATAACCTAAGGCAACCTAACATCTCGGATGTAATATTTTACAACATTCCTGGCATGTGGGTCCCTACTTCTCGGTGGAAACATTGTATACGTCTATAACGATATATATCCTAGCCTAAGGCAACCTAACATCTCGGATGTAATATTTTACAACATTCCTGGCGTGTCGTCGCCTACTTCTCGATGGGGACATTATATACATCTATAACATTGTATATCCTAACCTAAGGCAACCTAACATCTCGGATGTAATATTTTACAACATTCCTGGCATATCGGTCCCTACTTCTCGGTGGAAACATTGCATACGCCTATAACGATATATATCCTAGCCTAAGGCAACCTAACATGTCGAATGTAATATTTTACATCATTCCTGGCGTGTCGTTGCCTGCTTCTCGATGGGAACATTATATACGTCTATAACGTTGTGTATCCTAACCTAACGCAACCTAACATCTGGGATGTAATATTCCTGGCGTGTCGTCGCCTACTTCTGGATGGGGAGATTATATACGTCTATAACGTTATATATCCTAACCTAAGGCAACCTAACATCTCGGATGAAATAGTTGACAACATTCCTGGCGTGCCCGCCCGTACTTCTCGGTGGGAACATTATATACGTCTATAACGTTATATATCCTAGCCTAAGGCCACATAACATGTCGAATGTAATATTTTACAACATTCCAGGCGTGTCGTCGCCTGCTTCTCGATGGGGACATTATATACGTCTATAACGTTGTATATCCTAACCTAAAGCAACCTAACATCTGGGATGTAATATTTTACAAGATTCCTGGCATGTCGGTCCGTAAGTCTCGGTACGAACATTATATACGTCTATAACGATATATATCCAAACCTAAGGGAACCTAACATCTCGGATGTAATATTTTACAACATTCCTGGCATGTCGGTCCCTACTTCTCGGTGGGAATATTATATACGTCTATAACGTTATATATCATAACCTAAGGCAACCTAACATCTCGGATGTAATATTTTACAACATTCCTGGCATATGGGTCCCTACTTCTCGGTGGAAACATTGTATACGTCTATAACGATATATATCCTAGCCTAAGGCGACCTAACATGCCGAATGTAATATTTTACATCATTCCTGGCGTGTCGTCGCCTGCTTCTCGATGGGAATATTACATACGTCTATAACGTTATATATCATAACCTAAGGCAACCGTACATCTGGAATGTAATATTTTACAACATTCCTGGCATACCAGTCCCTCCTTCTCGGTGGAAACATTGTATACGTCTATAACGATATATATCCTAGCCTAGGGCAACCTAACATCTCGGATGTAATATTTTACAACATTCAGGCGTGTCGTCGCCGGCTTCTCGATGGGGAGATTATAAACGTCTATAACGTTGTACATCCTAACCTAACGCAACCTAACATTTGGGATGTAATATTTTACAACATTCCTTGCATGTCGGTGCCTACGTCTCGGTAGGAACATTATATACGTCTATAACGATATGTATCCTAACCTAAGGCAACCTAACATCTCGGATGTAATAGTTGACAACATTCCTGGCGTGTCCGCCCGTACTTCTCGGTGGGAACATTGTATACGCCTATAACGTTATATATCCTAGCCTAAGGCCACATAACATGTCGAATGTCATATTTTACAACATTCCTGGCGTGTCGTCGCCTGCTTCTCGATGGGGACATTATATACGTCTATAACGTTGTATATCCTAACCTAAAGCAACCTAACATCTGGGATGTAATATTTTACAAGATTCCTGGCATGTCGGTCCCAAAGTCTCGGTAGGAACATTATATACGTCTATAACGATATATATCCACACCTAAGGGAACCTAACATCTCGGATGTAATATTTTACAACATTCCTGGCATGTCGGTCCCTACTTCTCGGTGGGAATATTATATACGTCTATAACGTTATATATCATAACCTAAGGCAACCTAACATATGGGATGTAATATTTTACAACATTCCTGGAGTGTCGTCGCCTACTTCTGGCTAGGGTTATAATATACATCTATAACGTTGTATATCCTAACCTAAGGCAACCTAACATCTCGAATGTAATACTTTATAACATTCCTGGCGTGTCGCCGCCTGCTTCTCGATGGGGATATTATATACGTCTATAACGTTGTATATCCTAACCTAACGCAACCTAACATCTCGGATGTAATATTTTACAACATTCCTGGCATGTCGGTCCCTACGTCTCGGTGGGAACATACTATACGTCTATAACGTTGTATATCCTAACCTAGGGGAACCTAACATCTCGGGAGTAATATTTTACAACATTCCTGACGCGTCGGCCCCTATTTTTCGGTGGGAACATTATATACGTCTATAAAGTTATATATCCTAGCCTAAGGCAACCTAACATGTCGAATGTAATACTTTACAACATTCCTGGCCTGTCGTCGCCAACTTCTCGATGGGGACATTATATACATCTATAACATTGTATATCCTAACCTTTTTTTTTTTTTTTTTTTTTTTTCGCAGGGAAATCCTCATGGATACCGTGGATTTTTTGGGAAATCCGCGGTTATGTCGGACTCTTACCGACTAAAACCCTGCGGTGGTCTTCCTACACTTGTAGCGGGTAGCCGGGAACTCTTTCGAACGCGTCCAGCATCCCGCCTCGTGTCCGAGTTCTTTGAACTCTCTGTTCATAGCTGGCGTGCGAGTTCATACTTTAGATTGGCAACGACTGCAACCACCACAGTCGTTTGCCTCTCCTCGGTCGACCGCGTGCCGGATAGACTTGACCCAAATCCTGTCTAGCCGGCGCTCGGCTGCTCTTTCTGTTTTTTCTTATTTACTTTTTCTTTGCGCAATCTTTTCTATTACGCTTGTGTGCGAATGCATGCATTCCTCACGCGTACCTCTTTGTCGAATTTCTTGCGCCTGTCTTCAATCTTCGAAGTCGTCTTCCTCTTCTCCCGCTTGCGGCGTTTGAGATGGACGGCGGCGGCGAAGCTCCGCTCCCCGGTGGGTACTTTGGAGCGACTCTCGCGCCCTGACGGTCGAGAGTCCCCTACCTTGGAGTGTAACGTGGCAAACGTCTACAACGCCGACCACGTAAGGCTCGTCGAGCAGAAAGCGTGCGCTCTCTTTCGCGCTCGGCGGCTTCCTTCGCAGCCATCACTTTGTCGCAAAACAAGGTAACGGCTCGCCAGTATCTCTCCCCTTCCAGCATCTTCGGCAGGATGCTGGTCGGCGAGAGATCCCGTCCGATCTCTGCCACGAGAGCGTGGCGCAGCGTTTGCCACGCTGGACAGCGTTCCAACGTGTGCTGCGCAGAGTCGTCTCCGTCTCCGCAATGGTGACATTCAGCCGTGGCCTCTTTTCCGATCTTGCAGAGGTACTGACCGAAGCATCCATGTCCAGTCAGCACCTGCGTCACTCTGAAGGTGAGCTGCCCTCTCCTGTTTTCTACCCAGTTTTCCAAGATGGGTAGAATCGCTCCCACGATCCTGTGATTGGTCGCAGGTGCGAGTTTCTCCTTCCATTTAGAGAAAGTGAAGCGTCTCGCTTCTCTTCTAATCTCGTCCCTTGTCGGAGCAGGTGCACCTTCTTCTTCTACCTGGCGCGTTGTGCGAAGGGTTTCGTACACTATGAGGTCTTCCTGCGCCAGGTATTCCAGGGGTGCGAGACCCGCCAGCATTGTTGCCGCGTCGTAGGAAATCGTGCGATATCCTCTTATGACCCGAATGGCTATTCTTCGCCACGCGCTTCGCAGCAGCTGCAGCTTTCTGCCTCCTTTGTTAAGCGCGTCGCTCCATACCGGGGCTCCGTAAAGCGCAATGCTTTTTATCACCCCAGCATAGACTTTCCTTACTTTCTCGTCCGGTCCGTGCAGATTCGGCATGATGCGGCTTAGATAATTTGCCGCAGCATCCAGTCGAACGGCCTGACGAGCGAAGTGGAGACCAAAGTTCCATTTATCGTCGAGGAGCAGTCCGAGATACTTCATCTCGCTCCCCACTGTAACTTTGGATGGTCCAATGTTGACCACTTCGCTTCCTCCTCGCGGGTCTCTTCCTCGTCCCTTGAAGCACAGGATTTCAGATTTCTCCGGTGCCATCTGGAGCCCCATCTTCTTGATCGTATTAGCCACGACCGCAACTGCCACTTCGGCCCGGCAGATTGCGCGTTGCCGACACGTGTCGACTGCCAACACCATCGTGTCATCCGCGTAGCACGTGAGATGCACGCCGGACGGCATTGGCAGCTTCAGGACCGCGTCGTACCCGAGATTCCAGAGAAGCGGTCCGAGGACCGATCCCTGGGGAACGCCGCGATCAATCTTCTTTTTCTCGATTCCATGCCGGCTATCGTAGAGAACCGCGCGGTCGCTCAGGTAATTTTCCACGACCCTTCGCAGGTATCGCGGAAACCCGTGCTTTTCAAGCGCTCTACGAATCGTACTCCATTCGAGGGAGTTGAACGCATTCTTAATATCTAAAGATATCGCGATTACGACTCCCCCGGCGGCGATCGCGTTTTCGGCGAAACTTTTCACTTGTCGAATCGCGTCAATCGTCGATCGTCCTTCTCGGAAGCCGAATTGGTTCTCGGCTAAGTTCGGCCCGGTTCGCGACAGGTACTCGATGAGGCGGTTGTGGATTATCCTTTCAAATAATTTTCCGACCTCGTCGAGCAAAACTATCGGCCTGTACGCTGCCGGTAAATCCTCCGATTTTCCCGGCTTTCGGAGCAACACTAATCTGCCGGTTTTCCATCTTACTGGAAACGTACCCGTCTTCAAGCATGCTGTAAATAACTTCCGCAATCTTGAATTCAGGACACTGAGTGCCATCGACCAGGCACGGCCGGGAATTCCGTCCGGTCCGGGCGCGGTGTTCTTCTTTGTCATGCGCTTTATGGCGCGAGCCATTTCCTCCTCGGTGGTATATCCTAACCTAAGGCAACCTAACATCTCGGATATAATATTTTACAACATTCCTTGCATGTCGGTGCCTACGTCTCGGTGGAAACATTATGTACGTCTATAACTATATATATCCTAACATAAGGCAACCTAACGTCTCGGATGTAATAGTTGACAACATTCCTGGCGTGTAGGCCCGTACTTCTCGGTGGGAACATTGTATACGTCTATAACGATATATATCCTAGCCTAAGGCGACCTAACATGCCGAATGTAATATTTTACATCATTCCTGGCGTGTCGTCGCCTGCTTCTCGATGGGAATATTACATACGTCTATAACGTTATATATCATAACCTAAGGCAACCGTACATCTGGAATGTAATATTTTACAACATTCCTGGCATACCAGTCCCTCCTTCTCGGTGGAAACATTGTATACGTCTATAACGATATATATCCTAGCCTAGGGCAACCTAACATCTCGGATGTAATATTTTACAACATTCAGGCGTGTCGTCGCCGGCTTCTCGATGGGGAGATTATAAACGTCTATAACGTTGTACATCCTAACCTAACGCAACCTAACATTTGGGATGTAATATTTTACAACATTCCTTGCATGTCGGTGCCTACGTCTCGGTAGGAACATTATATACGTCTATAACGATATATATCCTGACCCAAGGCAACCTAACACCTCGGATGTAATAGTTGACAACATTCCTGGCGTGTAGGCCCGTACTTCTCGGTGGGAACATTGTATACGCCTATAACGTTATATATCCTAGCCTAAGGCGACCTAACATGTCGAATGTAATATTTTACAACATTCCTGGCGTGTCGTCGCCTACTTCTCGATGGGGACATTATATACATCTATAACATTGTATATCCTAACCCAAGGCAACCTAACATCTCGGATGGAAAATTTTACAACATTCCTGGCATATCGGTCCCTACTTCTCGGTGGAAACATTGCATACGCCTATAACGATATATATCCTAGCCTAAGGCAACCTAACATGTCGAATGTAATATTTTACATCATTCCTGGCGTGTCGTTGCCTGCTCCTCGATGGGAACATTATATACGTCTATAACGTTGTGTATCCTAACCTAACGCAACCTAACATCTGGGATGTAGTATTCCTGGCGTGTCGTCGCCTACTTCTGGATGGGGAGATTATATACGTCTATAACGTTATATATCCTAACCTAAGGCAACCTAACATCTCGGATGAAATAGTTGACAACATTCCTGGCGTACCCGCCCGTACTGCTCGGTGGGAACATTATATACGTCTATAACGTTATATATCCTAGCCTAAGGCCACATAACATGTCGAATGTAATATTTTACAACATTCCAGGCGTGTCGTCGCCTGCTTCTCGATGGGGACATTATATACGTCTATAACGTTGTATATCCTAACCTAAAGCAACCTAACATCTGGGATGTAATATTTTACAAGATTCCTGGCATGTCGGTCCGCAAGTCTCGGTAGGAACATTATATACGTCTATAACGATATATATCCAAACCTAATGGAACCTAACATCTCGGATGTAATATTTTACAACATTCCTGGCATGTCGGTCCCTACTTCTCGGTGGGAAAATTATATACGTCTATAACGTTATATATCATAACCTAAGGCAACCTAACATCTCGGATGTAATATTTTACAACATTCCTGGCATATAGGTCCCTACATCTCGGTGGGCACATTATATACATCTATAACATTGTATATCCTAACCCAAGGCAACCTAACATCTCGGATGGAATATTTTACAACATTCCTGGCATATCGGGCCCTACTTATCGGTGGAAACATTGTATACGTCTTTAACGATATATATCTTAGCCTAAGGCAACCTAACATCTCGGATGTAATATTTTACAACATTCTGGCGTGTCGTCGCCTGCTTCTCGATGGGGAGATTATATACGTCTATAACGTTGTATATCCTAACCTAACGCAACCTAACATTTGGGATGTAATATTTTACAACATTCCTTGCATGTCGGTGCCTACGTCTCGGTGGAAACATTATGTACGTCTATAACGATATGTATCCTAACCTAAGGCAACCTAACATCTCGGATGTAATAGTTGACAACATTCCTGGCGTGTCCGCCCGTACTTCTCGGTGGGAACATTATATACGCCTATAACGTTATATATCCTAGCCTAAGGCCACATAACATGTCGAATGTCATATTTTACAACATTCCTGGCGTGTCGTCGCCTGCTTCTCGATGGGGACATTATATACGTCTATAACGTTGTATATCCTAACCTAAAGCAACCTAACATCTGGGATGTAATATTTTACAAGATTCCTGGCATGTCGGTCCCAAAGTCTCGGTAGGAACATTATATACGTCTATAACGATATATATCCACACCTAAGGGAACCTAACATCTCGGATGTAATATTTTACAACATTCCTGGCATGTCGGTCCCTACTTCTCGGTGGGAATATTATATACGTCTATAACGTTATATATCATAACCTAAGGCAACCTAACATATGGGATGTAATATTTTACAACATTCCTGGAGTGTCGTCGCCTACTTCTGGCTAGGGTTATAATATACATCTATAACGTTGTATATCCTAACCTAAGGCAACCTAACATCTCGAATGTAATACTTTATAACATTCCTGGCGTGTCGCCGCCTGCTTCTCGATGGGGATATTATATACGTCTATAACGTTGTATATCCTAACCTAACGCAACCTAACATCTCGGATGTAATATTTAATAAGGCGACCTAACATGTCGAATGTAATATTTTACAACATTCCTGGCGTGTCGTCGCCTACTTCTCGATGGGGACATTATATACATCTATAACATTGTATATCCTAACCCAAGGCAACCTAACATCTCGGATGGAATATTTTACAACATTCCTGGCATATCGGTCCCTACTTCTCGGTGGAAACATTGCATACGCCTATAACGATATATATCCTAGCCTAAGGCAACCTAACATGTCGAATGTAATATTTTACATCATTCCTGGCGTGTCGTTGCCTGCTCCTCGATGGGAACATTATATACGTCTATAACGTTGTGTATCCTAACCTAACGCAACCTAACATCTGGGATGTAGTATTCCTGGCGTGTCGTCGCCTACTTCTGGATGGGGAGATTATATACGTCTATAACGTTATATATCCTAACCTAAGGCAACCTAACATCTCGGATGAAATAGTTGACAACATTCCTGGCGTACCCGCCCGTACTGCTAGGTGGGAACATTATATACGTCTATAACGTTATATATCCTAGCCTAAGGCCACATAACATGTCGAATGTAATATTTTACAACATTCCAGGCGTGTCGTCGCCTGCTTCTCGATGGGGACATTATATACGTCTATAACGTTGTATATCCTAACCTAAAGCAACCTAACATCTGGGATGTAATATTTTACAAGATTCCTGGCATGTCGGTCCGCAAGTCTCGGTAGGAACATTATATACGTCTATAACGATATATATCCAAACCTAATGGAACCTAACATCTCGGATGTAATATTTTACAACATTCCTGGCATGTCGGTCCCTACTTCTCGGTGGGAAAATTATATACGTCTATAACGTTATATATCATAACCTAAGGCAACCTAACATCTCGGATGTAATATTTTACAACATTCCTGGCATATAGGTCCCTACATCTCGGTGGGGACATTATATACATCTATAACATTGTATATCCTAACCCAAGGCAACCTAACATCTCGGATGGAATATTTTACAACATTCCTGGCATATCGGGCCCTACTTATCGGTGGAAACATTGTATACGTCTTTAACGATATATATCTTAGCCTAAGGCAACCTAACATCTCGGATGTAATATTTTACAACATTCTGGCGTGTCGTCGCCTGCTTCTCGATGGGGAGATTATATACGTCTATAACGTTGTATATCCTAACCTAACGCAACCTAACATTTGGGATGTAATATTTTACAACATTCCTTGCATGTCGGTGCCTACGTCTCGGTGGAAACATTATGTACGTCTATAACGATATGTATCCTAACCTAAGGCAACCTAACATCTCGGATGTAATAGTTGACAACATTCCTGGCGTGTCCGCCCGTACTTCTCGGTGGGAACATTATATACGCCTATAACGTTATATATCCTAGCCTAAGGCCACATAACATGTCGAATGTCATATTTTACAACATTCCTGGCGTGTCGTCGCCTGCTTCTCGATGGGGACATTATATACGTCTATAACGTTGTATATCCTAACCTAAAGCAACCTAACATCTGGGATGTAATATTTTACAAGATTCCTGGCATGTCGGTCCCAAAGTCTCGGTCGGAACATTATATACGTCTATAACGATATATATCCACACCTAAGGGAACCTAACATCTCGGATGTAATATTTTACAACATTCCTGGCATGTCGGTCCCTACTTCTCGGTGGGAATATTATATACGTCTATAACGTTATATATCATAACCTAAGGCAACCTAACATATGGGATGTAATATTTTACAACATTCCTGGAGTGTCGTCGCCTACTTCTGGCTAGGGTTATAATATACATCTATAACGTTGTATATCCTAACCTAAGGCAACCTAACATCTCGAATGTAATACTTTATAACATTCCTGGCGTGTCGCCGCCTGCTTCTCGATGGGGATATTATATACGTCTATAACGTTGTATATCCTAACCTAACGCAACCAAACATCTCGGATGTAATATTTTACAACATTCCTGGCATGTCGGTCCCTACGTCTCGGTGGGAACATACTATACGTCTATAACGTTGTATATCCTAACCTAAGGGAACCTAACATCTCGGGAGTAATATTTTACAACATTCCTGACGCGTCGGCCCCTATTTTTCGGTGGGAACATTATATACGTCTATAAAGTTATATATCCTAGCCTAAGGCAACCTAACATGTCGAATGTAATACTTTACAACATTCCTGGCCTGTCGTCGCCAACTTCTCGATGGGGACATTATATACATCTATAACATTGTATATCCTAGCCTAAGGCGACCTAACATATCGAATGTAATATTTTACATCATTCCCGGCGTGTCGTCGCCTGCTTCTCGATGGGAACATTATATACGTCTATAACGTTGTGTATCCCAACCTAACGCAACCTAACATCTGGGATGTAATATTCCTGGCGTGTCGTCGCCTACTTCTGGATGGGGACATTATATACGTCTATAACATTATATATCCTAACCTAAGGCAACCTAACATCTCGGATGTAATATTTTACAACATTCCTGGCATGTCGGTCCCTACTTCTCGGTGGGAATATTATATACGTCTATAACGTTATATATCATAACCTAAGGCAACCTAACGTATGGGATGTAATATTTTACAACATTCCTGGAGTGTCGTCGCCTACTTCTGGCTAGGGTTATAATATACATCTATAACGTTGTATATCCTAACCTAAGGCAACCTAACATCTCGAATGTAATACTTTATAACATTCCTGGCGTGTCGCCGCCTGCTCCTCGATGGGAACATTATATACGTCTATAACGTTGTGTATCCTAACCTAACGCAACCTAACATCTGGGATGTAGTATTCCTGGCGTGTCGTCGCCTACTTCTGGATGGGGAGATTATATACGTCTATAACGTTATATATCCTAACCTAAGGCAACCTAACATCTCGGATGAAATAGTTGACAACATTCCTGGCGTACCCGCCCGTACTGCTAGGTGGGAACATTATATACGTCTATAACGTTATATATCCTAGCCTAAGGCCACATAACATGTCGAATGTAATATTTTACAACATTCCAGGCGTGTCGTCGCCTGCTTCTCGATGGGGACATTATATACGTCTATAACGTTGTATATCCTAACCTAAAGCAACCTAACATCTGGGATGTAATATTTTACAAGATTCCTGGCATGTCGGTCCGCAAGTCTCGGTAGGAACATTATATACGTCTATAACGATATATATCCAAACCTAATGGAACCTAACATCTCGGATGTAATATTTTACAACATTCCTGGCATGTCGGTCCCTACTTCTCGGTGGGAAAATTATATACGTCTATAACGTTATATATCATAACCTAAGGCAACCTAACATCTCGGATGTAATATTTTACAACATTCCTGGCATATAGGTCCCTACATCTCGGTGGGGACATTATATACATCTATAACATTGTATATCCTAACCCAAGGCAACCTAACATCTCGGATGGAATATTTTACAACATTCCTGGCATATCGGGCCCTACTTATCGGTGGAAACATTGTATACGTCTTTAACGATATATATCTTAGCCTAAGGCAACCTAACATCTCGGATGTAATATTTTACAACATTCTGGCGTGTCGTCGCCTGCTTCTCGATGGGGAGATTATATACGTCTATAACGTTGTATATCCTAACCTAACGCAACCTAACATTTGGGATGTAATATTTTACAACATTCCTTGCATGTCGGTGCCTACGTCTCGGTGGAAACATTATGTACGTCTATAACGATATGTATCCTAACCTAAGGCAACCTAACATCTCGGATGTAATAGTTGACAACATTCCTGGCGTGTCCGCCCGTACTTCTCGGTGGGAACATTATATACGCCTATAACGTTATATATCCTAGCCTAAGGCCACATAACATGTCGAATGTCATATTTTACAACATTCCTGGCGTGTCGTCGCCTGCTTCTCGATGGGGACATTATATACGTCTATAACGTTGTATATCCTAACCTAAAGCAACCTAACATCTGGGATGTAATATTTTACAAGATTCCTGGCATGTCGGTCCCAAAGTCTCGGTCGGAACATTATATACGTCTATAACGATATATATCCACACCTAAGGGAACCTAACATCTCGGATGTAATATTTTACAACATTCCTGGCATGTCGGTCCCTACTTCTCGGTGGGAATATTATATACGTCTATAACGTTATATATCATAACCTAAGGCAACCTAACATATGGGATGTAATATTTTACAACATTCCTGGAGTGTCGTCGCCTACTTCTGGCTAGGGTTATAATATACATCTATAACGTTGTATATCCTAACCTAAGGCAACCTAACATCTCGAATGTAATACTTTATAACATTCCTGGCGTGTCGCCGCCTGCTTCTCGATGGGGATATTATATACGTCTATAACGTTGTATATCCTAACCTAACGCAACCAAACATCTCGGATGTAATATTTTACAACATTCCTGGCATGTCGGTCCCTACGTCTCGGTGGGAACATACTATACGTCTATAACGTTGTATATCCTAACCTAAGGGAACCTAACATCTCGGGAGTAATATTTTACAACATTCCTGACGCGTCGGCCCCTATTTTTCGGTGGGAACATTATATACGTCTATAAAGTTATATATCCTAGCCTAAGGCAACCTAACATGTCGAATGTAATACTTTACAACATTCCTGGCCTGTCGTCGCCAACTTCTCGATGGGGACATTATATACATCTATAACATTGTATATCCTAGCCTAAGGCGACCTAACATATCGAATGTAATATTTTACATCATTCCCGGCGTGTCGTCGCCTGCTTCTCGATGGGAACATTATATACGTCTATAACGTTGTGTATCCCAACCTAACGCAACCTAACATCTGGGATGTAATATTCCTGGCGTGTCGTCGCCTACTTCTGGATGGGGACATTATATACGTCTATAACATTATATATCCTAACCTAAGGCAACCTAACATCTCGGATGTAATATTTTACAACATTCCTGGCATGTCGGTCCCTACTTCTCGGTGGGAATATTATATACGTCTATAACGTTATATATCATAACCTAAGGCAACCTAACGTATGGGATGTAATATTTTACAACATTCCTGGAGTGTCGTCGCCTACTTCTGGCTAGGGTTATAATATACATCTATAACGTTGTATATCCTAACCTAAGGCAACCTAACATCTCGAATGTAATACTTTATAACATTCCTGGCGTGTCGCCGCCTGCTTCTCGATGGGGATATTATATACGCCTATAACGTTATATATCCTAGCCTAAGGCCACATAACATGTCGAATGTCATATTTTACAACATTCCTGGCGTGTCGTCGCCTGCTTCTCGATGGGGACATTATATACGTCTATAACGTTGTATATCCTAACCTAAAGCAACCTAACATCTGGGATGTAATATTTTACAAGATTCCTGGCATGTCGGTCCCAAAGTCTCGGTAGGAACATTATATACGTCTATAACGATATATATCCACACCTAAGGGAACCTAACATCTCGGATGTAATATTTTACAACATTCCTGGCATGTCGGTCCCTACTTCTCGGTGGGAATATTATATACGTCTATAACGTTATATATCATAACCTAAGGCAACCTAACATATGGGATGTAATATTTTACAACATTCCTGGAGTGTCGTCGCCTACTTCTGGCTAGGGTTATAATATACATCTATAACGTTGTATATCCTAACCTAAGGCAACCTAACATCTCGAATGTAATACTTTATAACATTCCTGGCGTGTCGCCGCCTGCTTCTCGATGGGGATATTATATACGTCTATAACGTTGTATATCCTAACCTAAGGGAACCTAACATCTCGGGAGTAATATTTTACAACATTCCTGACGCGTCGGCCCCTATTTTTCGGTGGGAACATTATATACGTCTATAAAGTTATATATCCTAGCCTAAGGCAACCTAACATGTCGAATGTAATACTTTACAACATGCCTGGCCTGTCGTCGCCAACTTCTCGATGGGGACATTGTATACGTCTATAACGTTATATATCCTAGCATAAGGCGACCTAACATATCGAATGTAATATTTTACATCATTCCTGGCGTGTCGTCGCCTGCTTCTCGATGGGAACATTATATACGTCTATAACGTTATGTATCCTAAACTAACGCAACCTAACATTTGGGATGTATTATTTTACAACATTCCTTGCATGTCGGTGCCTACGTCTCGGTGGGAACATTATATACGTCTATAACGATATATATCCTAACCTAAGGCAACCTAACACCTCGGATGTTATAGTTGACAACATTCCTGGCGTGTAGGTCCGTACTTCTTGGTGGGAACATTGTATACGTCTATAACGTTATATATCCTAGCCTAAGGCGACCTAACATATCGAATGTAATATTTTATATCATTCCTGGCGTGTCGTCGCCTGCTTCTCGATGGGAACATTATATACGTCTATAACGTTGTGTATCCTAACCTAACGCAACCTAACATCTGGGATGTAATATTCCTGGCGTGTCGTCGCCTACTTCTGGATGGGGACATTATATACGTCTATAACATTATATATCCTAACCTAAGGCAACCTAACATCTCGGATGTAATATTTTACAACATTCCTGGCATGTCGGTTCCTACATCTCGGTGGGAACATATTATACGTCTATAACGTTGTATATCCTATCCTAAGGGAACATAACATCTCGGGTGTAATATTTTACAACATTCCTGACGCGTCGGCCCCTATTTCTCGGTGGGAACATTATATACGTCTATAATGTTATATGTCCTAGCCTAAGGCAAACCAACTTGTAGAATGTAATATTTTACAACATTCCTGGCGTGTCGTCGCCTGCTTCTCCATGGGGACATTATATACATCTATAACGTTGTATATCCTAACCTAAGGCAACCTAACATATCGGATGTAATATTTTACAACATTCCTGGCGTGTCGTCGCCTACTTCTCGATGGGGACAATATATACATCTATAACCTTGTATATCCTAACCTAAGGCAACCTCACATCTCGGATGTAGTATTTTACAACATTCCTGGCATGTCGGTCCCTACTTCTCGGTGGGAACATTGTGTACATCTATAACGATATATATCCTAGCCTAAGGCAACCTGACATGTCGAATGTAATATTTTACTACATTCCTGTAGTGTCGTCGCCTGCTTCTCGATGGGGACATTATATACGTCTATAACGTTGTATATTTTAACCTATCGCAACCTAACATCAGGGATGTAATATTTTACAACAGTCCTGGCGTGTCGTCGCCTACTTCTGGATGGGGACATTATATACATCTATAACGTCATATATCCTAACCTAAGGGAACATAACATCTCGGGTGTAATATTTTACAACATTCCTGTCGTGTCGTCGCCTGCTTCTCGATGGGGACATTCTATACGTCTATAACGTTGTATATCCTAACCTAAGGGAACCTAACATCTCGGGTGTAATATTTTAGAACATCCCTGACGCGTCAGTCCCTATTTCTCGGTGGGAACATTATATACGTCTATAACGTTATATATCCTAGCCTAAGGCAACCTAACTTGTAGAATGTAATATTTTAGAACAGGCCCGGCGTGTCGTCGCCTACTTCTGGATGGGGACATTATATACATCTATAACGGCATATATCCTAACCTAAGGGAACCTAACATCTCGGGTGTAATATTTTACAACATTCCTGGCGTGTCGTTGCCTACTTCTCGATGGGGACATTATGTACATCTATAACGTTGTATATCCTAACCAAAGCAACCTGACATCTCGGATGTAATATTTTACAACATTCTGGCGTGTCGTCGCCTGCTTCTCGATGGGGACATTATATACGTCTATAACCTTGTATATACTAACCTAACGCAACCTAACATCTGGGATGTAATATTTTAAAACATTCCTGGCATGTCGGTCCCTACGTCTCGGTGGGAACGTTATATACGTCTATAACGATATATATCCTAACCTAAGGGTACCTTACATATCGGATGTAATTTTTTACAACATTCCTGGTATGTCGGGCCCTACTTCTCGGTGGGAACATTGTATACGTCTATAACGATATATATCCTAGCCTAAGGCAACCTAACATGAAGGAATGTAATATTTTAAAACATTCCTGTCGTGTCGTCGCCTGCTTCTCGATGGGGACATTCTATACGTCTATAACGTTGTATATCCTAACCTAAGGGAACCTAACATCTCGGGTGTAATATTTTACTACATTCCTGTCGTGTCGTCGCCTGCTTCTCGATGGGGACCTTATATACGTCTATAACGTTGTATATTCTAACCTATCGCAACCTAACATCAGGGATGTAATATTTTACAACAGTCCTGGCGTGTCGTCGCCTACTTCTGGATGGGGACATTATATACATCTATAACGTCATATATCCTAACCTAAGGGAACCTAACATCTCGGGTGTAATATTTTACAACTTTCCTGGCGTGTCGTTGCCTACTTCTCGATGGGGACATTATATACATCTATAACGTTGTATATCATAACCTAAGGCAACCTAACATCTCGGATGTAATATTTTACAACATTCCTGGTATGTCGGGCCCTACTTCTCGGTGGGAACATTGTATACTTCTATAACGATATATATCCTAGCCTAAGGCAACCTAACATGTCGAATGTAATATTTTACAACATTCCTTTCGTGTCGTCGCCTGCTTCTCGATGGGTACATTATATACGTCTATAATGTTGTATATTCTAACCTAACGCAACCTAACATCTGGGATGTAATATTTTACAACATTCCTGGCGTGTCGTCGCCTACTTCTGGATGGGGGCATTATATACATCTATAACGTCATATATCCTAGCCTAAGGGAACCTAACGTCTCGGGTGCAATATGTTACAACATTCCTGGCGTGTCGTCGCCTACTTCTCGATGGGGACATTATATACATCTATAACGTTGTATATCCTAACCTAAGGCAACCTAACATATCGGATGTAATATTTTACAACATTCTGGCGTGTCGTCGCCTGCTTCTCCATGGGGACATTATATACGTCTATAACCTTGTATATACTAACCTAACGCAACCTAACATCTGGGATGTAATATTTTACAACATTCCTGGCGTGCCGTCGCCTACTTCTGGATGGGGACAGTATATACATCTATAACGTCATATATCCTAACCTAAGGGAACCTAACATCTCGGGTGTAATATTTTACAACATTCCTGTCGTGTCGTCGCCTGCTTCTCGATGGGGACATTCTATACGTCTATAACGTTGTATATCCTAACCTAAGGGAACCTAACATCTCGGGTGTAATATTTTAGAACATTCCTGACGCGTCAGTCCCTATTTCTCGGTGGGAACATTATATACGTCTATAACGTTATATATCCTAGCCTAAGGCAACCTAACTTGTAGAATGTAATATTTTAGAACAGTCCCGGCGTGTCGTCGCCTACTTCTGGATGGGGACATTATATACATCTATAACGGCATATATCCTAACCTAAGGGAACCTAACATCTCGGGTGTAATATTTTACAACATTCCTGGCGTGTCGTTGCCTACTTCTCGATGGGGACATTATATACATCTATAACGTTGTATATCCTAACCAAAGCAACCTGACATCTCGGGTGTAATATTTTACAACATTCCTGTCGTGTCGTCGCCTGCTTCTCGATGGGGACATTCTATACGTCTATAACGTTATATATCCTAGCCTAAGGCAACCTAACTTGTAGAATGTAATATTTTACAACATTCCTGGCGTGTCGTCTCCTACTTCTCGATGGGGACATTATATACATCTATAACGTTGTATATCCTAACCTAAGGCAACCTAACATCTGGGATGTAATATTTTACAACATTCCTGTCGTGTCGTCGCCTGCTTCTCGATGGGGACATTCTATACGTCTATAACGTTGTATATCCTAACCTAAGGGAACCTAACATCTCGGGTGTAATATTTTAGAACATTCCTGACGCGTCAGTCCCTATTTCTCGGTGGGAACATTATATACGTCTATAACGTTATATATCCTAACCTAAGGGAACCTTACATCTAGGATGTAATATTTTACAACATTCCTGGCATGTCGTGGCCCTACTTCTCGGTGGGAAAATTGTATACGTCTATAGCGATATATATCCTAGCCTAAGCCAACCTAACATGTCGAATGTAATATTTTACAACATTCCTGTCGTGTCGTCGCCTGCTTCTCGATGGGTACATTATATACGTCTATAACGTTGTATATTCTAACCTAACGCAAACTAACATCTGGGATGTAATATTTTACAACATTCCTGGCGTGTCGTCGCCTACTTCTCGATGGGGACATTATATACATCTATAACGTTGTATATCCTAACCTAAGGCAACCTAACATATCGGATGTAATATTTTACAACATTCCTGGCGTGTCGTCGCCTACTTCTCGATGGGGACATTATATACATCTATAACGTTGTATATCCTAACCTAAGGGAACCTAACATCTCGGGTGTAATATTTTACAACATTCCTGGCGTGTCGTCGCCTACTTCTCGATGGGGACATTATATACATCTATAACGTTGTATATCCTAACCTAAGGCAACCTAACATATCGGATGTAATATTTTACAACATTCCTGGCGTGTCGTCGCCTACTTCCCGATGGGGACAATATATACATCTATAACGTTGTATATCCTAACCTAAGGCAACCTAACATCTCGGATGTAGTATTTTACAACATTCCTGGCGTGTCGTCGCCTACTTCTGGATGGGGGCATTATATACATCTATAACGTCATATATCCTAGCCTAAGAGAACCTAACGTCTCGGGTGCAATATTTTACAACATTCCTGGCGTGTCGTCGCCTACTTCTCGATGGGGACATTATATACATCTATAACGTTGTATATCCTAACCTAAGGCAACCTGACATCTCCGATGTAATATTTTACAACATTCTGGCGTGTCGTCGCCTGCTTCTCGATGGGGACATTCTATACGTCTATAACGTTGTATATCCTAACCTAAGGGAACCTAACATCTCGGGTGTAATATTTTAGAACATTCCTGACGCGTCAGTCCCTATTTCTCGGTGGGAACATTATATACGTCTATAACGTTATATATCCTAGCCTAAGGCAACCTAACTTGTAGAATGTAATATTTTACAACATTCCTGGCGTGTCGTCGCCTACTTCTCGATGGGGACATTATATACATCTATAACGTTGTATATCCTAACCTAAGGCAACCTAACATCTCGGATTTAGTATTTTACAACATTCCTGTCATGTCGGTCCCTACATCTCGGTGGGGACATTGTGTACGTCTATAACGATATATATCCTAGCCTAAGGCAACCTAACATGTCGAATGTAATATTTTACTACATTCCTGTCGTGTCGTCGCCTGCTTCTCGATGGGGACATTATATACGTCTATAACGTTGTATATTCTAACGTAACGCAACCTAACATCTGGGATGTAATATTTTACAACAGTCCTGCCGTGTCCTCGCCTGCTTCTCGATGGGGACATTATATACATCTATAACGTTGTATATCCTAACCAAAGCAACCTGACATCTCGGATGTAATATTTTACAACATTCTGGCGTGTCGTCGCCTGCTTCTCGATGGGGACATTATATACGTCTATAACCTTGTATATACTAACCTAACGCAACCTAACATCTGGGATGTAATATTTTAAAACATTCCTGGCATGTCGGTCCCTACGTCTCGGTGGGAACGTTATATACGTCTATAACGATATATATCCTAACCTAAGGCAAACCAACTTGTAGAAAGTAATATTTTACAACATTCCTGGCGTGTCGTCGCCTACTTCTCGATGGGGACATTATATACATCTATAACGTTGTATATCATAACCTAATGCAACCTAACACCTCGGATGTAATATTTTACAACATTCCTGGCATGTCGGTCCCTACTTCTCGGTGGGAGCATACTATATGTCTATAACGTTGTATATCCTAACCTAAGGCAACCTAACATCTCGGATTTAGTATTTTACAACATTCCTGTCATGTCGGTCCCTACATCTCGGTGGGGACATTGTGTACGTCTATAACGTTATATATCCTAGCCTACGGCAACCTAACTTGTCGAATGTAATATTTTACAACATTCCTGGCGTGTCTTCGCCTACTTCTCGATGGGGACATTATATACATCTATAAAGTCATATATCCTAACCTAAGGGAACCTAACATCTCGGGTGTAATATTTTACAACATTCCTGTCGTGTCGTCGCCTGCTTCTCGATGGGGACATTCTATACGTCTATAACGTTGTATATCCTAACCTAAGGGAACCTAACATCTCCGGTGTAATATTTTAGAACATTCCCGACGCGTCAGTCCCTATTTCTCGGTGGGAACATTATACACGTCTATAACGTTATATATCCTAGCCTAAGGCAACCTAACTTGTAGAATGTAATATTTTACAACAGTCCTGGCGTGTCGTCGCCTACTTCTGGATGGGGACATTATATACATCTATAACGTCATATATCCTAACCTAAGGGAAACAACATCTCGGGTGTAATATTTTACAACATTCCTGGCGTGTCGTTGCCTACTTCTCGATGGGGACATTATATACATCTATAACGTTGTATATCCTAACCTAAGGCAACCTGACATCTCCGATGTAATATTTTACAACATTCTGGCGTGTCGTCGCCTGCTTCTCGATGGGGACATTATATACGTCTATAACCTTGGATATACTAACCTAACGCAACCTAACATCTGGGATGTAATATTTTACAACATTCCTGGCATGTCGGTCCCTACGTCTCCGTGGGTACATTATATACGTCTGTAACGTTGTATATCCTAACCTAACGCAACCTAACGTCTGGGATGTAATATTTTAAAACATTCCTGGTATGTCGGTCCCTACGTCTCGGTGGAAACATTATATACGTCTATAACGTTACATATCCTAACGTATGGCAACATAACAGCTCGGATGTTATATTTTACAACATTCCTGCCGTGTCGTCGCCTGCTTCTCGATGGGGACATTATATACGTCTGTAACGTTGTATATCCTAACCTAACGCAACCTAACATCTGGGATGTAATATTTTACAACATTCCTGTCGTGTCGTCGCCTGCTTCTCGATGGGGACATTCTATACGTCTATAACGTTGTATATCCTAACCTAAGGGAACCTAACATCTCGGGTGTAATATTTTAGAACATTCCTGACGCGTCAGTCCCTATTTCTCGGTGGGAACATTATATACGTCTATAACGTTATATATCCTAGCCTAAGGCAACCTAACTTGTAGAATGTAATATTTTGCAACATTCCTGGCGTGTCGTCGCCTACTTCTCGATGGGGACATTATATACATCTATAACGTTGTATATCCTAACCTAAGGCAACCTAACATCTCGGATTTAGTATTTTACAACATTCCTGTCATGTCGGTCCCTACATCTCGGTGGGGACATTGTGTACGTCTATAACGATATATATCCTAGCCTAAGGCAACCTAACATGTCGAATGTAATATTTTACTACATTCCTGTCGTGTCGTCGCCTGCTTCTCGATGGGGACATTATATACGTCTATAACGTTGTATATTCTAACGTAACGCAACCTAACATCTGGCATGTAATATTTTACAACAGTCCTGCCGTGTCCTCGCCTGCTTCTCGATGGGGACATTATATACATCTATAACGTCATATATCCTAGCCTAAGAGAACCTAACGTCTCGGGTGCAATATTTTACAACATTCCTGGCGTGTCGTCGCCTACTTCTCGATGGGGACATTATATACATCTATAACGTTGTATATCCTAACCTAAGGCAACCTGACATCTCCGATGTAATATTTTACAACATTCTGGCGTGTCGTCGCCTGCTTCTCGATGGGGACATTCTATACGTCTATAACGTTGTATATCCTAACCTAAGGGAACCTAACATCTCGGGTGTAATATTTTAGAACATTCCTGACGCGTCAGTCCCTATTTCTCGGTGGGAACATTATATACGTCTATAACGTTATATATCCTAGCCTAAGGCAACCTAACTTGTAGAATGTAATATTTTACAACATTCCTGGCGTGTCGTCGCCTACTTCTCGATGGGGACATTATATACATCTATAACGTTGTATATCCTAACCTAAGGCAACCTAACATCTCGGATTTAGTATTTTACAACATTCCTGTCATGTCGGTCCCTACATCTCGGTGGGGACATTGTGTACGTCTATAACGATATATATCCTAGCCTAAGGCAACCTAACATGTCGAATGTAATATTTTACTACATTCCTGTCGTGTCGTCGCCTGCTTCTCGATGGGGACATTATATACGTCTATAACGTTGTATATTCTAACGTAACGCAACCTAACATCTGGGATGTAATATTTTACAACAGTCCTGCCGTGTCCTCGCCTGCTTCTCGATGGGGACATTATATACATCTATAACGTTGTATATCCTAACCAAAGCAACCTGACATCTCGGATGTAATATTTTACAACATTCTGGCGTGTCGTCGCCTGCTTCTCGATGGGGACATTATATACGTCTATAACCTTGTATATACTAACCTAACGCAACCTAACATCTGGGATGTAATATTTTAAAACATTCCTGGCATGTCGGTCCCTACGTCTCGGTGGGAACGTTATATACGTCTATAACGATATATATCCTAACCTAAGGCAAACCAACTTGTAGAAAGTAATATTTTACAACATTCCTGGCGTGTCGTCGCCTACTTCTCGATGGGGACATTATATACATCTATAACGTTGTATATCATAACCTAATGCAACCTAACACCTCGGATGTAATATTTTACAACATTCCTGGCATGTCGGTCCCTACTTCTCGGTGGGAGCATACTATATGTCTATAACGTTGTATATCCTAACCTAAGGCAACCTAACATCTCGGATTTAGTATTTTACAACATTCCTGTCATGTCGGTCCCTACATCTCGGTGGGGACATTGTGTACGTCTATAACGTTATATATCCTAGCCTACGGCAACCTAACTTGTCGAATGTAATATTTTACAACATTCCTGGCGTGTCTTCGCCTACTTCTCGATGGGGACATTATATACATCTATAAAGTCATATATCCTAACCTAAGGGAACCTAACATCTCGGGTGTAATATTTTACAACATTCCTGTCGTGTCGTCGCCTGCTTCTCGATGGGGACATTCTATACGTCTATAACGTTGTATATCCTAACCTAAGGGAACCTAACATCTCCGGTGTAATATTTTAGAACATTCCCGACGCGTCAGTCCCTATTTCTCGGTGGGAACATTATACACGTCTATAACGTTATATATCCTAGCCTAAGGCAACCTAACTTGTAGAATGTAATATTTTACAACAGTCCTGGCGTGTCGTCGCCTACTTCTGGATGGGGACATTATATACATCTATAACGTCATATATCCTAACCTAAGGGAAACAACATCTCGGGTGTAATATTTTACAACATTCCTGGCGTGTCGTTGCCTACTTCTCGATGGGGACATTATATACATCTATAACGTTGTATATCCTAACCTAAGGCAACCTGACATCTCCGATGTAATATTTTACAACATTCTGGCGTGTCGTCGCCTGCTTCTCGATGGGGACATTATATACGTCTATAACCTTGGATATACTAACCTAACGCAACCTAACATCTGGGATGTAATATTTTACAACATTCCTGGCATGTCGGTCCCTACGTCTCCGTGGGTACATTATATACGTCTGTAACGTTGTATATCCTAACCTAACGCAACCTAACGTCTGGGATGTAATATTTTAAAACATTCCTGGTATGTCGGTCCCTACGTCTCGGTGGAAACATTATATACGTCTATAACGTTACATATCCTAACGTATGGCAACATAACAGCTCGGATGTTATATTTTACAACATTCCTGCCGTGTCGTCGCCTGCTTCTCGATGGGGACATTATATACGTCTGTAACGTTGTATATCCTAACCTAACGCAACCTAACATCTGGGATGTAATATTTTACAACATTCCTGTCGTGTCGTCGCCTGCTTCTCGATGGGGACATTCTATACGTCTATAACGTTGTATATCCTAACCTAAGGGAACCTAACATCTCGGGTGTAATATTTTAGAACATTCCTGACGCGTCAGTCCCTATTTCTCGGTGGGAACATTATATACGTCTATAACGTTATATATCCTAGCCTAAGGCAACCTAACTTGTAGAATGTAATATTTTGCAACATTCCTGGCGTGTCGTCGCCTACTTCTCGATGGGGACATTATATACATCTATAACGTTGTATATCCTAACCTAAGGCAACCTAACATCTCGGATTTAGTATTTTACAACATTCCTGTCATGTCGGTCCCTACATCTCGGTGGGGACATTGTGTACGTCTATAACGATATATATCCTAGCCTAAGGCAACCTAACATGTCGAATGTAATATTTTACTACATTCCTGTCGTGTCGTCGCCTGCTTCTCGATGGGGACATTATATACGTCTATAACGTTGTATATTCTAACGTAACGCAACCTAACATCTGGCATGTAATATTTTACAACAGTCCTGCCGTGTCCTCGCCTGCTTCTCGATGGGGACATTATATACATTTATAACGTTGTATATCCTAACCTAAGGCAACCTGACATCTCGGATGTAATATTTTACAACATTCTGGCGTGTCGTCGCCTGCTTCTCGATGGGGACATTATATACGTCTATAACCTTGTATATACTAACCTAACGCAACCTAACATCTGGGATGTAATATTTTACAACATTCCTGGCATGTCGGTCCCTACGTCTCCGTGGGTACATTATATACGTCTGTAACGTTGTATATCCTAACCTAACGCAACCTAACGTCTGGGATGTAATATTTTAAAACATTCCTGGTATGTCGGTCCCTACGTCTCGGTGGAAACATTATATACGTCTATAACGATATATATCCTAACCTAAGGCAACCTAACATCTCGGATGTAATATTTTACAACATTCCTGGCATGTCGGTCCCTACGTCTCCGTGGGTACATTATATACGTCTGTAACGTTGTATATCCTAACCTAACGCAACCTAACGTCTGGGATGTAATATTTTAAAACATTCCTGGCATGTCGGCCCCTACGTCTCGGTGGGAACATTATATACGTCTATAACGATATATATCCTAACCTAAGGCAACCTAACATCTCGGATGTAATATTTGACAACATTCCTGGCGTGTTAACCCGCACTTCTCGGTGGGAACATCATATACGTCTATAGCGATATATATCCTAGCCTAAGGCGACCTAACATGTCGAATGTAATATTTTACATCATTCCTGACGTGTCGGCCCCTATTTCTCGGTGGGAACATTATATACGTCTATAACGTTATATATGCTAGCCTAAGGCAACCTAACATGTCGAATGTAATATTTTACAACATTCCTGGCATGTCGGTCACTAGGTCTCGGTGGGAACATTATATACGTCTGTAACGATATATACCCTAACCTAAGGCAACCTAACATCTCGGATTTAATATTTTACAACATTCCTGGCATGTAGGTCCCTACTTCTCGGTGGGAACATTATATACGTCTATAACGTTATATATCCTAGCCTACGGCAACCTAACTTGTCGAATGTAATATTTTACAACATGCCTGGCGGGTCGTCGCCTACTTCTCGATGGGGACATTATATACATCTATAAAGTCATATATCCTAACCTAAGGGAACCTAACATCTCGGGTGTAATATTTTACAACATTCCTGTCGTGTCGTCGCCTGCTTCTCGATGGGGACATTCTATACGTCTATAATTTTGTATATCCTAACCTAAGGGAACCTAACATCTCGGGTGTAATATTTTAGAACATTCCTGACGCGTCAGTCCCTATTTCTCGGTGGGAACATTATATAAGTCTATAACGTTATATATCCTAGCCTAAGGCAACCTAACTTGTAGAATGTAATATTTTACAACAGTCCTGGCGTGTCGTCGCCTACTTCTGGATGGGGACATTATATACATCTATAACGTCATATATCCTAACCTAAGGGAACCTAACATCTCGGGTGTAATATTTTACAACATTCCTGGCGTGTCGTTGCCTACTTCTCGATGGGGACATTATATACATCTATAACGTTGTATATCCTAACCAAAGCAACCTGACATCTCGGATGTAATATTTTACAACATTCTGGCGTGTCGTCGCCTGCTTCTCGATGGGGACATTATATACGTCTATAACCTTGTATATACTAACCTAACGCAACCTAACATCTGGGATGTAATATTTTAAAACATTCCTGGCATGTCGGTCCCTACGTCTCGGTGGGAACGTTATATACGTCTATAACGATATATATCCTAACCTAAGGGTACCTTACATCTCGGATGTAATTTTTTACAACATTCCTGGTATGTCGGGCCCTACTTCTCGGTGGGAACATTGTATACGTCTATAACGATATATATCCTAGCCTAAGGCAACCTAACATGAAGGAATGTAATATTTTAAAACATTCCTGTCGTGTCGTCGCCTGCTTCTCGATGGGGACATTCTATACGTCTATAACGTTGTATATCCTAACCTAAGGGAACCTAACATCTCGGGTGTAATATTTTAGAACATTCCTGACGCGTCAGTCCCTATTTCTCGGTGGGAACATTATATACGTCTATAACGTTATATATCCTAGCCTAAGGCAACCTAACTTGTAGAATGTAATATTTTACAACATTCCTGGCGTGTCGTCGCTTACTTCTCGATGGGGACATTATATACATCTATAACGTTGTATATCCTAACCTAAGGCAACCTAACATCTCGGATTTAGTATTTTACAACATTCCTGTCATGTCGGTCCCTACATCTCGGTGGGAACATTGTGTACGTCTATAACGATATATATCCTAGCCTAAGGCAACCTAACATGTCGAATGTAATATTTTACTACATTCCTGTCGTGTCGTCGCCTGCTTCTCGATGGGGACATTATATACGTCTATAACGTTGTATATTCTAACGTAACGCAACCTAACATCTGGGATGTAATATTTTACAACAGTCCTGCCGTGTCCTCGCCTGCATCTCGATGGGGACATTATATACATCTATAACGTTGTATATCCTAACCTAAGGCAACCTGACATCTCCGATGTAATATTTTACAACATTCTGGCGTGTCGTCGCCTGCTTCTCGATGGGGACATTATATACGTCTATAACCTTGTATATACTAACCTAACGCAACCTAACATCTGGGATGTAATATTTTACAACATTCCTGGCATGTCGGTCCCTACGTCTCCGTGGGTACATTATATACGTCTGTAACGTTGTATATCCTAACCTAACGCAACCTAACGTCTGGGATGTAATATTTTAAAACATTCCTGGTATGTCGGTCCCTACGTCTCGGTGGAAACATTATATACGTCTATAACGATATATATCCTAAACTAAGGCAACCTAACATCTCGGATGTAATATTTGACAACATTCCTGGCATGTCGGTCCCTACGTCTCCGTGGGTACATTATATACGTCTGTAACGTTGTATATCCTAACCTAACGCAACCTAACGTCTGGGATGTAATATTTTAAAACATTCCTGGCATGTCGGCCCCTACGTCTCGGTGGGAACATTATATACGTCTATAACGATATATATCCTAACCTAAGGCAACCTAACATCTCGGATGTAATATTTGACAACATTCCTGGCGTGTTAACCCGCACTTCTCGGTGGGAACATCATATACGTCTATAGCGATATATATCCTAGCCTAAGGCGACCTAACATGTCGAATGTAATATTTTACATCATTCCTGACGTGTCGGCCCCTATTTCTCGGTGGGAACATTATATACGGCTATAACGTTATATATGCTAGCCTAAGGCAACCTAACATGTCGAATGTAATATTTTACAACATTCCTGTCGTGTCGTCGCCTACTTCTCGATGGGGACATTATATACATCTATAACGTTGTATATCCTAACCTAAGGCAACCTAACATCTCGGATTTAGTATTTTACAACATTCCTGTCATGTCGGTCCCTACATCTCGGTGGGAACATTGTGTACGTCTATAACGTTATATATCCTAGCCTAAGGCAACCTAACTTGTAGAATGTAATATTTTACAACAGTCCTGGCGTGTCGTCGCCTACTTCTGGATGGGGACATTATATACATCTATAACGTCATATATCCTAACCTAAGGGAAACAACATCTCGGGTGTAATATTTTACAACATTCCTGGCGTGTCGTTGCCTACTTCTCGATGGGGACATTATATACATCTATAACGTTGTATATCCTAACCTAAGGCAACCTGACATCTCCGATGTAATATTTTACAACATTCTGGCGTGTCGTCGCCTGCTTCTCGATGGGGACATTATATACGTCTATAACCTTGGATATACTAACCTAACGCAACCTAACATCTGGGATGTAATATTTTACAACATTCCTGGCATGTCGGTCCCTACGTCTCCGTGGGTACATTATATACGTCTGTAACGTTGTATATCCTAACCTAACGCAACCTAACGTCTGGGATGTAATATTTTAAAACATTCCTGGTATGTCGGTCCCTACGTCTCGGTGGAAACATTATATACGTCTATAACGTTACATATCCTAACGTATGGCAACATAACAGCTCGGATGTTATATTTTACAACATTCCTGCCGTGTCGTCGCCTGCTTCTCGATGGGGACATTATATACGTCTGTAACGTTGTATATCCTAACCTAACGCAACCTAACATCTGGGATGTAATATTTTACAACATTCCTGTCGTGTCGTCGCCTGCTTCTCGATGGGGACATTCTATACGTCTATAACGTTGTATATCCTAACCTAAGGGAACCTAACATCTCGGGTGTAATATTTTAGAACATTCCTGACGCGTCAGTCCCTATTTCTCGGTGGGAACATTATATACGTCTATAACGTTATATATCCTAGCCTAAGGCAACCTAACTTGTAGAATGTAATATTTTGCAACATTCCTGGCGTGTCGTCGCCTACTTCTCGATGGGGACATTATATACATCTATAACGTTGTATATCCTAACCTAAGGCAACCTAACATCTCGGATTTAGTATTTTACAACATTCCTGTCATGTCGGTCCCTACATCTCGGTGGGGACATTGTGTACGTCTATAACGATATATATCCTAGCCTAAGGCAACCTAACATGTCGAATGTAATATTTTACTACATTCCTGTCGTGTCGTCGCCTGCTTCTCGATGGGGACATTATATACGTCTATAACGTTGTATATTCTAACGTAACGCAACCTAACATCTGGCATGTAATATTTTACAACAGTCCTGCCGTGTCCTCGCCTGCTTCTCGATGGGGACATTATATACATTTATAACGTTGTATATCCTAACCTAAGGCAACCTGACATCTCGGATGTAATATTTTACAACATTCTGGCGTGTCGTCGCCTGCTTCTCGATGGGGACATTATATACGTCTATAACCTTGTATATACTAACCTAACGCAACCTAACATCTGGGATGTAATATTTTACAACATTCCTGGCATGTCGGTCCCTACGTCTCCGTGGGTACATTATATACGTCTGTAACGTTGTATATCCTAACCTAACGCAACCTAACGTCTGGGATGTAATATTTTAAAACATTCCTGGTATGTCGGTCCCTACGTCTCGGTGGAAACATTATATACGTCTATAACGATATATATCCTAACCTAAGGCAACCTAACATCTCGGATGTAATATTTTACAACATTCCTGGCATGTCGGTCCCTACGTCTCCGTGGGTACATTATATACGTCTGTAACGTTGTATATCCTAACCTAACGCAACCTAACGTCTGGGATGTAATATTTTAAAACATTCCTGGCATGTCGGCCCCTACGTCTCGGTGGGAACATTATATACGTCTATAACGATATATATCCTAACCTAAGGCAACCTAACATCTCGGATGTAATATTTGACAACATTCCTGGCGTGTTAACCCGCACTTCTCGGTGGGAACATCATATACGTCTATAGCGATATATATCCTAGCCTAAGGCGACCTAACATGTCGAATGTAATATTTTACATCATTCCTGACGTGTCGGCCCCTATTTCTCGGTGGGAACATTATATACGGCTATAACGTTATATATGCTAGCCTAAGGCAACCTAACATGTCGAATGTAATATTTTACAACATTCCTGTCGTGTCGTCGCCTACTTCTCGATGGGGACATTATATACATCTATAACGTTGTATATCATAACCTAAGGCAACCTAACATATCGGATGTAATATTTTACAACATTCCTGGTATGTCGGGCCCTACTTCTCGGTGGGAACATTGTATACGTCTATAACGTTATATATCCTAGCCTAAGGCAACCCAGCTTGTAGAATGTAATATTTTACAACATTCCTGGCGTGTCGTCGCCTACTTCTCGATGGGGACATTATATACATCTATAACGTTGTATATCATAACCTAAGGCAACCTAACATCTCGGATGTAATATTTTACAAGATTCCTGGCATGTCGGTCCCTACTTCTCGGTGGGAGCATACTATATGTCTATAACGTTGTATATCCTAACCTAAGGGAACCTAACATCTCGGATGTAATATTTTAAAACTTTCCTGGCATGTCGGTCCCTACGTCTCGGTGGGATCATTATATACGTCTATAACGATATATATCCTAACCTAGGGCAACCTAACATCTCGGATGTAATATTTTACAACATTCCTGGCATGTCGGTCACTAGGTCTCGGTGGGAACATTATATACGTCTGTAACGATATATACCCTAACCTAAGGCAACCTAACATCTCGGATTTAATATTTTACAACATTCCTGGCATGTAGGTCCCTACTTCTCGGTGGGAACATTATGTACGTCTATAACGTTATATATCCTAGCCTACGGCAACCTAACTTGTCGAATGTAATATTTTACAACATTCCTGGCGTGTCGTCGCCTACTTCTCGATGGGGACATTATATACATCTATAAAGTCATATATCCTAACCTAAGGGAACCTAACATCTCGGGTGTAATATTTTACAACATTCCTGTCGTGTCGTCGCCTGCTTCTCGATGGGGACATTCTATACGTCTATAACGTTGTATATCCTAACCTAAGGGAACCTAACATCTCGGGTGTAATATTTTAGAACATTCCTGACGCGTCAGTCCCTATTTCTCGGTGGGAACATTATATACGTCTATAACGTTATATATCCTAACCTAAGGGAACCTTACATCTCGGGTGTAATATTTTACAACATTCCTGGCGTGTCGTCGCCTACTTCTCGATGGGGACATTATATACATCTATAACGTTGTATATCCTAACCTAAGGCAACCTAACATATCGGATGTAATATTTTACAACATTCCTGGCGTGTCGTCGCCTACTTCTCGATGGGGACAATATATACATCTATAACGTTGTATATCCTAACCTAAGGCAACCTAACATCTCGGATGTAGTATTTTACAACATTCCTGGCATGTCGGTCCCTACTTCTCGGTGGGAAAATTATATACGTCTATAACGTTATATATCATAACCTAAGGCAACCTAACATCTCGGATGTAATATTTTACAACATTCCTGGCATATAGGTCCCTACATCTCGGTGGGCACATTATATACATCTATAACATTGTATATCCTAACCCAAGGCAACCTAACATCTCGGATGGAATATTTTACAACATTCCTGGCATATCGGGCCCTACTTATCGGTGGAAACATTGTATACGTCTTTAACGATATATATCTTAGCCTAAGGCAACCTAACATCTCGGATGTAATATTTTACAACATTCTGGCGTGTCGTCGCCTGCTTCTCGATGGGGAGATTATATACGTCTATAACGTTGTATATCCTAACCTAACGCAACCTAACATTTGGGATGTAATATTTTACAACATTCCTTGCATGTCGGTGCCTACGTCTCGGTGGAAACATTATGTACGTCTATAACGATATGTATCCTAACCTAAGGCAACCTAACATCTCGGATGTAATAGTTGACAACATTCCTGGCGTGTCCGCCCGTACTTCTCGGTGGGAACATTATATACGCCTATAACGTTATATATCCTAGCCTAAGGCCACATAACATGTCGAATGTCATATTTTACAACATTCCTGGCGTGTCGTCGCCTGCTTCTCGATGGGGACATTATATACGTCTATAACGTTGTATATCCTAACCTAAAGCAACCTAACATCTGGGATGTAATATTTTACAAGATTCCTGGCATGTCGGTCCCAAAGTCTCGGTAGGAACATTATATACGTCTATAACGATATATATCCACACCTAAGGGAACCTAACATCTCGGATGTAATATTTTACAACATTCCTGGCATGTCGGTCCCTACTTCTCGGTGGGAATATTATATACGTCTATAACGTTATATATCATAACCTAAGGCAACCTAACATATGGGATGTAATATTTTACAACATTCCTGGAGTGTCGTCGCCTACTTCTGGCTAGGGTTATAATATACATCTATAACGTTGTATATCCTAACCTAAGGCAACCTAACATCTCGAATGTAATACTTTATAACATTCCTGGCGTGTCGCCGCCTGCTTCTCGATGGGGATATTATATACGTCTATAACGTTGTATATCCTAACCTAACGCAACCTAACATCTCGGATGTAATATTTAATAAGGCGACCTAACATGTCGAATGTAATATTTTACAACATTCCTGGCGTGTCGTCGCCTACTTCTCGATGGGGACATTATATACATCTATAACATTGTATATCCTAACCCAAGGCAACCTAACATCTCGGATGGAATATTTTACAACATTCCTGGCATATCGGTCCCTACTTCTCGGTGGAAACATTGCATACGCCTATAACGATATATATCCTAGCCTAAGGCAACCTAACATGTCGAATGTAATATTTTACATCATTCCTGGCGTGTCGTTGCCTGCTCCTCGATGGGAACATTATATACGTCTATAACGTTGTGTATCCTAACCTAACGCAACCTAACATCTGGGATGTAGTATTCCTGGCGTGTCGTCGCCTACTTCTGGATGGGGAGATTATATACGTCTATAACGTTATATATCCTAACCTAAGGCAACCTAACATCTCGGATGAAATAGTTGACAACATTCCTGGCGTACCCGCCCGTACTGCTAGGTGGGAACATTATATACGTCTATAACGTTATATATCCTAGCCTAAGGCCACATAACATGTCGAATGTAATATTTTACAACATTCCAGGCGTGTCGTCGCCTGCTTCTCGATGGGGACATTATATACGTCTATAACGTTGTATATCCTAACCTAAAGCAACCTAACATCTGGGATGTAATATTTTACAAGATTCCTGGCATGTCGGTCCGCAAGTCTCGGTAGGAACATTATATACGTCTATAACGATATATATCCAAACCTAATGGAACCTAACATCTCGGATGTAATATTTTACAACATTCCTGGCATGTCGGTCCCTACTTCTCGGTGGGAAAATTATATACGTCTATAACGTTATATATCATAACCTAAGGCAACCTAACATCTCGGATGTAATATTTTACAACATTCCTGGCATATAGGTCCCTACATCTCGGTGGGGACATTATATACATCTATAACATTGTATATCCTAACCCAAGGCAACCTAACATCTCGGATGGAATATTTTACAACATTCCTGGCATATCGGGCCCTACTTATCGGTGGAAACATTGTATACGTCTTTAACGATATATATCTTAGCCTAAGGCAACCTAACATCTCGGATGTAATATTTTACAACATTCTGGCGTGTCGTCGCCTGCTTCTCGATGGGGAGATTATATACGTCTATAACGTTGTATATCCTAACCTAACGCAACCTAACATTTGGGATGTAATATTTTACAACATTCCTTGCATGTCGGTGCCTACGTCTCGGTGGAAACATTATGTACGTCTATAACGATATGTATCCTAACCTAAGGCAACCTAACATCTCGGATGTAATATTTTACAACATTCCTGGCATGTCGGTCCCTACTTCTCGGTGGGAATATTATATACGTCTATAACGTTATATATCATAACCTAAGGCAACCTAACATATGGGATGTAATATTTTACAACATTCCTGGAGTGTCGTCGCCTACTTCTGGCTAGGGTTATAATATACATCTATAACGTTGTATATCCTAACCTAAGGCAACCTAACATCTCGAATGTAATACTTTATAACATTCCTGGCGTGTCGCCGCCTGCTTCTCGATGGGGATATTATATACGTCTATAACGTTGTATATCCTAACCTAACGCAACCAAACATCTCGGATGTAATATTTTACAACATTCCTGGCATGTCGGTCCCTACGTCTCGGTGGGAACATACTATACGTCTATAACGTTGTATATCCTAACCTAAGGGAACCTAACATCTCGGGAGTAATATTTTACAACATTCCTGACGCGTCGGCCCCTATTTTTCGGTGGGAACATTATATACGTCTATAAAGTTATATATCCTAGCCTAAGGCAACCTAACATGTCGAATGTAATACTTTACAACATTCCTGGCCTGTCGTCGCCAACTTCTCGATGGGGACATTATATACATCTATAACATTGTATATCCTAGCCTAAGGCGACCTAACATATCGAATGTAATATTTTACATCATTCCCGGCGTGTCGTCGCCTGCTTCTCGATGGGAACATTATATACGTCTATAACGTTGTGTATCCCAACCTAACGCAACCTAACATCTGGGATGTAATATTCCTGGCGTGTCGTCGCCTACTTCTGGATGGGGACATTATATACGTCTATAACATTATATATCCTAACCTAAGGCAACCTAACATCTCGGATGTAATATTTTACAACATTCCTGGCATGTCGGTCCCTACTTCTCGGCGGGAATATTATATACGTCTATAACGTTATATATCATAACCTAAGGCAACCTAACGTATGGGATGTAATATTTTACAACATTCCTGGAGTGTCGTCGCCTACTTCTGGCTAGGGTTATAATATACATCTATAACGTTGTATATCCTAACCTAAGGCAACCTAACATCTCGAATGTAATACTTTATAACATTCCTGGCGTGTCGCCGCCTGCTTCTCGATGGGGATATTATATACGTCTATAACGTTGTATATCCTAACCTAACGCAACCTAACATCTCGGATGTAATATTTTACAACATTCCTGGCATGTCGGTCCCTACGTCTCGGTGGGAACATACTATACGCCTATAACGTTGTATATCCTAACCTAAGGGAACCTAACATCTCGGGAGTAATATTTTACAACATTCCTGACGCGTCGGCCCCTATTTTTCGGTGGGAACATTATATACGTCTATAAAGTTATATATCCTAGCCTAAGGCAACCTAACATGTCGAATGTAATACTTTACAACATTCCTGGCCTGTCGTCGCCAACTTCTCGATGGGGACATTATATACATCTATAACATTGTATATCCTAACCTAAGGCAACCTAACATCTCGGATATAATATTTTACAACATTCTGGCGTTTCGTCGCCTGCTTCTCGATGGGGAGATTATATACTTCTATAACGTTGTATATCCTAAACTGACGCAACCTAACATTTGGGATGTATTATTTTACAACATTCCTTGCATGTCGGTGCCTACGTCTCGGTGGGAACATTATATACGTCTATAACGATATATATCCTAACCTAAGGCAACCTAACACCTCGGATGTTATAGTTGACAACATTCCTGGCGTGTAGGTCCGTACTTCTCGGTGGGAACATTGTATACGTCTATAACGTTATATATCCTAGCCTAAGGCGACCTAACATATCGAATGTAATATTTTACATCATTCCCGGCGTGTCGTCGCCTGCTTCTCGATGGGAACATTATATACGTCTATAACGTTGTGTATCCCAACCTAACGCAACCTAACATCTGGGATGTAATATTCCTGGCGTGTCGTCGCCTACTTCTGGATGGGGACATTATATACGTCTATAACATTATATATCCTAACCTAAGGCAACCTAACATCTCGGATGTAATATTTTACAACATTCCTGGCATGTCGGTTCCTACATCTCGGTGGGAACATACTATACGTCTATAACGTTGTATATCCTATCCTAAGGGAACATAACATCTCGGGTGTAATATTTTACAACATTCCTGACGCGTCGGCCCCTATTTTTCGGTGGGAACATTATATACGTCTATAACGTTATATATCCTAGCCTAAGGCGACCTAACATGTCGAATGTAATATTTTACAACACTCCTGGCGTGTCGTCTACTGCTTCTCGATGGGGACGTTATATACGTCTATAATGTTGTATATCTTAACCTAACGCAACTTAACATCTGGGATGTAATATTTTACAGCATTCGTGGTGTGTCGGTGCCTACGTCTCGGTGGAAACATTATGTACGTCTATAACGATATGTATCCTAACCTAAGGCAACCTAACATCTCGGATGTAATAGTTGACAACATTCCTGGCGTGTCCGCCCGTACTTCTCGGTGGGAACATTATATACGCCTATAACGTTATATATCCTAGCCTAAGGCCACATAACATGTCGAATGTCATATTTTACAACATTCCTGGCGTGTCGTCGCCTGCTTCTCGATGGGGACATTATATACGTCTATAACGTTGTATATCCTAACCTAAAGCAACCTAACATCTGGGATGTAATATTTTACAAGATTCCTGGCATGTCGGTCCCAAAGTCTCGGTAGGAACATTATATACGTCTATAACGATATATATCCACACCTAAGGGAACCTAACATCTCGGATGTAATATTTTACAACATTCCTGGCATGTCGGTCCCTACTTCTCGGTGGGAATATTATATACGTCTATAACGTTATATATCATAACCTAAGGCAACCTAACATATGGGATGTAATATTTTACAACATTCCTGGAGTGTCGTCGCCTACTTCTGGCTAGGGTTATAATATACATCTATAACGTTGTATATCCTAACCTAAGGCAACCTAACATCTCGAATGTAATACTTTATAACATTCCTGGCGTGTCGCCGCCTGCTTCTCGATGGGGATATTATATACGTCTATAACGTTGTATATCCTAACCTAAGGGAACCTAACATCTCGGGAGTAATATTTTACAACATTCCTGACGCGTCGGCCCCTATTTTTCGGTGGGAACATTATATACGTCTATAAAGTTATATATCCTAGCCTAAGGCAACCTAACATGTCGAATGTAATACTTTACAACATGCCTGGCCTGTCGTCGCCAACTTCTCGATGGGGACATTGTATACGTCTATAACGTTATATATCCTAGCATAAGGCGACCTAACATATCGAATGTAATATTTTACATCATTCCTGGCGTGTCGTCGCCTGCTTCTCGATGGGAACATTATATACGTCTATAACGTTATGTATCCTAAACTAACGCAACCTAACATTTGGGATGTATTATTTTACAACATTCCTTGCATGTCGGTGCCTACGTCTCGGTGGGAACATTATATACGTCTATAACGATATATATCCTAACCTAAGGCAACCTAACACCTCGGATGTTATAGTTGACAACATTCCTGGCGTGTAGGTCCGTACTTCTTGGTGGGAACATTGTATACGTCTATAACGTTATATATCCTAGCCTAAGGCGACCTAACATATCGAATGTAATATTTTATATCATTCCTGGCGTGTCGTCGCCTGCTTCTCGATGGGAACATTATATACGTCTATAACGTTGTGTATCCTAACCTAACGCAACCTAACATCTGGGATGTAATATTCCTGGCGTGTCGTCGCCTACTTCTGGATGGGGACATTATATACGTCTATAACATTATATATCCTAACCTAAGGCAACCTAACATCTCGGATGTAATATTTTACAACATTCCTGGCATGTCGGTTCCTACATCTCGGTGGGAACATATTATACGTCTATAACGTTGTATATCCTATCCTAAGGGAACATAACATCTCGGGTGTAATATTTTACAACATTCCTGACGCGTCGGCCCCTATTTCTCGGTGGGAACATTATATACGTCTATAATGTTATATGTCCTAGCCTAAGGCAAACCAACTTGTAGAATGTAATATTTTACAACATTCCTGGCGTGTCGTCGCCTGCTTCTCCATGGGGACATTATATACATCTATAACGTTGTATATCCTAACCTAAGGCAACCTAACATATCGGATGTAATATTTTACAACATTCCTGGCGTGTCGTCGCCTACTTCTCGATGGGGACAATATATACATCTATAACCTTGTATATCCTAACCTAAGGCAACCTCACATCTCGGATGTAGTATTTTACAACATTCCTGGCATGTCGGTCCCTACTTCTCGGTGGGAACATTGTGTACATCTATAACGATATATATCCTAGCCTAAGGCAACCTGACATGTCGAATGTAATATTTTACTACATTCCTGTAGTGTCGTCGCCTGCTTCTCGATGGGGACATTATATACGTCTATAACGTTGTATATTTTAACCTATCGCAACCTAACATCAGGGATGTAATATTTTACAACAGTCCTGGCGTGTCGTCGCCTACTTCTGGATGGGGACATTATATACATCTATAACGTCATATATCCTAACCTAAGGGAACATAACATCTCGGGTGTAATATTTTACAACATTCCTGTCGTGTCGTCGCCTGCTTCTCGATGGGGACATTCTATACGTCTATAACGTTGTATATCCTAACCTAAGGGAACCTAACATCTCGGGTGTAATATTTTAGAACATCCCTGACGCGTCAGTCCCTATTTCTCGGTGGGAACATTATATACGTCTATAACGTTATATATCCTAGCCTAAGGCAACCTAACTTGTAGAATGTAATATTTTAGAACAGGCCCGGCGTGTCGTCGCCTACTTCTGGATGGGGACATTATATACATCTATAACGGCATATATCCTAACCTAAGGGAACCTAACATCTCGGGTGTAATATTTTACAACATTCCTGGCGTGTCGTTGCCTACTTCTCGATGGGGACATTATATACATCTATAACGTTGTATATCCTAACCAAAGCAACCTGACATCTCGGGTGTAATATTTTACAACATTCCTGTCGTGTCGTCGCCTGCTTCTCGATGGGGACATTCTATACGTCTATAACGTTATATATCCTAGCCTAAGGCAACCTAACTTGTAGAATGTAATATTTTACAACATTCCTGGCGTGTCGTCTCCTACTTCTCGATGGGGACATTATATACATCTATAACGTTGTATATCCTAACCTAAGGCAACCTAACATCTGGGATGTAATATTTTACAACATTCCTGTCGTGTCGTCGCCTGCTTCTCGATGGGGACATTCTATACGTCTATAACGTTGTATATCCTAACCTAAGGGAACCTAACATCTCGGGTGTAATATTTTAGAACATTCCTGACGCGTCAGTCCCTATTTCTCGGTGGGAACATTATATACGTCTATAACGTTATATATCCTAACCTAAGGGAACCTTACATCTCGGATGTAATATTTTACAACATTCCTGGCATGTCGTGGCCCTACTTCTCGGTGGGAAAATTGTATACGTCTATAGCGATATATATCCTAGCCTAAGCCAACCTAACATGTCGAATGTAATATTTTACAACATTCCTGTCGTGTCGTCGCCTGCTTCTCGATGGGTACATTATATACGTCTATAACGTTGTATATTCTAACCTAACGCAAACTAACATCTGGGATGTAATATTTTACAACATTCCTGGCGTGTCGTCGCCTACTTCTCGATGGGGACATTATATACATCTATAACGTTGTATATCCTAACCTAAGGCAACCTAACATATCGGATGTAATATTTTACAACATTCCTGGCGTGTCGTCGCCTACTTCTCGATGGGGACATTATATACATCTATAACGTTGTATATCCTAACCTAAGGGAACCTAACATCTCGGGTGTAATATTTTACAACATTCCTGGCGTGTCGTCGCCTACTTCTCGATGGGGACATTATATACATCTATAACGTTGTATATCCTAACCTAAGGCAACCTAACATATCGGATGTAATATTTTACAACATTCCTGGCGTGTCGTCGCCTACTTCCCGATGGGGACAATATATACATCTATAACGTTGTATATCCTAACCTAAGGCAACCTAACATCTCGGATGTAGTATTTTACAACATTCCTGGCGTGTCGTCGCCTACTTCTGGATGGGGGCATTATATACATCTATAACGTCATATATCCTAGCCTAAGAGAACCTAACGTCTCGGGTGCAATATTTTACAACATTCCTGGCGTGTCGTCGCCTACTTCTCGATGGGGACATTATATACATCTATAAGGTTGTATATCCTAACCTAAGGCAACCTGACATCTCCGATGTAATATTTTACAACATTCTGGCGTGTCGTCGCCTGCTTCTCGATGGGGACATTCTATACGTCTATAACGTTGTATATCCTAACCTAAGGGAACCTAACATCTCGGGTGTAATATTTTAGAACATTCCTGACGCGTCAGTCCCTATTTCTCGGTGGGAACATTATATACGTCTATAACGTTATATATCCTAGCCTAAGGCAACCTAACTTGTAGAATGTAATATTTTACAACATTCCTGGCGTGTCGTCGCCTACTTCTCGATGGGGACATTATATACATCTATAACGTTGTATATCCTAACCTAAGGCAACCTAACATCTCGGATTTAGTATTTTACAACATTCCTGTCATGTCGGTCCCTACATCTCGGTGGGGACATTGTGTACGTCTATAACGATATATATCCTAGCCTAAGGCAACCTAACATGTCGAATGTAATATTTTACTACATTCCTGTCGTGTCGTCGCCTGCTTCTCGATGGGGACATTATATACGTCTATAACGTTGTATATTCTAACGTAACGCAACCTAACATCTGGGATGTAATATTTTACAACAGTCCTGCCGTGTCCTCGCCTGCTTCTCGATGGGGACATTATATACATCTATAACGTTGTATATCCTAACCAAAGCAACCTGACATCTCGGATGTAATATTTTACAACATTCTGGCGTGTCGTCGCCTGCTTCTCGATGGGGACATTATATACGTCTATAACCTTGTATATACTAACCTAACGCAACCTAACATCTGGGATGTAATATTTTAAAACATTCCTGGCATGTCGGTCCCTACGTCTCGGTGGGAACGTTATATACGTCTATAACGATATATATCCTAACCTAAGGCAAACCAACTTGTAGAAAGTAATATTTTACAACATTCCTGGCGTGTCGTCGCCTACTTCTCGATGGGGACATTATATACATCTATAACGTTGTATATCATAACCTAATGCAACCTAACACCTCGGATGTAATATTTTACAACATTCCTGGCATGTCGGTCCCTACTTCTCGGTGGGAGCATACTATATGTCTATAACGTTGTATATCCTAACCTAAGGCAACCTAACATCTCGGATTTAGTATTTTACAACATTCCTGTCATGTCGGTCCCTACATCTCGGTGGGGACATTGTGTACGTCTATAACGTTATATATCCTAGCCTACGGCAACCTAACTTGTCGAATGTAATATTTTACAACATTCCTGGCGTGTCTTCGCCTACTTCTCGATGGGGACATTATATACATCTATAAAGTCATATATCCTAACCTAAGGGAACCTAACATGTCGAATGTAATATTTTACAACATTCCTGTCGTGTCGTCGCCTACTTCTCGATGGGGACATTATATACATCTATAACGTTGTATATCCTAACCTAAGGCAACCTAACATCTCGGATTTAGTATTTTACAACATTCCTGTCATGTCGGTCCCTACATCTCGGTGGGAACATTGTGTACGTCTATAACGTTATATATCCTAGCCTAAGGCAACCTAACTTGTAGAATGTAATATTTTACAACAGTCCTGGCGTGTCGTCGCCTACTTCTGGATGGGGACATTATATACATCTATAACGTCATATATCCTAACCTAAGGGAAACAACATCTCGGGTGTAATATTTTACAACATTCCTGGCGTGTCGTTGCCTACTTCTCGATGGGGACATTATATACATCTATAACGTTGTATATCCTAACCTAAGGCAACCTGACATCTCCGATGTAATATTTTACAACATTCTGGCGTGTCGTCGCCTGCTTCTCGATGGGGACATTATATACGTCTATAACCTTGGATATACTAACCTAACGCAACCTAACATCTGGGATGTAATATTTTACAACATTCCTGGCATGTCGGTCCCTACGTCTCCGTGGGTACATTATATACGTCTGTAACGTTGTATATCCTAACCTAACGCAACCTAACGTCTGGGATGTAATATTTTAAAACATTCCTGGTATGTCGGTCCCTACGTCTCGGTGGAAACATTATATACGTCTATAACGTTACATATCCTAACGTATGGCAACATAACAGCTCGGATGTTATATTTTACAACATTCCTGCCGTGTCGTCGCCTGCTTCTCGATGGGGACATTATATACGTCTGTAACGTTGTATATCCTAACCTAACGCAACCTAACATCTGGGATGTAATATTTTACAACATTCCTGTCGTGTCGTCGCCTGCTTCTCGATGGGGACATTCTATACGTCTATAACGTTGTATATCCTAACCTAAGGGAACCTAACATCTCGGGTGTAATATTTTAGAACATTCCTGACGCGTCAGTCCCTATTTCTCGGTGGGAACATTATATACGTCTATAACGTTATATATCCTAGCCTAAGGCAACCTAACTTGTAGAATGTAATATTTTGCAACATTCCTGGCGTGTCGTCGCCTACTTCTCGATGGGGACATTATATACATCTATAACGTTGTATATCCTAACCTAAGGCAACCTAACATCTCGGATTTAGTATTTTACAACATTCCTGTCATGTCGGTCCCTACATCTCGGTGGGGACATTGTGTACGTCTATAACGATATATATCCTAGCCTAAGGCAACCTAACATGTCGAATGTAATATTTTACTACATTCCTGTCGTGTCGTCGCCTGCTTCTCGATGGGGACATTATATACGTCTATAACGTTGTATATTCTAACGTAACGCAACCTAACATCTGGCATGTAATATTTTACAACAGTCCTGCCGTGTCCTCGCCTGCTTCTCGATGGGGACATTATATACATTTATAACGTTGTATATCCTAACCTAAGGCAACCTGACATCTCGGATGTAATATTTTACAACATTCTGGCGTGTCGTCGCCTGCTTCTCGATGGGGACATTATATACATCTATAACCTTGTATATACTAACCTAACGCAACCTAACATCTGGGATGTAATATTTTACAACATTCCTGGCATGTCGGTCCCTACGTCTCCGTGGGTACATTATATACGTCTGTAACGTTGTATATCCTAACCTAACGCAACCTAACGTCTGGGATGTAATATTTTAAAACATTCCTGGTATGTCGGTCCCTACGTCTCGGTGGAAACATTATATACGTCTATAACGATATATATCCTAACCTAAGGCAACCTAACATCTCGGATGTAATATTTTACAACATTCCTGGCATGTCGGTCCCTACGTCTCCGTGGGTACATTATATACGTCTGTAACGTTGTATATCCTAACCTAACGCAACCTAACGTCTGGGATGTAATATTTTAAAACATTCCTGGCATGTCGGCCCCTACGTCTCGGTGGGAACATTATATACGTCTATAACGATATATATCCTAACCTAAGGCAACCTAACATCTCGGATGTAATATTTGACAACATTCCTGGCGTGTTAACCCGCACTTCTCGGTGGGAACATCATATACGTCTATAGCGATATATATCCTAGCCTAAGGCGACCTAACATGTCGAATGTAATATTTTACATCATTCCTGACGTGTCGGCCCCTATTTCTCGGTGGGAACATTATATACGTCTATAACGTTATATATGCTAGCCTAAGGCAACCTAACATGTCGAATGTAATATTTTACAACATTCCTGGCATGTCGGTCACTAGGTCTCGGTGGGAACATTATATACGTCTGTAACGATATATACCCTAACCTAAGGCAACCTAACATCTCGGATTTAATATTTTACAACATTCCTGGCATGTAGGTCCCTACTTCTCGGTGGGAACATTATATACGTCTATAACGTTATATATCCTAGCCTACGGCAACCTAACTTGTCGAATGTAATATTTTACAACATGCCTGGCGGGTCGTCGCCTACTTCTCGATGGGGACATTATATACATCTATAAAGTCATATATCCTAACCTAAGGGAACCTAACATCTCGGGTGTAATATTTTACAACATTCCTGTCGTGTCGTCGCCTGCTTCTCGATGGGGACATTCTATACGTCTATAATTTTGTATATCCTAACCTAAGGGAACCTAACATCTCGGGTGTAATATTTTAGAACATTCCTGACGCGTCAGTCCCTATTTCTCGGTGGGAACATTATATAAGTCTATAACGTTATATATCCTAGCCTAAGGCAACCTAACTTGTAGAATGTAATATTTTACAACAGTCCTGGCGTGTCGTCGCCTACTTCTGGATGGGGACATTATATACATCTATAACGTCATATATCCTAACCTAAGGGAACCTAACATCTCGGGTGTAATATTTTACAACATTCCTGGCGTGTCGTCGCCTGCTTCTCGATGGGGACATTATATACGTCTATAACCTTGTATATACTAACCTAACGCAACCTAACATCTGGGATGTAATATTTTAAAACATTCCTGGCATGTCGGTCCCTACGTCTCGGTGGGAACGTTATATACGTCTATAACGATATATATCCTAACCTAAGGGTACCTTACATCTCGGATGTAATTTTTTACAACATTCCTGGTATGTCGGGCCCTACTTCTCGGTGGGAACATTGTATACGTCTATAACGATATATATCCTAGCCTAAGGCAACCTAACATGAAGGAATGTAATATTTTAAAACATTCCTGTCGTGTCGTCGCCTGCTTCTCGATGGGGACATTCTATACGTCTATAACGTTGTATATCCTAACCTAAGGGAACCTAACATCTCGGGTGTAATATTTTAGAACATTCCTGACGCGTCAGTCCCTATTTCTCGGTGGGAACATTATATACGTCTATAACGTTATATATCCTAGCCTAAGGCAACCTAACTTGTAGAATGTAATATTTTACAACATTCCTGGCGTGTCGTCGCTTACTTCTCGATGGGGACATTATATACATCTATAACGTTGTATATCCTAACCTAAGGCAACCTAACATCTCGGATTTAGTATTTTACAACATTCCTGTCATGTCGGTCCCTACATCTCGGTGGGAACATTGTGTACGTCTATAACGATATATATCCTAGCCTAAGGCAACCTAACATGTCGAATGTAATATTTTACTACATTCCTGTCGTGTCGTCGCCTGCTTCTCGATGGGGACATTATATACGTCTATAACGTTGTATATTCTAACGTAACGCAACCTAACATCTGGGATGTAATATTTTACAACAGTCCTGCCGTGTCCTCGCCTGCATCTCGATGGGGACATTATATACATCTATAACGTTGTATATCCTAACCTAAGGCAACCTGACATCTCCGATGTAATATTTTACAACATTCTGGCGTGTCGTCGCCTGCTTCTCGATGGGGACATTATATACGTCTATAACCTTGTATATACTAACCTAACGCAACCTAACATCTGGGATGTAATATTTTACAACATTCCTGGCATGTCGGTCCCTACGTCTCCGTGGGTACATTATATACGTCTGTAACGTTGTATATCCTAACCTAACGCAACCTAACGTCTGGGATGTAATATTTTAAAACATTCCTGGTATGTCGGTCCCTACGTCTCGGTGGAAACATTATATACGTCTATAACGATATATATCCTAAACTAAGGCAACCTAACATCTCGGATGTAATATTTGACAACATTCCTGGCATGTCGGTCCCTACGTCTCCGTGGGTACATTATATACGTCTGTAACGTTGTATATCCTAACCTAACGCAACCTAACGTCTGGGATGTAATATTTTAAAACATTCCTGGCATGTCGGCCCCTACGTCTCGGTGGGAACATTATATACGTCTATAACGATATATATCCTAACCTAAGGCAACCTAACATCTCGGATGTAATATTTGACAACATTCCTGGCGTGTTAACCCGCACTTCTCGGTGGGAACATCATATACGTCTATAGCGATATATATCCTAGCCTAAGGCGACCTAACATGTCGAATGTAATATTTTACATCATTCCTGACGTGTCGGCCCCTATTTCTCGGTGGGAACATTATATACGGCTATAACGTTATATATGCTAGCCTAAGGCAACCTAACATGTCGAATGTAATATTTTACAACATTCCTGTCGTGTCCTCGCCTGCTTCTCGATGGGGACATTATATACATCTATAACGTTGTATATCCTAACCTAAGGCAACCTAACATCTCGGATTTAGTATTTTACAACATTCCTGTCATGTCGGTCCCTACATCTCGGTGGGAACATTGTGTACGTCTATAACGTTATATATCCTAGCCTAAGGCAACCTAACTTGTAGAATGTAATATTTTACAACAGTCCTGGCGTGTCGTCGCCTACTTCTGGATGGGGACATTATATACATCTATAACGTCATATATCCTAACCTAAGGGAAACAACATCTCGGGTGTAATATTTTACAACATTCCTGGCGTGTCGTTGCCTACTTCTCGATGGGGACATTATATACATCTATAACGTTGTATATCCTAACCTAAGGCAACCTGACATCTCCGATGTAATATTTTACAACATTCTGGCGTGTCGTCGCCTGCTTCTCGATGGGGACATTATATACGTCTATAACCTTGGATATACTAACCTAACGCAACCTAACATCTGGGATGTAATATTTTACAACATTCCTGGCATGTCGGTCCCTACGTCTCCGTGGGTACATTATATACGTCTGTAACGTTGTATATCCTAACCTAACGCAACCTAACGTCTGGGATGTAATATTTTAAAACATTCCTGGTATGTCGGTCCCTACGTCTCGGTGGAAACATTATATACGTCTATAACGTTACATATCCTAACGTATGGCAACATAACAGCTCGGATGTTATATTTTACAACATTCCTGCCGTGTCGTCGCCTGCTTCTCGATGGGGACATTATATACGTCTGTAACGTTGTATATCCTAACCTAACGCAACCTAACATCTGGGATGTAATATTTTACAACATTCCTGTCGTGTCGTCGCCTGCTTCTCGATGGGGACATTCTATACGTCTATAACGTTGTATATCCTAACCTAAGGGAACCTAACATCTCGGGTGTAATATTTTAGAACATTCCTGACGCGTCAGTCCCTATTTCTCGGTGGGAACATTATATACGTCTATAACGTTATATATCCTAGCCTAAGGCAACCTAACTTGTAGAATGTAATATTTTGCAACATTCCTGGCGTGTCGTCGCCTACTTCTCGATGGGGACATTATATACATCTATAACGTTGTATATCCTAACCTAAGGCAACCTAACATCTCGGATTTAGTATTTTACAACATTCCTGTCATGTCGGTCCCTACATCTCGGTGGGGACATTGTGTACGTCTATAACGATATATATCCTAGCCTAAGGCAACCTAACATGTCGAATGTAATATTTTACTACATTCCTGTCGTGTCGTCGCCTGCTTCTCGATGGGGACATTATATACGTCTATAACGTTGTATATTCTAACGTAACGCAACCTAACATCTGGCATGTAATATTTTACAACAGTCCTGCCGTGTCCTCGCCTGCTTCTCGATGGGGACATTATATACATTTATAACGTTGTATATCCTAACCTAAGGCAACCTGACATCTCGGATGTAATATTTTACAACATTCTGGCGTGTCGTCGCCTGCTTCTCGATGGGGACATTATATACGTCTATAACCTTGTATATACTAACCTAACGCAACCTAACATCTGGGATGTAATATTTTACAACATTCCTGGCATGTCGGTCCCTACGTCTCCGTGGGTACATTATATACGTCTGTAACGTTGTATATCCTAACCTAACGCAACCTAACGTCTGGGATGTAATATTTTAAAACATTCCTGGTATGTCGGTCCCTACGTCTCGGTGGAAACATTATATACGTCTATAACGATATATATCCTAACCTAAGGCAACCTAACATCTCGGATGTAATATTTTACAACATTCCTGGCATGTCGGTCCCTACGTCTCCGTGGGTACATTATATACGTCTGTAACGTTGTATATCCTATCCTAACGCAACCTAACGTCTGGGATGTAATATTTTAAAACATTCCTGGCATGTCGGCCCCTACGTCTCGGTGGGAACATTATATACGTCTATAACGATATATATCCTAACCTAAGGCAACCTAACATCTCGGATGTAATATTTGACAACATTCCTGGCGTGTTAACCCGCACTTCTCGGTGGGAACATCATATACGTCTATAGCGATATATATCCTAGCCTAAGGCGACCTAACATGTCGAATGTAATATTTTACATCATTCCTGACGTGTCGGCCCCTATTTCTCGGTGGGAACATTATATACGTCTATAACGTTATATATGCTAGCCTAAGGCAACCTAACATGTCGAATGTAATATTTTACAACATTCCTGGCATGTCGGTCACTAGGTCTCGGTGGGAACATTATATACGTCTGTAACGATATATACCCTAACCTAAGGCAACCTAACATCTCGGATTTAATATTTTACAACATTCCTGGCATGTAGGTCCCTACTTCTCGGTGGGAACATTATATACGTCTATAACGTTATATATCCTAGCCTACGGCAACCTAACTTGTCGAATGTAATATTTTACAACATGCCTGGCGGGTCGTCGCCTACTTCTCGATGGGGACATTATATACATCTATAAAGTCATATATCCTAACCTAAGGGAACCTAACATCTCGGGTGTAATATTTTACAACATTCCTGTCGTGTCGTCGCCTGCTTCTCGATGGGGACATTCTATACGTCTATAATTTTGTATATCCTAACCTAAGGGAACCTAACATCTCGGGTGTAATATTTTAGAACATTCCTGACGCGTCAGTCCCTATTTCTCGGTGGGAACATTATATAAGTCTATAACGTTATATATCCTAGCCTAAGGCAACCTAACTTGTAGAATGTAATATTTTACAACAGTCCTGGCGTGTCGTCGCCTACTTCTGGATGGGGACATTATATACATCTATAACGTCATATATCCTAACCTAAGGGAACCTAACATCTCGGGTGTAATATTTTACAACATTCCTGGCGTGTCGTTGCCTACTTCTCGATGGGGACATTATATACATCTATAACGTTGTATATCCTAACCAAAGCAACCTGACATCTCGGATGTAATATTTTACAACATTCTGGCGTGTCGTCGCCTGCTTCTCGATGGGGACATTATATACGTCTATAACCTTGTATATACTAACCTAACGCAACCTAACATCTGGGATGTAATATTTTAAAACATTCCTGGCATGTCGGTCCCTACGTCTCGGTGGGAACGTTATATACGTCTATAACGATATATATCCTAACCTAAGGGTACCTTACATCTCGGATGTAATTTTTTACAACATTCCTGGTATGTCGGGCCCTACTTCTCGGTGGGAACATTGTATACGTCTATAACGATATATATCCTAGCCTAAGGCAACCTAACATGAAGGAATGTAATATTTTAAAACATTCCTGTCGTGTCGTCGCCTGCTTCTCGATGGGGACATTCTATACGTCTATAACGTTGTATATCCTAACCTAAGGGAACCTAACATCTCGGGTGTAATATTTTAGAACATTCCTGACGCGTCAGTCCCTATTTCTCGGTGGGAACATTATATACGTCTATAACGTTATATATCCTAGCCTAAGGCAACCTAACTTGTAGAATGTAATATTTTACAACATTCCTGGCGTGTCGTCGCTTACTTCTCGATGGGGACATTATATACATCTATAACGTTGTATATCCTAACCTAAGGCAACCTAACATCTCGGATTTAGTATTTTACAACATTCCTGTCATGTCGGTCCCTACATCTCGGTGGGAACATTGTGTACATCTATAACGATATATATCCTAGCCTAAGGCAACCTAACATGTCGAATGTAATATTTTACTACATTCCTGTCGTGTCGTCGCCTGCTTCTCGATGGGGACATTATATACGTCTATAACGTTGTATATTCTAACGTAACGCAACCTAACATCTGGGATGTAATATTTTACAACAGTCCTGCCGTGTCCTCGCCTGCATCTCGATGGGGACATTATATACATCTATAACGTTGTATATCCTAACCTAAGGCAACCTGACATCTCCGATGTAATATTTTACAACATTCTGGCGTGTCGTCGCCTGCTTCTCGATGGGGACATTATATACGTCTATAACCTTGTATATACTAACCTAACGCAACCTAACATCTGGGATGTAATATTTTACAACATTCCTGGCATGTCGGTCCCTACGTCTCCGTGGGTACATTATATACGTCTGTAACGTTGTATATCCTAACCTAACGCAACCTAACGTCTGGGATGTAATATTTTAAAACATTCCTGGTATGTCGGTCCCTACGTCTCGGTGGAAACATTATATACGTCTATAACGATATATATCCTAAACTAAGGCAACCTAACATCTCGGATGTAATATTTGACAACATTCCTGGCATGTCGGTCCCTACGTCTCCGTGGGTACATTATATACGTCTGTAACGTTGTATATCCTAACCTAACGCAACCTAACGTCTGGGATGTAATATTTTAAAACATTCCTGGCATGTCGGCCCCTACGTCTCGGTGGGAACATTATATACGTCTATAACGATATATATCCTAACCTAAGGCAACCTAACATCTCGGATGTAATATTTGACAACATTCCTGGCGTGTTAACCCGCACTTCTCGGTGGGAACATCATATACGTCTATAGCGATATATATCCTAGCCTAAGGCGACCTAACATGTCGAATGTAATATTTTACATCATTCCTGACGTGTCGGCCCCTATTTCTCGGTGGGAACATTATATACGGCTATAACGTTATATATGCTAGCCTAAGGCAACCTAACATGTCGAATGTAATATTTTACAACATTCCTGTCGTGTCGTCGCCTACTTCTCGATGGGGACATTATATACATCTATAACGTTGTATATCATAACCTAAGGCAACCTAACATATCGGATGTAATATTTTACAACATTCCTGGTATGTCGGGCCCTACTTCTCGGTGGGAACATTGTATACGTCTATAACGTTATATATCCTAGCCTAAGGCAACCCAGCTTGTAGAATGTAATATTTTACAACATTCCTGGCGTGTCGTCGCCTACTTCTCGATGGGGACATTATATACATCTATAACGTTGTATATCATAACCTAAGGCAACCTAACATCTCGGATGTAATATTTTACAAGATTCCTGGCATGTCGGTCCCTACTTCTCGGTGGGAGCATACTATATGTCTATAACGTTGTATATCCTAACCTAAGGGAACCTAACATCTCGGATGTAATATTTTAAAACTTTCCTGGCATGTCGGTCCCTACGTCTCGGTGGGATCATTATATACGTCTATAACGATATATATCCTAACCTAGGGCAACCTAACATCTCGGATGTAATATTTTACAACATTCCTGGCATGTCGGTCACTAGGTCTCGGTGGGAACATTATATACGTCTGTAACGATATATACCCTAACCTAAGGCAACCTAACATCTCGGATTTAATATTTTACAACATTCCTGGCATGTAGGTCCCTACTTCTCGGTGGGAACATTATGTACGTCTATAACGTTATATATCCTAGCCTACGGCAACCTAACTTGTCGAATGTAATATTTTACAACATTCCTGGCGTGTCGTCGCCTACTTCTCGATGGGGACATTATATACATCTATAAAGTCATATATCCTAACCTAAGGGAACCTAACATCTCGGGTGTAATATTTTACAACATTCCTGTCGTGTCGTCGCCTGCTTCTCGATGGGGACATTCTATACGTCTATAACGTTGTATATCCTAACCTAAGGGAACCTAACATCTCGGGTGTAATATTTTAGAACATTCCTGACGCGTCAGTCCCTATTTCTCGGTGGGAACATTATATACGTCTATAACGTTATATATCCTAACCTAAGGGAACCTTACATCTCGGGTGTAATATTTTACAACATTCCTGGCGTGTCGTCGCCTACTTCTCGATGGGGACATTATATACATCTATAACGTTGTATATCCTAACCTAAGGCAACCTAACATATCGGATGTAATATTTTACAACATTCCTGGCGTGTCGTCGCCTACTTCTCGATGGGGACAATATATACATCTATAACGTTGTATATCCTAACCTAAGGCAACCTAACATCTCGGATGTAGTATTTTACAACATTCCTGGCATGTCGGTCCCTACTTCTCGGTGGGAACATTGTGTACATCTATAATGATATATATCCTAGCCTAAGGCAACCTGACATGTCGAATGTAATATTTTACTACATTCCTGTCGTGTCGTCGCCTGCTTCTCGATGGGGACATTATATACGTCTATAACGTTGTATATTCTAACCTATCGCAACCTAACATCAGGGATGTAATATTTTACAACAGTCCTGGCGTGTCGTCGCCTACTTCTGGATGGGGACATTATATACATCTATAACGTCATATATCCTAACCTAAGGGAACCTAACATCTCGGGTGTAATATTTTACAACTTTCCTGGCGTGTCGTTGCCTACTTCTCGATGGGGACATTATATACATCTATAACGTTGTATATCATAACCTAAGGCAACCTAACATCTCGGATGTAATATTTTACAACATTCCTGGTATGTCGGGCCCTACTTCTCGGTGGGAACATTGTATACGTCTATAACGATATATATCCTAGCCTAAGGCAACCTAATATGTCGAATGTAATATTTTACAACATTCCTTTCGTGTCGTCGCCTGCTTCTCGATGGGTACATTATATACATCTATAATGTTGTATATTCTAACCTAACGCAACCTAACATCTGGGATGTAATATTTTACAACATTCCTGGCGTGTCGTCGCCTACTTCTGGATGGGGACATTATATACATCTATAACGTCATATATCCTAACCTAAGGGAACCTAACATCTCGGGTGTAATATTTTACAACATTCCTGGCGTGTCGTTGCCTACTTCTCGATGGGGACATTATATACATCTATAACGTTGTATATCCTAACCAAAGCAACCTGACATCTCGGATGTAATATTTTACAACATTCTGGCGTGTCGTCGCCTGCTTCTCGATGGGGACATTATATACGTCTATAACCTTGTATATACTAACCTAACGCAACCTAACATCTGGGATGTAATATTTTAAAACATTCCTGGCATGTCGGTCCCTACGTCTCGGTGGGAACGTTATATACGTCTATAACGATATATATCCTAACCTAAGGCAAACCAACTTGTAGAAAGTAATATTTTACAACATTCCTGGCGTGTCGTCGCCTACTTCTCGATGGGGACATTATATACATCTATAACGTTGTATATCATAACCTAATGCAACCTAACACCTCGGATGTAATATTTTACAACATTCCTGGCATGTCGGTCCCTACTTCTCGGTGGGAGCATACTATATGTCTATAACGTTGTATATCCTAACCTAATGGAACCTAACATCTCGGATGTAATATTTTAAAACTTTCCTGGCATGTCGGTCCCTACGTCTCGGTGGGATCCTTATATACGTCTATAACGATATATATCCTAACCTAAGGCAACCTAACATCTCGGATGTAATATTTTACAACATTCCTGGCATGTCGGTCACTAGGTCTCGGTGGGAACATTATATACGTCTGTAACGATATATACCCTAACCTAAGGCAACCAAACATCTCGGATTTAATATTTTACAACATTCCTGGCATGTAGGTCCCTACTTCTCGGTGGGAACATTATATACGTCTATAACGTTATATATCCTAGCCTACGGCAACCTAACTTGTCGAATGTAATATTTTACAACATTCCTGGCGTGTCGTCGCCTACTTCTCGATGGGGACATTATATACATCTATAAAGTCATATATCCTAACCTAAGGGAACCTAACATCTCGGGTGTAATATTTTACAACATTCCTGTCGTGTCGTCGCCTGCTTCTCGATGGGGACATTCTATACGTCTATAACGTTGTATATCCTAACCTAAGGGAACCTAACATCTCCGGTGTAATATTTTAGAACATTCCTGACGCGTCAGTCCCTATTTCTCGGTGGGAACATTATATACGTCTATAACGTTATATATCCTAGCCTAAGGCAACCTAACTTGTAGAATGTAATATTTTACAACAGTCCTGGCGTGTCGTCGCCTACTTCTGGATGGGGACATTATATACATCTATAACGTTGTATATCCTAACCTAACGCAACCTAACGTCTGGTATGTAATATTTTAAAACATTCCTGGTATGTCGGTCCCTCCGTCTCGGTGGAAACATTATATACGTCTATAACGATATATATCCTAACCTAAGGCAACCTAACATCTCGGATGTAATATTTTACAACATTCCTTGCATGTCGGTCCCTACGTCTCGGTGGGAACATTATGTACGTCTATAACGATATATATCCTAACCTAAGGCAACCTAACATCTCGGATGTAATATTTTACAACATTCCTGGCGCTTCGGCTGCTACATTTCGGTGGGAACATTATATACGTCTATAACGTTACATATCCTAACGTATGGCAACATAACAGCTCGGATGTTATATTTTACAACATTCCTGCCGTGTCGTCGCCTGCTTCTCGATGGGGACATTATATACGTCTATAACGTTGTATATCCTAACCTAACGCAACCTAACATCTGGGATGTAATATTTTACAACATTCCTGTCGTGTCGTCGCCTGCTTCTCGATGGGGACATTCTATACGTCTATAACGTTGTATATCCTAACCTAAGGGAACCTAACATCTCGGGTGTAATATTTTAGAAAATTCCTGACGCGTCAGTCCCTATTTCTCGGTGGGAACATTATATACGTCTATAACGTTATATATCCTAGCCTAAGGCAACCTAACTTGTAGAATGTAATATTTTACAACATTCCTGGTGTGTCGTCGCCTACTTCTCGATGGGGACATTATATACATCTATAACGTTGTATATCCTAACCTAAGGCAACCTAACATCTCGGATTTAGTATTTTACAACATTCCTGTCATGTCGGTCCCTACATCTCGGTGGGGACATTGTGTACGTCTATAACGATATATATCCTAGCCTAAGGCAACCTAACATGTCGAATGTAATATTTTACTACATTCCTGTCGTGTCGTCGCCTGCTTCTCGATGGGGACATTATATACGTCTATAACGTTGTATATTCTAACGTAACGCAACCTAACATCTGGGATGTAATATTTTACAACAGTCCTGCCGTGTCCTCGCCTGCTTCTCGATGGGGACATTATATACATCTATAACGTTGTATATCCTAACCTAAGGCAACCTGACATCTCGGATGTAATATTTTACAACATTCTGGCGTGTCGTCGCCTGCTTCTCGATGGGGACATTATATACGTCTATAACCTTGTATATACTAACCTAACGCAACCTAACATCTGGGATGTAATATTTTACAACATTCCTGGCATGTCGGTCCCTACGTCTCCGTGGGTACATTATATACGTCTGTAACGTTGTGTATCCTAACCTAACGCAACCTAACGTCTGGGATGTAATATTTTAAAACATTCCTGGTATGTCGGTCCCTACGTCTCGGTGGAAACATTATATACGTCTATAACGATATATATCCTAACCTAAGGCAACCTAACATCTCGGATGTAATATTTTACAACATTCCTGGCATGTCGGTCCCTACGTCTCCGTGGGTACATTATATACGTCTGTAACGTTGTATATCCTAACCTAACGCAACCTAACGTCTGGGATGTAATATTTTAAAACATTCCTGGCATGTCGGCCCCTACGTCTCGGTGGGAACATTATATACGTCTATAACGATATATATCCTAACCTAAGGCAACCTAACATCTCGGATGTAATATTTGACAACATTCCTGGCGTGTTAACCCGCTCTTCTCGGTGGGAACATCATATACGTCTATAGCGATATATATCCTAGCCTAAGGCGACCTAACATGTCGAATGTAATATTTTACATCATTCCTGACGTGTCGGCCCCTATTTCTCGGTGGGAACATTATATACGTCTATAACGTTATATATGCTAGCCTAAGGCAACCTAACATGTCGAATGTAATATTTTACAACATTCCTGTCGTGTCGTCGCCTACTTCTCGATGGGGACATTATATACATCTATAACGTTGTATATCATAACCTAAGGCAACCTAACATCTCGGATGTAATATTTTACAACATTCCTGGTATGTCGGGCCCTACTTCTCGGTGGGAACATTGTATACGTCTATAACGTTATATATCCTAGCCTAAGGCAACCCAACTTGTAGAATGTAATATTTTACAACATTCCTGGCGTGTCGTCGCCTGCCTCTCGATGGGGACATTATATACATCTATAACGTTGTATATCATAACCTAAGGCAACCTAACATCTCGGATGTAATATTTTACAACATTCCTGTCGTGTCGTCGCCTGCTTCTCGATGGGGACATTCTATACGTCTATAACGTTGTATATCCTAACCTAAGGGAACCTAACATCTCGGGTGTAATATTTTAGAACATTCCTGACGCGTCAGTCCCTATTTCTCGGTGGGAACATTATATACGTCTATAACGTTATATATCCTAACCTAAGGGAACCTTACATCTCGGGTGTAATATTTTACAACATTCCTGGCGTGTCGTCGCCTACTTCTCGATGGGGACATTATATACATCTATAACGTTGTATATCCTAACCTTAGGCAACCTAACATATCGGATGTAATATTTTACAACATTCCTGGCGTGTCGTCGCCTACTTCTCGATGGGGACAATATATACATCTATAACGTTGTATATCCTAACCTAAGGCAACCTAACATCTCGGATGTAGTATTTTACAACATTCCTGGCATGTCGGTCCCTACTTCTCGGTGGGAACATTGTGTACATCTATAACGATATATATGCTAACCTAAGGGAACCTAACATCTCGGGTGTAATATTTTACAACATTCCTGGCGTGTCGTTGCCTACTTCTCGATGGGGATATTATATACATCTATAACTTTGTATATCCTAACCAAAGCAACCTGACATCTCGGATGTAATATTTTACAACATTCTGGCGTGTCGTCGCCTGCTTCTCGATGGGGACATTATATACGTCTATAACCTTGTATATACTAACCTAACGCAACCTAACATCTGGGATATAATATTTTAAAACATTCCTGGCATGTCGGTCCCTACGTCTCGGTGGGAACGTTATATACGTCTATAACGATATATATCCTAACCTAAGGGTACCTTACATCTCGGATGTAATTTTTTACAACATTCCTGGTATGTCGGGCCCTACTTCTCGGTGGGAACATTGTATACGTCTATAACGATATATATCCTAGCCTAAGGCAACCTAACATGAAGGAATGTAATATTTTAAAACATTCCTGTCGTGTCGTCGCCTGCTTCTCGATGGGGACATTCTATACGTCTATAACGTTGTATATCCTAACCTAAGGGAACCTAACATCTCGGGTGTAATATTTTAGAACATTCCTGACGCGTCAGTCCCTATTTCTCGGTGGGAACATTATATACGTCTATAACGTTATATATCCTAGGCTAAGGCAAACCAACTTGTAGAAAGTAATATTTTACAACATTCCTGGCGTGTCGTCGCCTACTTCTCGATTGGGACATTATATACATCTATAACGTTGTATATCATAACCTAATGCAACCTAACACCTCGGATGTAATATTTTACAACATTCCTGGCATGTCGGTCCCTACTTCTCGGTGGGAGCATACTATATGTCTATAACGTTGTATATCCTAACCTAAGGGAACCTAACATCTCGGATGTAATATTTTAAAACTTTCCTGGCATGTCGGTCCCTACGTCTCGGTGGGATCATTATATACGTCTATAACGATATATATCCTAACCTAAGGCAACCTAACATCTCGGATGTAATATTTTACAACATTCCTGGCATGTCGGTCACTAGGTCTCGGTGGGAACATTATATACGTCTGTAACGATATATACCCTAACCTAAGGCAACCTAACATCTCGGATTTAATATTTTACAACATTCCTGGCATGTAGGTCCCTACTTCTCGGTGGGAACATTATATACGTCTATAACGTTATATATCCTAGCCTACGGCAACCTAACTTGTCGAATGTAATATTTTACAACATTCCTGGCGTGTCGTCGCCTACTTCTCGATGGGGACATTATATACATCTATAAAGTCATATATCCTAACCTAAGGGAACCTAACATCTCGGGTGTAATATTTTACAACATTCCTGTCGTGTCGTCGCCTGCTTCTCGATGGGGACATTCTATACGTCTATAACGTTGTATATCCTAACCTAAGGGAACCTAACATCTCGGGTGTAATATTTTAGAACATTCCTGACGCGTCAGTCCCTATTTCTCGGTGGGAACATTATATACGTCTATAACGTTATATATCCTAGCCTAAGGCAACCTAACTTGTAGAATGTAATATTTTACAACAGTCCTGGCGTTTCGTCGCCTACTTCTGGATGGGGACATTATATACATCTATAACGTCATATATCCTAACCTAAGGGAAACAACATCTCGGGTGTAATATTTTACAACATTCCTGGCGTGTCGTTGCCTACTTCTCGATGGGGACATTATATACATCTATAACGTTGTATATCCTAACCTAAGGCAACCTGACATCTCGGATGTAATATTTTACAACATTCTGGCGTGTCGTCGCTTGCTTCTCGATGGGGACATTATATACGTCTATAACCTTGTATATACTAACCTAACGCAACCTAACATCTGGGATGTAATATTTTACAACATTCCTGGCATGTCGGTCCCTACGTCTCCGTGGGTACATTATATACGTCTGTAACGTTGTATGTCCTAACCTAACGCAACCTAACATCTCGGATGTAATATTTTACAACATTCCTGGCGCTTCGGCTGCTACTTTTCGGTGGGAACATTATATACGTCTATAACGTTACATATCCTAACGTATGGCAACATAACAGCTCGGATGTTATATTTTACAACATTCCTGCCGTGTCGTCGCCTGCTTCTCGATGGGGACATTATATACGTCTATAACGTTGTATATCCTAACCTAAGGGAACCTAACATCTCGGGTGTAATATTTTAGAACATTCCTGACGCGTCAGTCCCTATTTCTCGGTGGGAACATTATATACGTCTATAACGATATATATCCTAGCCTAAGGCAACCTAACATGTCGAATGTAATATTTTACTACATTCCTGTCGTGTCGTCGCCTGCTTCTCGATGGGGACATTATATACGTCTATAACGTTGTATATTCTAACGTAACGCAACCTAACATCTGGGATGTAATATTTTACAACAGTCCTGCCGTGTCCTCGCCTGCTTCTCGATGGGGACATTATATACATCTATAACGTTGTATATCCTAACCTAAGGCAACCTGACATCTCGGATGTAATATTTTACAACATTCTGGCGTGTCGTCGCCTGCTTCTCGATGGGGACATTATATACGTCTATAACCTTGTATATACTAACCTAACGCAACCTAACATCTGGGATGTAATATTTTACAACATTCCTGGCATGTCGGTCCCTACGTCTCCGTGGGTACATTATATACGTCTGTAACGTTGTGTATCCTAACCTAACGCAACCTAACGTCTGGGATGTAATATTTTAAAACATTCCTGGTATGTCGGTCCCTACGTCTCGGTGGAAACATTATATACGTCTATAACGATATATATCCTAACCTAAGGCAACCTAACATCTCGGATGTAATATTTTACAACATTCCTGGCATGTCGGTCCCTACGTCTCCGTGGGTACATTATATACGTCTGTAACGTTGTATATCCTAACCTAACGCAACCTAACGTCTGGGATGTAATATTTTAAAACATTCCTGGCATGTCGGCCCCTACGTCTCGGTGGGAACATTATATACGTCTATAACGATATATATCCTAACCTAAGGCAACCTAACATCTCGGATGTAATATTTGACAACATTCCTGGCGTGTTAACCCGCTCTTCTCGGTGGGAACATCATATACGTCTATAGCGATATATATCCTAGCCTAAGGCGACCTAACATGTCGAATGTAATATTTTACATCATTCCTGACGTGTCAGCCCCTATTTCTCGGTGGGAACATTATATACGTCTATAACGTTATATATGCTAGCCTAAGGCAACCTAACATGTCGAATGTAATATTTTACAACATTCCTGTCGTGTCGTCGCCTACTTCTCGATGGGGACATTATATACATCTATAACGTTGTATATCATAACCTAAGGCAACCTAACATCTCGGATGTAATATTTTACAACATTCCTGGTATGTCGGGCCCTACTTCTCGGTGGGAACATTGTATACGTCTATAACGTTATATATCCTAGCCTAAGGCAACCCAACTTGTAGAATGTAATATTTTACAACATTCCTGGCGTGTCGTCGCCTGCCTCTCGATGGGGACATTATATACATCTATAACGTTGTATATCATAACCTAAGGCAACCTAACATCTCGGATGTAATATTTTACAACATTCCTGTCGTGTCGTCGCCTGCTTCTCGATGGGGACATTCTATACGTCTATAACGTTGTATATCCTAACCTAAGGGAACATAACATCTCGGGTGTAATATTTTAGAACATTCCTGACGCGTCAGTCCCTATTTCTCGGTGGGAACATTATATACGTCTATAACGTTATATATCCTAACCTAAGGGAACCTTACATCTCGGGTGTAATATTTTACAACATTCCTGGCGTGTCGTCGCCTACTTCTCGATGGGGACATTATATACATCTATAACGTTGTATATCCTAACCTAAGGCAACCTAACATATCGGATGTAATATTTTACAACATTCCTGGCGTGTCGTCGCCTACTTCTCGATGGGGACAATATATACATCTATAACGTTGTATATCCTAACCTAAGGCAACCTAACATCTCGGATGTAGTATTTTACAACATTCCTGGCATGTCGGTCCCTACTTCTCGGTGGGAACATTGTGTACATCTATAACGATATATATCCTAGCCTAAGGCAACCTGACATGTCGAATGTAATATTTTACTACATTCCTGTCGTGTCGTCGCCTGCTTCTCGATGGGGACATTATATACGTCTATAACGTTGTATATTCTAACCTATCGCAACCTAACATCAGGGATGTAATATTTTACAACAGTCCTGGCGTGTCGTCGCCTACTTCTGGATGGGGACATTATATACATCTATAACGTCATATATCCTAACCTAAGGGAACCTAACATCTCGGGTGTAATATTTTACAACTTTCCTGGCGTGTCGTTGCCTACTTCTCGATGGGGACATTATATACATCTATAACGTTGTATATCATAACCTAAGGCAACCTAACATCTCGGATGTAATATTTTACAACATTCCTGGTATGTCGGGCCCTACTTCTCGGTGGGAACATTGTATACGTCTATAACGATATATATCCTAGCCTAAGGCAACCTAATATGTCGAATGTAATATTTTACAACATTCCTTTCGTGTCGTCGCCTGCTTCTCGATGGGTACATTATATACATCTATAATGTTGTATATTCTAACCTAACGCAACCTAACATCTGGGATGTAATATTTTACAACATTCCTGGCGTGTCGTCGCCTACTTCTGGATGGGGACATTATATACATCTATAACGTCATATATCCTAACCTAAGGGAACCTAACATCTCGGGTGTAATATTTTACAACATTCCTGGCGTGTCGTTGCCTACTTCTCGATGGGGACATTATATACATCTATAACGTTGTATATCCTAACCAAAGCAACCTGACATCTCGGATGTAATATTTTACAACATTCTGGCGTGTCGTCGCCTGCTTCTCGATGGGGACATTATATACGTCTATAACCTTGTATATACTAACCTAACGCAACCTAACATCTGGGATGTAATATTTTAAAACATTCCTGGCATGTCGGTCCCTACGTCTCGGTGGGAACGTTATATACGTCTATAACGATATATATCCTAACCTAAGGCAAACCAACTTGTAGAAAGTAATATTTTACAACATTCCTGGCGTGTCGTCGCCTACTTCTCGATGGGGACATTATATACATCTATAACGTTGTATATCATAACCTAATGCAACCTAACACCTCGGATGTAATATTTTACAACATTCCTGGCATGTCGGTCCCTACTTCTCGGTGGGAGCATACTATATGTCTATAACGTTGTATATCCTAACCTAATGGAACCTAACATCTCGGATGTAATATTTTAAAACTTTCCTGGCATGTCGGTCCCTACGTCTCGGTGGGATCCTTATATACGTCTATAACGATATATATCCTAACCTAAGGCAACCTAACATCTCGGATGTAATATTTTACAACATTCCTGGCATGTCGGTCACTAGGTCTCGGTGGGAACATTATATACGTCTGTAACGATATATACCCTAACCTAAGGCAACCAAACATCTCGGATTTAATATTTTACAACATTCCTGGCATGTAGGTCCCTACTTCTCGGTGGGAACATTATATACGTCTATAACGTTATATATCCTAGCCTACGGCAACCTAACTTGTCGAATGTAATATTTTACAACATTCCTGGCGTGTCGTCGCCTACTTCTCGATGGGGACATTATATACATCTATAAAGTCATATATCCTAACCTAAGGGAACCTAACATCTCGGGTGTAATATTTTACAACATTCCTGTCGTGTCGTCGCCTGCTTCTCGATGGGGACATTCTATACGTCTATAACGTTGTATATCCTAACCTAAGGGAACCTAACATCTCCGGTGTAATATTTTAGAACATTCCTGACGCGTCAGTCCCTATTTCTCGGTGGGAACATTATATACGTCTATAACGTTATATATCCTAGCCTAAGGCAACCTAACTTGTAGAATGTAATATTTTACAACAGTCCTGGCGTGTCGTCGCCTACTTCTGGATGGGGACATTATATACATCTATAACGTTGTATATCCTAACCTAACGCAACCTAACGTCTGGTATGTAATATTTTAAAACATTCCTGGTATGTCGGTCCCTCCGTCTCGGTGGAAACATTATATACGTCTATAACGATATATATCCTAACCTAAGGCAACCTAACATCTCGGATGTAATATTTTACAACATTCCTGGCGCTTCGGCTGCTACATTTCGGTGGGAACATTATATACGTCTATAACGTTACATATCCTAACGTATGGCAACATAACAGCTCGGATGTTATATTTTACAACATTCCTGCCGTGTCGTCGCCTGCTTCTCGATGGGGACATTATATACGTCTATAACGTTGTATATCCTAACCTAACGCAACCTAACATCTGGGATGTAATATTTTACAACATTCCTGTCGTGTCGTCGCCTGCTTCTCGATGGGGACATTCTATACGTCTATAACGTTGTATATCCTAACCTAAGGGAACCTAACATCTCGGGTGTAATATTTTAGAAAATTCCTGACGCGTCAGTCCCTATTTCTCGGTGGGAACATTATATACGTCTATAACGTTATATATCCTAGCCTAAGGCAACCTAACTTGTAGAATGTAATATTTTACAACATTCCTGGTGTGTCGTCGCCTACTTCTCGATGGGGACATTATATACATCTATAACGTTGTATATCCTAACCTAAGGCAACCTAACATCTCGGATTTAGTATTTTACAACATTCCTGTCATGTCGGTCCCTACATCTCGGTGGGGACATTGTGTACGTCTATAACGATATATATCCTAGCCTAAGGCAACCTAACATGTCGAATGTAATATTTTACTACATTCCTGTCGTGTCGTCGCCTGCTTCTCGATGGGGACATTATATACGTCTATAACGTTGTATATTCTAACGTAACGCAACCTAACATCTGGGATGTAATATTTTACAACAGTCCTGCCGTGTCCTCGCCTGCTTCTCGATGGGGACATTATATACATCTATAACGTTGTATATCCTAACCTAAGGCAACCTGACATCTCGGATGTAATATTTTACAACATTCTGGCGTGTCGTCGCCTGCTTCTCGATGGGGACATTATATACGTCTATAACCTTGTATATACTAACCTAACGAAACCTAACATCTGGGATGTAATATTTTACAACATTCCTGGCATGTCGGTCCCTACGTCTCCGTGGGTACATTATATACGTCTGTAACGTTGTGTATCCTAACCTAACGCAACCTAACGTCTGGGATGTAATATTTTAAAACATTCCTGGTATGTCGGTCCCTACGTCTCGGTGGAAACATTATATACGTCTATAACGATATATATCCTAACCTAAGGCAACCTAACATCTCGGATGTAATATTTTACAACATTCCTGGCATGTCGGTCCCTACGTCTCCGTGGGTACATTATATACGTCTGTAACGTTGTATATCCTAACCTAACGCAACCTAACGTCTGGGATGTAATATTTTAAAACATTCCTGGCATGTCGGCCCCTACGTCTCGGTGGGAACATTATATACGTCTATAACGATATATATCCTAACCTAAGGCAACCTAACATCTCGGATGTAATATTTGACAACATTCCTGGCGTGTTAACCCGCTCTTCTCGGTGGGAACATCATATACGTCTATAGCGATATATATCCTAGCCTAAGGCGACCTAACATGTCGAATGTAATATTTTACATCATTCCTGACGTGTCGGCCCCTATTTCTCGGTGGGAACATTATATACGTCTATAACGTTATATATGCTAGCCTAAGGCAACCTAACATGTCGAATGTAATATTTTACAACATTCCTGTCGTGTCGTCGCCTACTTCTCGATGGGGACATTATATACATCTATAACGTTGTATATCATAACCTAAGGCAACCTAACATCTCGGATGTAATATTTTACAACATTCCTGGTATGTCGGGCCCTACTTCTCGGTGGGAACATTGTATACGTCTATAACGTTATATATCCTAGCCTAAGGCAACCCAACTTGTAGAATGTAATATTTTACAACATTCCTGGCGTGTCGTCGCCTGCCTCTCGATGGGGACATTATATACATCTATAACGTTGTATATCATAACCTAAGGCAACCTAACATCTCGGATGTAATATTTTACAACATTCCTGTCGTGTCGTCGCCTGCTTCTCGATGGGGACATTCTATACGTCTATAACGTTGTATATCCTAACCTAAGGGAACCTAACATCTCGGGTGTAATATTTTAGAACATTCCTGACGCGTCAGTCCCTATTTCTCGGTGGGAACATTATATACGTCTATAACGTTATATATCCTAACCTAAGGGAACCTTACATCTCGGGTGTAATATTTTACAACATTCCTGGCGTGTCGTCGCCTACTTCTCGATGGGGACATTATATACATCTATAACGTTGTATATCCTAACCTTAGGCAACCTAACATATCGGATGTAATATTTTACAACATTCCTGGCGTGTCGTCGCCTACTTCTCGATGGGGACAATATATACATCTATAACGTTGTATATCCTAACCTAAGGCAACCTAACATCTCGGATGTAGTATTTTACAACATTCCTGGCATGTCGGTCCCTACTTCTCGGTGGGAACATTGTGTACATCTATAACGATATATATGCTAACCTAAGGGAACCTAACATCTCGGGTGTAATATTTTACAACATTCCTGGCGTGTCGTTGCCTACTTCTCGATGGGGATATTATATACATCTATAACTTTGTATATCCTAACCAAAGCAACCTGACATCTCGGATGTAATATTTTACAACATTCTGGCGTGTCGTCGCCTGCTTCTCGATGGGGACATTATATACGTCTATAACCTTGTATATACTAACCTAACGCAACCTAACATCTGGGATATAATATTTTAAAACATTCCTGGCATGTCGGTCCCTACGTCTCGGTGGGAACGTTATATACGTCTATAACGATATATATCCTAACCTAAGGGTACCTTACATCTCGGATGTAATTTTTTACAACATTCCTGGTATGTCGGGCCCTACTTCTCGGTGGGAACATTGTATACGTCTATAACGATATATATCCTAGCCTAAGGCAACCTAACATGAAGGAATGTAATATTTTAAAACATTCCTGTCGTGTCGTCGCCTGCTTCTCGATGGGGACATTCTATACGTCTATAACGTTGTATATCCTAACCTAAGGGAACCTAACATCTCGGGTGTAATATTTTAGAACATTCCTGACGCGTCAGTCCCTATTTCTCGGTGGGAACATTATATACGTCTATAACGTTATATATCCTAGGCTAAGGCAAACCAACTTGTAGAAAGTAATATTTTACAACATTCCTGGCGTGTCGTCGCCTACTTCTCGATTGGGACATTATATACATCTATAACGTTGTATATCATAACCTAATGCAACCTAACACCTCGGATGTAATATTTTACAACATTCCTGGCATGTCGGTCCCTACTTCTCGGTGGGAGCATACTATATGTCTATAACGTTGTATATCCTAACCTAAGGGAACCTAACATCTCGGATGTAATATTTTAAAACTTTCCTGGCATGTCGGTCCCTACGTCTCGGTGGGATCATTATATACGTCTATAACGATATATATCCTAACCTAAGGCAACCTAACATCTCGGATGTAATATTTTACAACATTCCTGGCATGTCGGTCACTAGGTCTCGGTGGGAACATTATATACGTCTGTAACGATATATACCCTAACCTAAGGCAACCTAACATCTCGGATTTAATATTTTACAACATTCCTGGCATGTAGGTCCCTACTTCTCGGTGGGAACATTATATACGTCTATAACGTTATATATCCTAGCCTACGGCAACCTAACTTGTCGAATGTAATATTTTACAACATTCCTGGCGTGTCGTCGCCTACTTCTCGATGGGGACATTATATACATCTATAAAGTCATATATCCTAACCTAAGGGAACCTAACATCTCGGGTGTAATATTTTACAACATTCCTGTCGTGTCGTCGCCTGCTTCTCGATGGGGACATTCTATACGTCTATAACGTTGTATATCCTAACCTAAGGGAACCTAACATCTCGGGTGTAATATTTTAGAACATTCCTGACGCGTCAGTCCCTATTTCTCGGTGGGAACATTATATACGTCTATAACGTTATATATCCTAGCCTAAGGCAACCTAACTTGTAGAATGTAATATTTTACAACAGTCCTGGCGTTTCGTCGCCTACTTCTGGATGGGGACATTATATACATCTATAACGTCATATATCCTAACCTAAGGGAAACAACATCTCGGGTGTAATATTTTACAACATTCCTGGCGTGTCGTTGCCTACTTCTCGATGGGGACATTATATACATCTATAACGTTGTATATCCTAACCTAAGGCAACCTGACATCTCGGATGTAATATTTTACAACATTCTGGCGTGTCGTCGCTTGCTTCTCGATGGGGACATTATATACGTCTATAACCTTGTATATACTAACCTAACGCAACCTAACATCTGGGATGTAATATTTTACAACATTCCTGGCATGTCGGTCCCTACGTCTCCGTGGGTACATTATATACGTCTGTAACGTTGTATGTCCTAACCTAACGCAACCTAACATCTCGGATGTAATATTTTACAACATTCCTGGCGCTTCGGCTGCTACTTTTCGGTGGGAACATTATATACGTCTATAACGTTACATATCCTAACGTATGGCAACATAACAGCTCGGATGTTATATTTTACAACATTCCTGCCGTGTCGTCGCCTGCTTCTCGATGGGGACATTATATACGTCTATAACGTTGTATATCCTAACCTAAGGGAACCTAACATCTCGGGTGTAATATTTTAGAACATTCCTGACGCGTCAGTCCCTATTTCTCGGTGGGAACATTATATACGTCTATAACGATATATATCCTAGCCTAAGGCAACCTAACATGTCGAATGTAATATTTTACTACATTCCTGTCGTGTCGTCGCCTGCTTCTCGATGGGGACATTATATACGTCTATAACGTTGTATATTCTAACGTAACGCAACCTAACATCTGGGATGTAATATTTTACAACAGTCCTGCCGTGTCCTCGCCTGCTTCTCGATGGGGACATTATATACATCTATAACGTTGTATATCCTAACCTAAGGCAACCTGACATCTCGGATGTAATATTTTACAACATTCTGGCGTGTCGTCGCCTGCTTCTCGATGGGGACATTATATACGTCTATAACCTTGTATATACTAACCTAACGCAACCTAACATCTGGGATGTAATATTTTACAACATTCCTGGCATGTCGGTCCCTACGTCTCCGTGGGTACATTATATACGTCTGTAACGTTGTGTATCCTAACCTAACGCAACCTAACGTCTGGGATGTAATATTTTAAAACATTCCTGGTATGTCGGTCCCTACGTCTCGGTGGAAACATTATATACGTCTATAACGATATATATCCTAACCTAAGGCAACCTAACATCTCGGATGTAATATTTTACAACATTCCTGGCATGTCGGTCCCTACGTCTCCGTGGGTACATTATATACGTCTGTAACGTTGTATATCCTAACCTAACGCAACCTAACGTCTGGGATGTAATATTTTAAAACATTCCTGGCATGTCGGCCCCTACGTCTCGGTGGGAACATTATATACGTCTATAACGATATATATCCTAACCTAAGGCAACCTAACATCTCGGATGTAATATTTGACAACATTCCTGGCGTGTTAACCCGCTCTTCTCGGTGGGAACATCATATACGTCTATAGCGATATATATCCTAGCCTAAGGCGACCTAACATGTCGAATGTAATATTTTACATCATTCCTGACGTGTCGGCCCCTATTTCTCGGTGGGAACATTATATACGTCTATAACGTTATATATGCTAGCCTAAGGCAACCTAACATGTCGAATGTAATATTTTACAACATTCCTGTCGTGTCGTCGCCTACTTCTCGATGGGGACATTATATACATCTATAACGTTGTATATCATAACCTAAGGCAACCTAACATCTCGGATGTAATATTTTACAACATTCCTGGTATGTCGGGCCCTACTTCTCGGTGGGAACATTGTATACGTCTATAACGTTATATATCCTAGCCTAAGGCAACCCAACTTGTAGAATGTAATATTTTACAACATTCCTGGCGTGTCGTCGCCTGCCTCTCGATGGGGACATTATATACATCTATAACGTTGTATATCATAACCTAAGGCAACCTAACATCTCGGATGTAATATTTTACAACATTCCTGTCGTGTCGTCGCCTGCTTCTCGATGGGGACATTCTATACGTCTATAACGTTGTATATCCTAACCTAAGGGAACCTAACATCTCGGGTGTAATATTTTAGAACATTCCTGACGCGTCAGTCCCTATTTCTCGGTGGGAACATTATATACGTCTATAACGTTATATATCCTAACCTAAGGGAACCTTACATCTCGGGTGTAATATTTTACAACATTCCTGGCGTGTCGTCGCCTACTTCTCGATGGGGACATTATATACATCTATAACGTTGTATATCCTAACCTTAGGCAACCTAACATATCGGATGTAATATTTTACAACATTCCTGGCGTGTCGTCGCCTACTTCTCGATGGGGACAATATATACATCTATAACGTTGTATATCCTAACCTAAGGCAACCTAACATCTCGGATGTAGTATTTTACAACATTCCTGGCATGTCGGTCCCTACTTCTCGGTGGGAACATTGTGTACATCTATAACGATATATATGCTAACCTAAGGGAACCCAACATCTCGGGTGTAATATTTTACAACATTCCTGGCGTGTCGTTGCCTACTTCTCGATGGGGACATTATATACATCTATAACTTTGTATATCCTAACCAAAGCAACCTGACATCTCGGATGTAATATTTTACAACATTCTGGCGTGTCGTCGCCTGCTTCTCGATGGGGACATTATATACGTCTATAACCTTGTATATACTAACCTAACGCAACCTAACATCTGGGATATAATATTTTAAAACATTCCTGGCATGTCGGTCCCTACGTCTCGGTGGGAACGTTATATACGTCTATAACGATATATATCCTAACCTAAGGGTACCTTACATCTCGGATGTAATTTTTTACAACATTCCTGGTATGTCGGGCCCTACTTCTCGGTGGGAACATTGTATACGTCTATAACGATATATATCCTAGCCTAAGGCAACCTAACATGAAGGAATGTAATATTTTAAAACATTCCTGTCGTGTCGTCGCCTGCTTCTCGATGGGGACATTCTATACGTCTATAACGTTGTATATCCTAACCTAAGGGAACCTAACATCACGGGTGTAATATTTTAGAACATTCCTGACGCGTCAGTCCCTATTTCTCGGTGGGAACATTATATACGTCTATAACGTTATATATCCTAGGCTAAGGCAAACCAACTTGTAGAAAGTAATATTTTACAACATTCCTGGCGTGTCGTCGCCTACTTCTCGATTGGGACATTATATACATCTATAACGTTGTATATCATAACCTAATGCAACCTAACACCTCGGATGTAATATTTTACAACATTCCTGGCATGTCGGTCCCTACTTCTCGGTGGGAGCATACTATATGTCTATAACGTTGTATATCCTAACCTAAGGGAACCTAACATCTCGGATGTAATATTTTAAAACTTTCCTGGCATGTCGGTCCCTACGTCTCGGTGGGATCATTATATACGTCTATAACGATATATATCCTAACCTAAGGCAACCTAACATCTCGGATGTAATATTTTACAACATTCCTGGCATGTCGGTCACTAGGTCTCGGTGGGAACATTATATACGTCTGTAACGATATATACCCTAACCTAAGGCAACCTAACATCTCGGATTTAATATTTTACAACATTCCTGGCATGTAGGTCCCTACTTCTCGGTGGGAACATTATATACGTCTATAACGTTATATATCCTAGCCTACGGCAACCTAACTTGTCGAATGTAATATTTTACAACATTCCTGGCGTGTCGTCGCCTACTTCTCGATGGGGACATTATATACATCTATAAAGTCATATATCCTAACCTAAGGGAACCTAACATCTCGGGTGTAATATTTTACAACATTCCTGTCGTGTCGTCGCCTGCTTCTCGATGGGGACATTCTATACGTCTATAACGTTGTATATCCTAACCTAAGGGAACCTGACATCTCGGGTGTAATATTTTAGAACATTCCTGACGCGTCAGTCCCTATTTCTCGGTGGGAACATTATATACGTCTATAACGTTATATATCCTAGCCTAAGGCAACCTAACTTGTAGAATGTAATATTTTACAACAGTCCTGGCGTGTCGTCGCCTACTTCTGGATGGGGACATTATATACATCTATAACGTCATATATCCTAACCTAAGGGAAACAACATCTCGGGTGTAATATTTTACAACATTCCTGGCGTGTCGTTGCCTACTTCTCGATGGGGACATTATATACATCTATAACGTTGTATATCCTAACCTAAGGCAACCTGACATCTCGGATGTAATATTTTACAACATTCTGGCGTGTCGTCGCTTGCTTCTCGATGGGGACATTATATACGTCTATAACCTTGTATATACTAACCTAACGCAACCTAACATCTGGGATGTAATATTTTACAACATTCCTGGCATGTCGGTCCCTACGTCTCCGTGGGTACATTATATACGTCTGTAACGTTGTATGTCCTAACCTAACGCAACCTAACATCTCGGATGTAATATTTTACAACATTCCTGGCGCTTCGGCTGCTACTTTTCGGTGGGAACATTATATACGTCTATAACGTTACATATCCTAACGTATGGCAACATAACAGCTCGGATGTTATATTTTACAACATTCCTGCCGTGTCGTCGCCTGCTTCTCGATGGGGACATTATATACGTCTATAACGTTGTATATCCTAACCTAAGGGAACCTAACATCTCGGGTGTAATATTTTAGAACATTCCTGACGCGTCAGTCCCTATTTCTCGGTGGGAACATTATATACGTCTATAACGTTATATATCGTAGCCTAAGGCAACCTAACTTGTAGAATGTAATATTTTACAACATTCCTGGCGTGTCGTCGCCTACTTCTCGATGGGGACATTATATACATCTATAACGTTGTATATCCTAACCTAAGGCAACCTAACATCTGGGATGTAATATTTTACAACATTCCTGTCGTGTCGTCGCCTGCTTCTCGATGGGGACATTCTATACGTCTATAACGTTGTATATCCTAACCTAAGGGAACCTAACATCTCGGGTGTAATATTTTAGAACATTCCTGACGCGTCAGTCCCTATTTCTCGGTGGGAACATTATATACGTCTATAACGTTATATATCCTAACCTAAGGGAACCTTACATCTCGGGTGTAATATTTTACAACATTCCTGGCGTGTCGTCGCCTACTTCTCGATGGGGACATTATATACATCTATAACGTTGTATATCCTAACCTAAGGCAACCTAACATATCGGATGTAATATTTTACAACATTCCTGGCGTGTCGTGGCCTACTTCTCGATGGGGACAATATATACATCTATAACGTTGTATATCCTAACCTAAGGCAACCTAACATCTCGGATGTAGTATTTTACAACATTCCTGGCATGTCGGTCCCTACTTCTCGGTGGGAACATTGTGTACATCTATAACGATATATATCCTAGCCTAAGGCAACCTGACATGTCGAATGTAATATTTTACTACATTCCTGTCGTGTCGTCGCCTGCTTCTCGATGGGGACATTATATACGTCTATAACGTTGTATATTCTAACGTAACGCAACCTAACATCTGGGATGTAATATTTTACAACAGTCCTGCCGTGTCCTCGCCTGCTTCTCGATGGGGACATTATATACATCTATAACGTTGTATATCCTAACCTAAGGCAACCTGACATCTCCGATGTAATATTTTACAACATTCTGGCGTGTCGTCGCCTGCTTCTCGATGGGGACATTATATACGTCTATAACCTTGTATATACTAACCTAACGCAACCTAACATCTGGGATGTAATATTTTACAACATTCCTGGCATGTCGGTCCCTACGTCTCCGTGGGTACATTATATACGTCTGTAACGTTGTATATCCTAACCTAACGCAACCTAACGTCTGGGATGTAATATTTTAAAACATTCCTGGTATGTCGGTCCCTACGTCTCGGTGGAAACATTATATACGTCTATAACGATATATATCCTAACCTAAGGCAACCTAACATCTCGGATGTAATATTTGACAACATTCCTGGCGTGTTAACCCGCACTTCTCGGTGGGAACATCATATACGTCTATAGCGATATATATCCTAGCCTAAGGCGACCTAACATGTCGAATGTAATATTTTACATCATTCCTGACGTGTCGGCCCCTATTTCTCGGTGGGAACATTATATACGTCTATAACGTTATATATGCTAGCCTAAGGCAACCTAACATGTCGAATGTAATATTTTACAACATTCCTGGCATGTCGGTCACTAGGTCTCGGTGGGAACATTATATACGTCTGTAACGATATATACCCTAACCTAAGGCAACCTAACATCTCGGATTTAATATTTTACAACATTCCTGGCATGTAGGTCCCTACTTCTCGGTGGGAACATTATATACGTCTATAACGTTATATATCCTAGCCTACGGCAACCTAACTTGTCGAATGTAATATTTTACAATATTCCTGGCGGGTCGTCGCCTACTTCTCGATGGGGACATTATATACATCTATAAAGTCATATATCCTAACCTAAGGGAACCTAACATCTCGGGTGTAATATTTTACAACATTCCTGTCGTGTCGTCGCCTGCTTCTCGATGGGGACATTCTATACGTCTATAATTTTGTATATCCTAACCTAAGGGAACCTAACATCTCGGGTGTAATATTTTAGAACATTCCTGACGCGTCAGTCCCTATTTCTCGGTGGGAACATTATATACGTCTATAACGTTATATATCCTAGCCTAAGGCAACCTAACTTGTAGAATGTAATATTTTACAACAGTCCTGGCGTGTCGTCGCCTACTTCTGGATGGGGACATTATATACATCTATAACGTCATATATCCTAACCTAAGGGAAACAACATCTCGGGTGTAATATTTTACAACATTCCTGGCGTGTCGTTGCCTACTTCTCGATGGGGACATTATATACATCTATAATGTTGTATATCCTAACTTAAGGCAACCTGACATCTCCGATGTAATATTTTACAACATTCTGGCGTGTCGTCGCCTGCTTCTCGATGGGGACATTATATACGTCTATAACCTTGTATATACTAACCTAACGCAACCTAACATCTGGGATGTAATATTTTACAACATTCCTGGCATGTCGGTCCCTACGTCTCCGTGGGTACATTATATACGTCTGTAACGTTGTATATCCTAACCTAACGCAACCTAACGTCTGGGATGTAATATTTTAAAACATTCCTGGTATGTCGGTCCCTCCGTCTCGGTGGAAACATTATATACGTCTATAACGATATATATCCTAACCTAAGGCAACCTAACATCTCGGATGTAATATTTTACAACATTCCTGGCATGTCGGTCCCTACGTCTCGGTGGGAACATTATGTACGTCTATAACGATATATATCCTAACCTAAGGCAACCTAACATCTCGGATGTAATATTTTACAACATTCCTGGCGCTTCGGCTGCTACATTTCGGTGGGAACATTATATACGTCTATAACGTTACATATCCTAACGTATGGCAACATAACAGCTCGGATGTTATATTTTACAACATTCCTGCCGTGTCGTCGCCTGCTTCTCGATGGGGACATTATATACGTCTATAACGTTGTATATCCTAACCTAACGCAACCTAACATCTGGGATGTAATATTTTACAACATTCCTGTCGTGTCGTCGCCTGCTTCTCGATGGGGACATTCTATACGTCTATAACGTTGTATATCCTAACCTAAGGGAACCTAACATCTCGGGTGTAATATTTTAGAACATTCCTGACGCGTCAGTCCCTATTTCTCGGTGGGAACATTATATACGTCTATAACGTTATATATCCTAGCCTAAGGCAACCTAACTTGTAGAATGTAATATTTTACAACAGTCCTGGCGTGTCGTCGCCTACTTCTGGATGGGGACATTATATACATCTATAACGTCATATATCCTAACCTAAGGGAAACAACATCTCGGGTGTAATATTTTACAACATTCCTGGCGTGTCGTTGCCTACTTCTCGATGGGGACATTATATACATCTATAACGTTGTATATCCTAACCTAAGGCAACCTGACATCTCGGATGTAATATTTTACAACATTCTGGCGTGTCGTCGCTTGCTTCTCGATGGGGACATTATATACGTCTATAACCTTGTATATACTAACCTAACGCAACCTAACATCTGGGATGTAATATTTTACAACATTCCTGGCATGTCGGTCCCTACGTCTCCGTGGGTACATTACATACGTCTGTAACGTTGTATGTCCTAACCTAACGCAACCTAACATCTCGGATGTAATATTTTACAACATTCCTGGCGGGTCGTCGCCTACTTCTCGATGGGGACATTATATACATCTATAAAGTCATATATCCTAACCTAAGGGAACCTAACATCTCGGGTGTAATATTTTACAACATTCCTGTCGTGTCGTCGCCTGCTTGTCGATGGGGACATTCTATACGTCTATAATTTTGTATATCCTAACCTAAGGGAACCTAACATCTCGGGTGTAATATTTTAGAACATTCCTGACGCGTCAGTCCCTATTTCTCGGTGGGAACATTATATACGTCTATAACGTTATATAACGTAGCCTAAGGCAACCTAACTTGTAGAATGTAATATTTTACAACATTCCTGGCGTGTCGTCGCCTACTTCTCGATGGGGACATTATATACATCTATAACGTTGTATATCCTAACCTAAGGCAACCTAACATCTGGGATGTAATATTTTACAACATTCCTGTCGTGTCGTCGCCTGCTTCTCGATGGGGACATTCTATACGTCTATAACGTTGTATATCCTAACCTAAGGGAACCTAACATCTCGGGTGTAATATTTTAGAACATTCCTGACGCGTCAGTCCCTATTTCTCGGTGGGAACATTATATACGTCTATAACGTTATATATCCTAACCTAAGGGAACCTTACATCTCGGGTGTAATATTTTACAACATTCCTGGCGTGTCGTCGCCTACTTCTCGATGGGGACATTATATACATCTATAACGTTGTATATCCTAACCTAAGGCAACCTAACATCTGGGATGTAATATTTTACAACATTCCTGTCGTGTCGTCGCCTGCTTCTCGATGGGGACATTCTATACGTCTATAACGTTGTATATCCTAACCTAAGGGAACCTAACATTTCGCGTGTAATATTTTAGAACATTCCTGACGCGTCAGTCCCTATTTCTCGGTGGGAACATTATATACGTCTATAACGTTATATATCCTAACCTAAGGGAACCTTACATCTCGGGTGTAATATTTTACAACATTCCTGGCGTGTCGTCGCCTACTTCTCGATGGGGACATTATATACATCTATAACGTTGTATATCCTAACCTAAGGCAACCTAACATATCGGATGTAATATTTTACAACATTCCTGGCGTGTCGTGGCCTACTTCTCGATGGGGACAATATATACATCTATAACGTTGTATATCCTAACCTAAGGCAACCTAACATCTCGGATGTAGTATTTTACAACATTCCTGGCATGTCGGTCCCTACTTCTCGGTGGGAACATTGTGTACATCTATAACGATATATATCCTAGCCTAAGGCAACCTGACATGTCGAATGTAATATTTTACTACATTCCTGTCGTGTCGTCGCCTGCTTCTCGATGGGGACATTATATACGTCTATGACGTTGTATATTCTAACGTAACGCAACCTAACATCTGGGATGTAATATTTTACAACAGTCCTGCCGTGTCCTCGCCTGCTTCTCGATGGGGACATTATATACATCTATAACGTTGTATATCCTAACCTAAGGCAACCTGACATCTCCGATGTAATATTTTACAACATTCTGGCGTGTCGTCGCCTGCTTCTCGATGGGGACATTATATACGTCTATAACCTTGTATATACTAACCTAACGCAACCTAACATCTGGGATGTAATATTTTACAACATTCCTGGCATGTCGGTCCCTACGTCTCCGTGGGTACATTATATACGTCTGTAACGTTGTATATCCTAACCTAACGCAACCTAACGTCTGGGATGTAATATTTTAAAACATTCCTGGTATGTCGGTCCCTACGTCTCGGTGGAAACATTATATACGTCTATAACGATATATATCCTAACCTAAGGCAACCTAACATCTCGGATGTAATATTTGACAACATTCCTGGCGTGTTAACCCGCACTTCTCGGTGGGAACATCATATACGTCTATAGCGATATATATCCTAGCCTAAGGCGACCTAACATGTCGAATGTAATATTTTACATCATTCCTGACGTGTCGGCCCCTATTTCTCGGTGGGAACATTATATACGTCTATAACGTTATATATGCTAGCCTAAGGCAACCTAACATGTCGAATGTAATATTTTACAACATTCCTGGCATGTCGGTCACTAGGTCTCGGTGGGAACATTATATACGTCTGTAACGATATATACCCTAACCTAAGGCAACCTAACATCTCGGATTTAATATTTTACAACATTCCTGGCATGTAGGTCCCTACTTCTCGGTGGGAACATTATATACGTCTATAACGTTATATATCCTAGCCTACGGCAACCTAACTTGTCGAATGTAATATTTTACAATATTCCTGGCGGGTCGTCGCCTACTTCTCGATGGGGACATTATATACATCTATAAAGTCATATATCCTAACCTAAGGGAACCTAACATCTCGGGTGTAATATTTTACAACATTCATGTCGTGTCGTCGCCTGCTTCTCGATGGGGACATTCTATACGTCTATAATTTTGTATTTCCTAACCTAAGGGAACCTAACATCTCGGGTGTAATATTTTAGAACATTCCTGACGCGTCAGTCCCTATTTCTCGGTGGGAACATTATATACGTCTATAACGTTATATATCCTAGCCTAAGGCAACCTAACTTGTAGAATGTAATATTTTACAACAGTCCTGGCGTGTCGTCGCCTACTTCTGGATGGGGACATTATATACATCTATAACGTCATATATCCTAACCTAAGGGAAACAACATCTCGGGTGTAATATTTTACAACATTCCTGGCGTGTCGTTGCCTACTTCTCGATGGGGACATTATATACATCTATAACGTTGTATATCCTAACTTAAGGCAACCTGACATCTCCGATGTAATATTTTACAACATTCTGGCGTGTCGTCGCCTGCTTCTCGATGGGGACATTATATACGTCTATAACCTTGTATATACTAACCTAACGCAACCTAACATCTGGGATGTAATATTTTACAACATTCCTGGCATGTCGGTCCCTACGTCTCCGTGGGTACATTATATACGTCTGTAACGTTGTATATCCTAACCTAACGCAACCTAACGTCTGGGATGTAATATTTTAAAACATTCCTGGTATGTCGGTCCCTCCGTCTCGGTGGAAACATTATATACGTCTATAACGATATATATCCTAACCTAAGGCAACCTAACATCTCGGATGTAATATTTTACAACATTCCTGGCATGTCGGTCCCTACGTCTCGGTGGGAACATTATGTACGTCTATAACGATATATATCCTAACCTAAGGCAACCTAACATCTCGGATGTAATATTTTACAACATTCCTGGCGCTTCGGCTGCTACATTTCGGTGGGAACATTATATACGTCTATAACGTTACATATCCTAACGTATGGCAACATAACAGCTCGGATGTTATATTTTACAACATTCCTGCCGTGTCGTCGCCTGCTTCTCGATGGGGACATTATATACGTCTATAACGTTGTATATCCTAACCTAAGGGAACCTAACATCTCGGGTGTAATATTTTAGAACATTCCTGACGCGTCAGTCCCTATTTCTCGGTGGGAACATCATATACGTCTATAGCGATATATATCCTAGCCTAAGGCGACCTAACATGTCGAATGTAATATTTTACATCATTCCTGACGTGTCGGCCCCTATTTCTCGGTGGGAACATTATATACGTCTATAACGTTATATATGCTAGCCTAAGGCAACCTAACATGTCGAATGTAATATTTTACAACATTCCTGTCGTGTCGTCGCCTACTTCTCGATGGGGACATTATATACATCTATAACGTTGTATATCATAACCTAAGGCAACCTAACATCTCGGATGTAATATTTTACAACATTCCTGGTATGTCGGGCCCTACTTCTCGGTGGGAACATTGTATACGTCTATAACGTTATATATCCTAGCCTAAGGCAACCCAACTTGTAGAATGTAATATTTTACAACATTCCTGGCGTGTCGTCGCCTACCTCTCGATGGGGACATTATATACATCTATAACGTTGTATATCCTAACCTAAGGCAACCTAACATGTCGAATGTAATATTTTACAACATTCCTGTCGTGTCGTCGCCTACTTCTCGATGGGGACATTATATACATCTATAACGTTGTATATCCTAACCTAAGGCAACCTAACATGTCGAATGTAATATTTTACAACATTCCTGTCGTGTCGTCGCCTACTTCTCGATGGGGACATTATATACATCTATAACGTTGTATATCATAACCTAAGGCAACCTAACATCTCGGATGTAATATTTTACAACATTCCTGCTATGTCGGGCCCTACTTCTCGGTGGGAACATTGTATACGTCTATAACGTTATATATCCTAGCCTAAGGCAACCCAACTTGTAGAATGTAATATTTTACAACATTCCTGGCGTGTCGTCGCCTACTTCTCGATGGGGACATTATATACATCTATAACGTTGTATATCATAACCTAAGGCAACCTAACATCTCGGATGTAATATTTTACAACATTCCTGGCATGTCGGGCCCTACGTCTCGGTGGGAACATTATATACGTCTATAACGATATATATCCTAACCTAAGGCAACCTAACATCTCGGATGTAATATTTTACAACATTCCTGGCGCTTCGGCTGCTACTTTTCGGTGGGAACATTATATACGTCTATAACGATATATATCCTAACCTAAGGCAACCTAACATCTCGGATGTAATATTTTACAACATTCCTGGCATGTCGGCCCCTACATCTCCGTGGGTACATTATATACGCCTGTAACGTTGTATATCCTATCCTAACGCAACCTAACGTCTGGGATGTAATATTTTAAAACATTCCTGGCATGTCGGCCCCTACGTCTCGGTGGGAACATTATATACGTCTATAACGATATATATCCCAACCTAAGGCAACCTAACATCTCGGATGTAATATTTGACAACATTCCTGGCGTGTTAACCCGCACTTCTCGGTGGGAACATCATATACGTCTATAGCGATATATATCCTAGCCTAAGGCGACCTAACATGTCGAATGTAATATTTTACATCATTCCTGACGTGTCGGCCCCTATTTCTCGGTGGGAACATTATATACGTCTGTAACGTTATATATGCTAGCCTAAGGCAACCTAACATGTCGAATGTAATATTTTACAACATTCCTGGCATGTCGGTCACTAGGTCTCGGTGGGAACATTATATACGTCTGTAACGATATATACCCTAACCTAAGGCAACCTAACATCTCGGATTTAATATTTTACAACATTCCTGGCATGTAGGTCCCTACTTCTCGGTGGGAACATTATATACGTCTATAACGTTATATATCCTAGCCTACGGCAACCTAACTTGTCGAATGTAATATTTTACAACATTCCTGGCGGGTCGTCGCCTACTTCTCGATGGGGACATTATATACATCTATAAAGTCATATATCCTAACCTAAGGGAACCTAACATCTCGGGTGTAATATTTTACAACATTCCTGTCGTGTCGTCGCCTGCTTCTCGATGGGGACATTCTATACGTCTATAATTTTGTATATCCTAACCTAAGGGAACCTAACATCTCGGGTGTAATATTTTAGAACATTCCTGACGCGTCAGTCCCTATTTCTCGGTGGGAACATTATATACGTCTATAACGTTATATATCCTAGCCTAAGGCAACCTAACTTGTAGAATGTAATATTTTACAACAGTCCTGGCGTGTCGTCGCCTACTTCTGGATGGGGACATTATATACATCTATAACGTCATATATCCTAACCTAAGGGAAACAACATCTCGGGTGTAATATTTTACAACATTCCTGGCGTGTCGTTGCCTACTTCTCGATGGGGACATTATATACATCTATAACGTTGTATATCCTAACTTAAGGCAACCTGACATCTCCGATGTAATATTTTACAACATTCTGGCGTGTCGTCGCCTGCTTCTCGATGGGGACATTATATACGTCTATAACCTTGTATATACTAACCTAACGCAACCTAACATCTGGGATGTAATATTTTACAACATTCCTGGCATGTCGGTCCCTACGTCTCCGTGGGTACATTATATACGTCTGTAACGTTGTATATCCTAACCTAACGCAACCTAACGTCTGGGATGTAATATTTTAAAACATTCCTGGTATGTCGGTCCCTCCGTCTCGGTGGAAACATTATATACGTCTATAACGATATATATCCTAACCTAAGGCAACCTAACATCTCGGATGTAATATTTTACAACATTCCTGGCATGTCGGTCCCTACGTCTCGGTGGGAACATTATGTACGTCTATAACGATATATATCCTAACCTAAGGCAACCTAACATCTCGGATGTAATATTTTACAACATTCCTGGCGCTTCGGCTGCTACTTTTCGGTGGGAACATTATATACGTCTATAACGTTACATATCCTAATGTATGGCAACATAACAGCTCGGATGTTATATTTTACAACATTCCTGCCGTGTCGTCGCCTGCTTCTCGATGGGGACATTCTATACGTCTATAACGTTGTATATCCTAACCTAAGGGAACCTAACATCTCGGGTGTAATATTTTAGAACATTCCTGACGCGTCAGTCCCTATTTCTCGGTGGGAACATTATATACGTCTATAACGTTATATATCCTAGCCTAAGGCAACCTAACTTGTAGAATGTAATATTTTACAACATTCCTGGCGTGTCGTCGCCTACTTCTCGATGGGGACATTATATACATCTATAACGTTGTATATCCTAACCTAAGGCAACCTAACATCTGGGATGTAATATTTTACAACATTCCTGTCGTGTCGTCGCCTGCTTCTCGATGGGGACATTCTATACGTCTATAACGTTGTATATCCTAACCTAAGGGAACCTAACATCTCGGGTGTAATATTTTAGAACATTCCAGACGCGTCAGTCCCTATTTCTCGGTGGGAACATTATATACGTCTATAACGTTATATATCCTAACCTAAGGGAACCTTACATCTCGGGTGTAATATTTTACAACATTCCTGGCGTGTCGTCGCCTACTTCTCGATGGGGACATTATATACATCTATAACGTTGTATATCCTAACCTAAGGCAACCTGACATCTCGGATGTAATATTTTACAACATTCTGGCGTGTCGTCGCCTGCTTCTCGATGGGGACATTATATACGTCTATAACCTTGTATATACTAACCTAACGCAACCTAACATCTGGGATGTAATATTTTACAACATTCCTGGCATGTCGGTCCCTACGTCTCCGTGGGTACATTATATACGTCTGTAACGTTGTGTATCCTAACCTAACGCAACCTAACGTCTGGGATGTAATATTTTAAAACATTCCTGGTATGTCGGTCCCTACGTCTCGGTGGAAACATTATATACGTCTATAACGATATATATCCTAACCTTAGGCAACCTAACATCTCGGATGTAATATTTTACAACATTCCTGGCATGTCGGTCCCTACGTCTCCGTGGGTACATTATATACGTCTGTAACGTTGTATATCCTAACCTAACGCAACCTAACGTCTGGGATGTAATATTTTAAAACATTCCTGGCATGTCGGCCCCTACGTCTCGGTGGGAACATTATGTACGTCTATAACGATATATATCCTAACCTAAGGCAACCTAACATCTCGGATGTAATATTTGACAACATTCCTGGCGTGTTAACCCGCTCTTCTCGGTGGGAACATCATATACGTCTATAGCGATATATATCCTAGCCTAAGGCGACCTAACATGTCGAATGTAATATTTTGCATCATTCCTGACGTGTCGGCCCCTATTTCTCGGTGGGAACATTATATACGTCTATAACGTTATATATGCTAGCCTAAGGCAACCTAACATGTCGAATGTAATATTTTACAACATTCCTGTCGTGTCGTCGCCTACTTCTCGATGGGGACATTATATACATCTATAACGTTGTATATCATAACCTAAGGCAACCTAATATCTCGGATGTAATATTTTACAACATTCCTGGTATGTCGGGCCCTACTTCTCGGTGGGAACATTGTATACGTCTATAACGTTATATATCCTAGCCTAAGGCAACCCAACTTGTAGAATGTAATGTTTTACAACATTCCTGGCGTGTCGTCGCCTACTTCTCGATGGGGACATTATATACATCTATAACGTTGTATATCATAACCTAAGGCAACCTAACATCTCGGATGTAATATTTTACAACATTCCTGGCATGTCGGGCCCTACGTCTCGGTGGGAACATTATATACGTCTATAACGATATATATCCTAACCTAAGGCAACCTAACATCTCGGATGTAATATTTTACAACATTCCTGGCGCTTCGGCTGCTACTTTTCGGTGGGAACATTATATACGTCTATAACGTTACATATCCTAATGTATGGCAACATAACAGCTCGGATGTTATATTTTACAACATTCCTGCCGTGTCGTCGCCTGCTTCTCGATGGGGACATTCTATACGTCTATAACGTTGTATATCCTAACCTAAGGGAACCTAACATCTCGGGTGTAATATTTTAGAACATTCCTGACGCGTCAGTCCCTATTTCTCGGTGGGAACATTATATACGTCTATAACGTTATATATCCTAGCCTAAGGCAACCTAACTTGTAGAATGTAATATTTTACAACATTCCTGGCGTGTCGTCGCCTACTTCTCGATGGGGACATTATATACATCTATAACGTTGTATATCCTAACCTAAGGCAACCTAACATCTGGGATGTAATATTTTACAACATTCCTGTCGTGTCGTCGCCTGCTTCTCGATGGGGACATTCTATACGTCTATAACGTTGTATATCCTAACCTAAGGGAACCTAACATCTCGGGTGTAATATTTTAGAACCTTCCAGTCGCGTCAGTCCCTATTTCTCGGTGGGAACATTATATACGTCTATAACGTTATATATCCTAACCTAAGGGAACCTTACATCTCGGGTGTAATATTTTACAACATTCCTGGCGTGTCGTCGCCTACTTCTCGATGGGGACATTATATACATCTATAACGTTGTATATCCTAACCTAAGGCAACCTAACATATCGGATGTAATATTTTACAACATTCCTGGCGTGTCGTCGCCTACTTCTCGATGGGGACAATATATACATCTATAACGTTGTATATCCTAACCTAAGGCAACCTAACATCTCGGATGTAGTATTTTACAACATTCCTGGCATGTCGGTCCCTACTTCTCGGTGGGAACATTGTGTACATCTATAACGATATATATGCTAACCTAAGGGAACCTAACATCTCGGGTGTAATATTTTACAACATTCCTGGCGAGTCGTTGCCTACTTCTCGATGGGGACATTATATACATCTATAACTTTGTATATCCTAACCAAAGCAACCTGACATCTCGGATGTAATATTTTACAACATTCTGGCGTGTCGTCGCCTGCTTCTCGATGGGGACATTATATACGTCTATAACCTTGTATATACTAACCTAACGCAACCTAACATCTGGGATGTATTATTTTAAAACATTCCTGGCATGTCGGTCCCTACGTCTCGGTGGGAACGTTATATACGTCTATAACGATATATATCCTAACCTAAGGGTACCTTACATCTCGGATGTAATTTTTTACAACATTCCTGGTATGTCGGGCCCTACTTCTCGGTGGGAACATTGTATACGTCTATAACGATATATATCCTAGCCTAAGGCAACCTAACATGAAGGAATGTAATATTTTAAAACATTCCTGTCGTGTCGTCGCCTGCTTCTCGATGGGGACATTCTATACGTCTATAACGTTGTATATCCTAACCTAAGGGAACCTAACATCTCGGGTGTAATATTTTAGAACATTCCTGACGCGTCAGTCCCTATTTCTCGGTGGGAACATTATATACGTCTATAACGTTATATATCCTAGCCTAAGGCAAACCAACTTGTAGAAAGTAATATTTTACAACATTCCTGGCGTGTCGTCGCCTACTTCTCGATGGCGACATTCTATACATCTATAACGTTGTATATCATAACCTAATGCAACCTAACACCTCGGATGTAATATTTTACAACATTCCTGGCATGTCGGTCCCTACTTCTCGGTGGGAGCATACTATATGTCTATAACGTTGTATATCCTAACCTAAGGGAACCTAACATCTCGGATGTAATATTTTAAAACTTTCCTGGCATGTCGGTCCCTACGTCTCAGTGGGATCATTATATACGTCTATAACGATATATATCCTAACCTAAGGCAACCTAACATCTCGGATGTAATATTTTACAACATTCCTGGCATGTCGGTCACTAGGTCTCGGTGGGAACATTATATACGTCTGTAACGATATATACCCTAACCTAAGGCAACCTAACATCTCGGATTTAATATTTTACAACATTCCTGGCATGTAGGTCCCTACTTCTCGGTGGGAACATTATATACGTCTATAACGTTATATATCCTAGCCTACGGCAACCTAACTTGTCGAATGTAATATTTTACAACATTCCTGGCGTGTCGTCGCCTACTTCTCGATGGGGACATTATATACATCTATAAAGTCATATATCCTAACCTAAGGGAACCTAACATCTCGGGTGTAATATTTTACAACATTCCTGTCGTGTCGTCGCCTGCTTCTCGATGGGGACATTCTATACGTCTATAACGTTGTATATCCTAACCTAAGGGAACCTAACATCTCGGGTGTAATATTTTAGAACATTCCTGACGCGTCAGTCCCTATTTCTCGGTGGGAACATTATATACGTCTATAACGTTATATATCCTAGCCTAAGGCAACCTAACTTGTAGAATGTAATATTTTACAACAGTCCTGGCGTGTCGTCGCCTACTTCTGGATGGGGACATTATATACATCTATAACGTCATATATCCTAACCTAAGGGAAACAACATCTCGGGTGTAATATTTTACAACATTCCTGGCGTGTCGTTGCCTACTTCTCGATGGGGACATTATATACATCTATAACGTTGTATATCCTAACCTAAGGCAACCTGACATCTCGGATGTAATATTTTAAAACATTCTGGCGTGTCGTCGCCTGCTTCTCGATGGGGACATTATATACGTCTATAACCTTGTATATACTAACCTAACGCAACCTAACATCTGGGATGTAATATTTTACAACATTCCTGGCATGTCGGTCCCTACGTCTCCGTGGGTACATTATATACGTCTGTAACGTTGTATGTCCTAACGTAACGCAACCTAACATCTCGGATGTAATATTTTACAACATTCCTGGCGCTTCGGCTGCTACTTTTCGGTGGGAACATTATATACGTCTATAACGTTACATATCCTAACGTATGGCAACATAACAGCTCGGATGTTATATTTTACAACATTCCTGCCGTGTCGTCGCCTGCTTCTCGATGGGGACATTATATACGTCTATAACGTTGTATATCCTAACCTAAGGGAACCTAACATCTCGGGTGTAATATTTTAGAACATTCCTGACGCGTCAGTCCCTATTTCTCGCTGGGAACATTATATACGTCTATAACGTTATATATCCTAGCCTAAGGCAACCTAACTTGTAGAATGTAATATTTTACAACATTCCTGGCGTGTCGTCGCCTACTTCTCGATGGGGACATTACATACATCTATAACGTTGTATATCCTAACCTAAGGCAACCTAACATCTGGGATGTAATATTTTACAACATTCCTGTCGTGTCGTCGCCTGCTTCTCGATGGGGACATTCTATACGTCTATAACGTTGTATATCCTAACCTAAGGGAACCTAACATCTCGGGTGTAATATTTTAGAACATTCCTGACGCGTCAGTCCCTATTTCTCGGTGGGAACATTATATACGTCTATAACGTTATATATCCTAACCTAAGGGAACCTTACATCTCGGGTGTAATATTTTACAACATTCCTGGCGTGTCGTCGCCTACTTCTCGATGGGGACATTATATACATCTATAACGTTGTATATCCTAACCTAAGGCAACCTAACATATCGGATGTAATATTTTACAACATTCCTGGCGTGTCGTCGCCTACTTCTCGATGGGGACAATATATACATCTATAACGTTGTATATCCTAACCTAAGGCAACCTAACATCTCGGATGTAGTATTTTACAACATTCCTGGCATGTCGGTCCCTACTTCTCGGTGGGAACATTGTGTACATCTATAACGATATATATCCTAGCCTAAGGCAACCTGACATGTCGAATGTAATATTTTACTACATTCCTGTCGTGTCGTCGCCTGCTTCTCGATGGGGACATTATATACGTCTATAACGTTGTATATTCTAACCTATCGCAACCTAACATCAGGGATGTAATATTTTACAACAGTCCTGGCATGTCGGTCCCTACTTCTCGGTGGGAACATTGTGTACATCTATAACGATATATATGCTAACCTAAGGGAACCTAACATCTCGGGTGTAATATTTTACAACATTCCTGGCGTGTCGTTGCCTACTTCTCGATGGGGACATTATATACATCTATAACTTTGTATATCCTAACCAAAGCAACCTGACATCTCGGATGTAATATTTTACAACATTCTGGCGTGTCGTCGCCTGCTTCTCGATGGGGACATTATATACGTCTATAACCTTGTATATACTAACCTAACGCAACCTAACATCTGGGATGTATTATTTTAAAACATTCCTGGCATGTCGGTCCCTACGTCTCGGTGGGAACGTTATATACGTCTATAACGATATATATCCTAACCTAAGGGTACCTTACATCTCGGATGTAATTTTTTACAACATTCCTGGTATGTCGGGCCCTACTTCTCGGTGGGAACATTGTATACGTCTATAACGATATATATCCTAGCCTAAGGCAACCTAACATGAAGGAATGTAATATTTTAAAACATTCCTGTCGTGTCGTCGCCTGCTTCTCGATGGGGACATTCTATACGTCTATAACGTTGTATATCCTAACCTAAGGGAACCTAACATCTCGGGTGTAATATTTTAGAACATTCCTGACGCGTCAGTCCCTATTTCTCGGTGGGAACATTATATACGTCTATAACGTTATATATCCTAGCCTAAGGCAAACCAACTTGTAGAAAGTAATATTTTACAACATTCCTGGCGTGTCGTCGCCTACTTCTCGATGGCGACATTCTATACATCTATAACGTTGTATATCATAACCTAATGCAACCTAACACCTCGGATGTAATATTTTACAACATTCCTGGCATGTCGGTCCCTACTTCTCGGTGGGAGCATACTATATGTCTATAACGTTGTATATCCTAACCTAAGGGAACCTAACATCTCGGATGTAATATTTTAAAACTTTCCTGGCATGTCGGTCCCTACGTCTCAGTGGGATCATTATATACGTCTATAACGATATATATCCTAACCTAAGGCAACCTAACATCTCGGATGTAATATTTTACAACATTCCTGGCATGTCGGTCACTAGGTCTCGGTGGGAACATTATATACGTCTGTAACGATATATACCCTAACCTAAGGCAACCTAACATCTCGGATTTAATATTTTACAACATTCCTGGCATGTAGGTCCCTACTTCTCGGTGGGAACATTATATACGTCTATAACGTTATATATCCTAGCCTACGGCAACCTAACTTGTCGAATGTAATATTTTACAACATTCCTGGCGTGTCGTCGCCTACTTCTCGATGGGGACATTATATACATCTATAAAGTCATATATCCTAACCTAAGGGAACCTAACATCTCGGGTGTAATATTTTACAACATTCCTGTCGTGTCGTCGCCTGCTTCTCGATGGGGACATTCTATACGTCTATAACGTTGTATATCCTAACCTAAGGGAACCTAACATCTCGGGTGTAATATTTTAGAACATTCCTGACGCGTCAGTCCCTATTTCTCGGTGGGAACATTATATACGTCTATAACGTTATATATCCTAGCCTAAGGCAACCTAACTTGTAGAATGTAATATTTTACAACATTCCTGGCGTGTCGTCGCCTACTTCTCGATGGGGACATTACATACATCTATAACGTTGTATATCCTAACCTAAGGCAACCTAACATCTGGGATGTAATATTTTACAACATTCCTGTCGTGTCGTCGCCTGCTTCTCGATGGGGACATTCTATACGTCTATAACGTTGTATATCCTAACCTAAGGGAACCTAACATCTCGGGTGTAATATTTTAGAACATTCCTGACGCGTCAGTCCCTATTTCTCGGTGGGAACATTATATACGTCTATAACGTTATATATCCTAACCTAAGGGAACCTTACATCTCGGGTGTAATATTTTACAACATTCCTGGCGTGTCGTCGCCTACTTCTCGATGGGGACATTATATACATCTATAACGTTGTATATCCTAACCTAAGGCAACCTAACATATCGGATGTAATATTTTACAACATTCCTGGCGTGTCGTCGCCTACTTCTCGATGGGGACAATATATACATCTATAACGTTGTATATCCTAACCTAAGGCAACCTAACATCTCGGATGTAGTATTTTACAACATTCCTGGCATGTCGGTCCCTACTTCTCGGTGGGAACATTGTGTACATCTATAACGATATATATCCTAGCCTAAGGCAACCTGACATGTCGAATGTAATATTTTACTACATTCCTGTCGTGTCGTCGCCTGCTTCTCGATGGGGACATTATATACGTCTATAACGTTGTATATTCTAACCTATCGCAACCTAACATCAGGGATGTAATATTTTACAACAGTCCTGGCATGTCGGTCCCTACTTCTCGGTGGGAACATTGTGTACATCTATAACGATATATATGCTAACCTAAGGGAACCTAACATCTCGGGTGTAATATTTTACAACATTCCTGGCGTGTCGTTGCCTACTTCTCGATGGGGACATTATATACATCTATAACTTTGTATATCCTAACCAAAGCAACCTGACATCTCGGATGTAATATTTTACAACATTCTGGCGTGTCGTCGCCTGCTTCTCGATGGGGACATTATATACGTCTATAACCTTGTATATACTAACCTAACGCAACCTAACATCTGGGATGTATTATTTTAAAACATTCCTGGCATGTCGGTCCCTACGTCTCGGTGGGAACGTTATATACGTCTATAACGATATATATCCTAACCTAAGGGTACCTTACATCTCGGATGTAATTTTTTACAACATTCCTGGTATGTCGGGCCCTACTTCTCGGTGGGAACATTGTATACGTCTATAACGATATATATCCTAGCCTAAGGCAACCTAACATGAAGGAATGTAATATTTTAAAACATTCCTGTCGTGTCGTCGCCTGCTTCTCGATGGGGACATTCTATACGTCTATAACGTTGTATATCCTAACCTAAGGGAACCTAACATCTCGGGTGTAATATTTTAGAACATTCCTGACGCGTCAGTCCCTATTTCTCGGTGGGAACATTATATACGTCTATAACGTTATATATCCTAGCCTAAGGCAAACCAACTTGTAGAAAGTAATATTTTACAACATTCCTGGCGTGTCGTCGCCTACTTCTCGATGGCGACATTCTATACATCTATAACGTTGTATATCATAACCTAATGCAACCTAACACCTCGGATGTAATATTTTACAACATTCCTGGCATGTCGGTCCCTACTTCTCGGTGGGAGCATACTATATGTCTATAACGTTGTATATCCTAACCTAAGGGAACCTAACATCTCGGATGTAATATTTTAAAACTTTCCTGGCATGTCGGTCCCTACGTCTCAGTGGGATCATTATATACGTCTATAACGATATATATCCTAACCTAAGGCAACCTAACATCTCGGATGTAATATTTTACAACATTCCTGGCATGTCGGTCACTAGGTCTCGGTGGGAACATTATATACGTCTGTAACGATATATACCCTAACCTAAGGCAACCTAACATCTCGGATTTAATATTTTACAACATTCCTGGCATGTAGGTCCCTACTTCTCGGTGGGAACATTATATACGTCAATAACGTTATATATCCTAGCCTACGGCAACCTAACTTGTCGAATGTAATATTTTACAACATTCCTGGCGTGTCGTCGCCTACTTCTCGATGGGGACATTATATACATCTATAAAGTCATATATCCTAACCTAAGGGAACCTAACATCTCGGGTGTAATATTTTACAACATTCCTGTCGTGTCGTCGCCTGCTTCTCGATGGGGACATTCTATACGTCTATAACGTTGTATATCCTAACCTAAGGGAACCTAACATCTCGGGTGTAATATTTTAGAACATTCCTGACGCGTCAGTCCCTATTTCTCGGTGGGAACATTATATACGTCTATAACGTTATATATCCTAGCCTAAGGCAACCTAACTTGTAGAATGTAATATTTTACAACAGTCCTGGCGTGTCGTCGCCTACTTCTGGATGGGGACATTATATACATCTATAACGTCATATATCCTAACCTAAGGGAAACAACATCTCGGGTGTAATATTTTACAACATTCCTGGCGTGTCGTTGCCTACTTCTCGATGGGGACATTATATACATCTATAACGTTGTATATCCTAACCTAAGGCAACCTGACATCTCGGATGTAATATTTTACAACATTCTGGCGTGTCGTCGCCTGCTTCTCGATGGGGACATTATATACGTCTATAACCTTGTATATACTAACCTAACGCAACCTAACATCTGGGATGTAATATTTTACAACATTCCTGGCATGTCGGTCCCTACGTCTCCGTGGGTACATTATATACGTCTGTAACGTTGTATGTCCTAACCTAACGCAACCTAACATCTCGGATGTAATATTTTACAACATTCCTGGCGCTTCGGCTGCTACTTTTCGGTGGGAACATTATATACGTCTATAACGTTACATATCCTAACGTATGGCAACATAACAGCTCGGATGTTATATTTTACAACATTCCTGCCGTGTCGTCGCCTGCTTCTCGATGGGGACATTATATACGTCTATAACGTTGTATATCCTAACCTAAGGGAACCTAACATCTCGGGTGTAATATTTTAGAACATTCCTGACGCGTCAGTCCCTATTTCTCGCTGGGAACATTATATACGTCTATAACGTTATATATCCTAGCCTAAGGCAACCTAACTTGTAGAATGTAATATTTTACAACATTCCTGGCGTGTCGTCGCCTACTTCTCGATGGGGACATTACATACATCTATAACGTTGTATATCCTAACCTAAGGCAACCTAACATCTGGGATGTAATATTTTACAACATTCCTGTCGTGTCGTCGCCTGCTTCTCGATGGGGACATTCTATACGTCTATAACGTTGTATATCCTAACCTAAGGGAACCTAACATCTCGGGTGTAATATTTTAGAACATTCCTGACGCGTCAGTCCCTATTTCTCGGTGGGAACATTATATACGTCTATAACGTTATATATCCTAACCTAAGGGAACCTTACATCTCGGGTGTAATATTTTACAACATTCCTGGCGTGTCGTCGCCTACTTCTCGATGGGGACATTATATACATCTATAACGTTGTATATCCTAACCTAAGGCAACCTAACATATCGGATGTAATATTTTACAACATTCCTGGCGTGTCGTCGCCTACTTCTCGATGGGGACAATATATACATCTATAACGTTGTATATCCTAACCTAAGGCAACCTAACATCTCGGATGTAGTATTTTACAACATTCCTGGCATGTCGGTCCCTACTTCTCGGTGGGAACATTGTGTACATCTATAACGATATATATCCTAGCCTAAGGCAACCTGACATGTCGAATGTAATATTTTACTACATTCCTGTCGTGTCGTCGCCTGCTTCTCGATGGGGACATTATATACGTCTATAACGTTGTATATTCTAACCTATCGCAACCTAACATCAGGGATGTAATATTTTACAACAGTCCTGGCATGTCGGTCCCTACTTCTCGGTGGGAACATTGTGTACATCTATAACGATATATATGCTAACCTAAGGGAACCTAACATCTCGGGTGTAATATTTTACAACATTCCTGGCGTGTCGTTGCCTACTTCTCGATGGGGACATTATATACATCTATAACTTTGTATATCCTAACCAAAGCAACCTGACATCTCGGATGTAATATTTTACAACATTCTGGCGTGTCGTCGCCTGCTTCTCGATGGGGACATTATATACGTCTATAACCTTGTATATACTAACCTAACGCAACCTAACATCTGGGATGTATTATTTTAAAACATTCCTGGCATGTCGGTCCCTACGTCTCGGTGGGAACGTTATATACGTCTATAACGATATATATCCTAACCTAAGGGTACCTTACATCTCGGATGTAATTTTTTACAACATTCCTGGTATGTCGGGCCCTACTTCTCGGTGGGAACATTGTATACGTCTATAACGATATATATCCTAGCCTAAGGCAACCTAACATGAAGGAATGTAATATTTTAAAACATTCCTGTCGTGTCGTCGCCTGCTTCTCGATGGGGACATTCTATACGTCTATAACGTTGTATATCCTAACCTAAGGGAACCTAACATCTCGGGTGTAATATTTTAGAACATTCCTGACGCGTCAGTCCCTATTTCTCGGTGGGAACATTATATACGTCTATAACGTTATATATCCTAGCCTAAGGCAAACCAACTTGTAGAAAGTAATATTTTACAACATTCCTGGCGTGTCGTCGCCTACTTCTCGATGGCGACATTCTATACATCTATAACGTTGTATATCATAACCTAATGCAACCTAACACCTCGGATGTAATATTTTACAACATTCCTGGCATGTCGGTCCCTACTTCTCGGTGGGAGCATACTATATGTCTATAACGTTGTATATCCTAACCTAAGGGAACCTAACATCTCGGATGTAATATTTTAAAACTTTCCTGGCATGTCGGTCCCTACGTCTCAGTGGGATCATTATATACGTCTATAACGATATATATCCTAACCTAAGGCAACCTAACATCTCGGATGTAATATTTTACAACATTCCTGGCATGTCGGTCACTAGGTCTCGGTGGGAACATTATATACGTCTGTAACGATATATACCCTAACCTAAGGCAACCTAACATCTCGGATTTAATATTTTACAACATTCCTGGCATGTAGGTCCCTACTTCTCGGTGGGAACATTATATACGTCTATAACGTTATATATCCTAGCCTACGGCAACCTAACTTGTCGAATGTAATATTTTACAACATTCCTGGCGTGTCGTCGCCTACTTCTCGATGGGGACATTATATACATCTATAAAGTCATATATCCTAACCTAAGGGAACCTAACATCTCGGGTGTAATATTTTACAACATTCCTGTCGTGTCGTCGCCTGCTTCTCGATGGGGACATTCTATACGTCTATAACGTTGTATATCCTAACCTAAGGGAACCTAACATCTCGGGTGTAATATTTTAGAACATTCCTGACGCGTCAGTCCCTATTTCTCGGTGGGAACATTATATACGTCTATAACGTTATATATCCTAGCCTAAGGCAACCTAACTTGTAGAATGTAATATTTTACAACAGTCCTGGCGTGTCGTCGCCTACTTCTGGATGGGGACATTATATACATCTATAACGTCATATATCCTAACCTAAGGGAAACAACATCTCGGGTGTAATATTTTACAACATTCCTGGCGTGTCGTTGCCTACTTCTCGATGGGGACATTATATACATCTATAACGTTGTATATCCTAACCTAAGGCAACCTGACATCTCGGATGTAATATTTTACAACATTCTGGCGTGTCGTCGCCTGCTTCTCGATGGGGACATTATATACGTCTATAACCTTGTATATACTAACCTAACGCAACCTAACATCTGGGATGTAATATTTTACAACATTCCTGGCATGTCGGTCCCTACGTCTCCGTGGGTACATTATATACGTCTGTAACGTTGTATGTCCTAACCTAACGCAACCTAACATCTCGGATGTAATATTTTACAACATTCCTGGCGCTTCGGCTGCTACTTTTCGGTGGGAACATTATATACGTCTATAACGTTACATATCCTAACGTATGGCAACATAACAGCTCGGATGTTATATTTTACAACATTCCTGCCGTGTCGTCGCCTGCTTCTCGATGGGGACATTATATACGTCTATAACGTTGTATATCCTAACCTAAGGGAACCTAACATCTCGGGTGTAATATTTTAGAACATTCCTGACGCGTCAGTCCCTATTTCTCGCTGGGAACATTATATACGTCTATAACGTTATATATCCTAGCCTAAGGCAACCTAACTTGTAGAATGTAATATTTTACAACATTCCTGGCGTGTCGTCGCCTACTTCTCGATGGGGACATTACATACATCTATAACGTTGTATATCCTAACCTAAGGCAACCTAACATCTGGGATGTAATATTTTACAACATTCCTGTCGTGTCGTCGCCTGCTTCTCGATGGGGACATTCTATACGTCTATAACGTTGTATATCCTAACCTAAGGGAACCTAACATCTCGGGTGTAATATTTTAGAACATTCCTGACGCGTCAGTCCCTATTTCTCGGTGGGAACATTATATACGTCTATAACGTTATATATCCTAACCTAAGGGAACCTTACATCTCGGGTGTAATATTTTACAACATTCCTGGCGTGTCGTCGCCTACTTCTCGATGGGGACATTATATACATCTATAACGTTGTATATCCTAACCTAAGGCAACCTAACATATCGGATGTAATATTTTACAACATTCCTGGCGTGTCGTCGCCTACTTCTCGATGGGGACAATATATACATCTATAACGTTGTATATCCTAACCTAAGGCAACCTAACATCTCGGATGTAGTATTTTACAACATTCCTGGCATGTCGGTCCCTACTTCTCGGTGGGAACATTGTGTACATCTATAACGATATATATCCTAGCCTAAGGCAACCTGACATGTCGAATGTAATATTTTACTACATTCCTGTCGTGTCGTCGCCTGCTTCTCGATGGGGACATTATATACGTCTATAACGTTGTATATTCTAACCTATCGCAACCTAACATCAGGGATGTAATATTTTACAACAGTCCTGGCGTGTCGTCGCCTACTTCTGGATGGGGACATTATATACATCTATAACGTCATATATCCTAACCTAAGGGAACCTAACATCTCGGGTGTAATATTTTACAACTTTCCTGGCGTGTCGTTGCCTACTTCTCGATGGGGACATTATATACATCTATAACGTTGTATATCATAACCTAAGGCAACCTAACATCTCGGATGTAATATTTTACAACATTCCTGGTATGTCGGGCCCTACTTCTCGGTGGGAACATTGTATACGTCTATAACGATATATATCCTAGCCTAAGGCAACCTAACATGTCGAATGTAATATTTTACAACATTCCTTTCGTGTCGTCGCCTGCTTCTCGATGGGTACATTATATACATCTATAATGTTGTATATTCTAACCTAACGCAACCTAACATCTGGGATGTAATATTTTACAACATTCCTGGCGTGTCGTCGCCTACTTCTGGATGGGGACATTATATACATCTATAACGTCATATATCCTAGCCTAAGGGAACCTAACGTCTCGGGTGCAATATTTTACAACATTCCTGGCGTGTCGTCGCCTACTTCTCGATGGGGACATTATATACATCTATAACGTTGTATATCCTAACCTAAGGCAACCTAACATATCGGATGTAATATTTTACAACATTCTGGCGTGTCGTCGCCTGCTTCTCCATGGGGACATTATATACGTCTATAACCTTGTATATACTAACCTAACGCAACCTAACATCTGGGATGTAATATTTTACAACATTCCTGGCGTGTCGTCGCCTACTTCTGGATGGGGACATTATATACATCTATAACGTCATATATCCTAACCTAAGGGAACCTAACATCTCGGGTGTAATATTTTACAACATTCCTGTCGTGTCGTCGCCTGCTTCTCGATGGGGACATTCTATACGTCTATAACGTTGTATATCCTAACCTAAGGGAACCTAACATCTCGGGTGTAATATTTTAGAACATTCCTGACGCGTCAGTCCCTATTTCTCGGTGGGAACATTATATACGTCTATAACGTTATATATCCTAGCCTAAGGCAACCTAACTTGTAGAATGTAATATTTTACAACATTCCTGGCGTGTCGTCGCCTACTTCTCGATGGGGACATTATATACATCTATAACGTTGTATATCATAACCTAAGGCAACCTAACATATCGGATGTAATATTTTACAACATTCCTGGTATGTCGGGCCCTACTTCTCGGTGGGAACATTGTATACGTCTATTACGTTATATATCCTAGCCTAAGGCAACCCAACTTGTAGAATGTAATATTTTACAACATTCCTGGCGTGTCGTCGCCTACTTCTCGATGGGGACATTATATACATCTATAACGTTGTATATCATAACCTAAGGCAACCTAACATCTCGGATGTAATATTTTACAACATTCCTGGCATGTCGGGCCCTACGTCTCGGTGGGAACATTATATACGTCTATAACGATATATATCCTAACCTAAGGCAACCTAACATCTCGGATGTAATATTTTACAACATTCCTGGCGCTTCGGCTGCTACTTTTCGGTGGGAACATTATATACGTCTATAACGTTACATATCCTAACGTATGGCAACATAACAGCTCGGATGTTATATTTTACAACATTCCTGCCGTGTCGTCGCCTGCTTCTCGATGGGGACATTCTATACGTCTATAACGTTGTATATCCTAACCTAAGGGAACCTAACATCTCGGGTGTAATATTTTAGAACATTCCTGACGCGTCAGTCCCTATTTCTCGGTGGGAACATTATATACGTCTATAACGTTATATATCCTAGCCTAAGGCAACCTAACTTGTAGAATGTAATATTTTACAACATTCCTGGCGTGTCGTCGCCTACTTCTCGATGGGGACATTATATACATCTATAACGTTGTATATCCTAACCTAAGGCAACCTAACATCTGGGATGTAATATTTTACAACATTCCTGTCGTGTCGTCGCCTGCTTCTCGATGGGGACATTCTATACGTCTATAACGTTGTATATCCTAACCTAAGGGAACCTAACATCTCGGGTTTAATATTTTAGAACATTCCTGACGCGTCAGTCCCTATTTCTCGGTGGGAACATTATATACGTCTATAACGTTATATATCCTAACCTAAGGGAACCTTACATCTCGGGTGTAATATTTTACAACATTCCTGGCGTGTCGTCGCCTACTTCTCGATGGGGACATTATATACATCTATAACGTTGTATATCCTAACCTAAGGCAACCTAACATATCGGATGTAATATTTTACAACATTCCTGGCGTGTCGTCGCCTACTTCTCGATGGGGACAATATATACATCTATAACGTTGTATATCCTAACCTAAGGCAACCTAACATCTCGGATGTAGTATTTTACAACATTCCTGGCATGTCGGTCCCTACTTCTCGGTGGGAACATTGTGTACATCTATAACGATATATATGCTAACCTAAGGGAACCTAACATCTCGGGTGTAATATTTTACAACATTCCTGGCGTGTCGTTGCCTACTTCTCGATGGGGACATTATATACATCTATAACGTTGTATATCCTAACCAAAGCAACCTGACATCTCGGATGTAATATTTTACAACATTCTGGCGTGTCGTCGCCTGCTTCTCGATGGGGACATTATATACGTCTATAACCTTGTATATACTAACCTAACGCAACCTAACATCTGGGATGTAATATTTTAAAACATTCCTGGCATGTCGGTCCCTACGTCTCGGTGGGAACGTTATATACGTCTATAACGATATATATCCTAACCTAAGGGTACCTTACATCTCGGATGTAATTTTTTACAACATTCCTGGTATGTCGGGCCCTACTTCTCGGTGGGAACATTGTATACGTCTATAACGATATATATCCTAGCCTAAGGCAACCTAACATGAAGGAATGTAATATTTTAAAACATTCCTGTCGTGTCGTCGCCTGCTTCTCGATGGGGACATTCTATACGTCTATAACGTTGTATATCCTAACCTAAGGGAACCTAACATCTCGGGTGTAATATTTTAGAACATTCCTGACGCGTCAGTCCCTATTTCTCGGTGGGAACATTATATACGTCTATAACGTTATATATCCTAGCCTAAGGCAACCTAACTTGTAGAATGTAATATTTTACAACATTCCTGGCGTGTCGTCGCCTACTTCTCGATGGGGACATTATATACATCTATAACGTTGTATATCATAACCTAAGGCAACCTAACATATCGGATGTAATATTTTACAACATTCCTGGTATGTCGGGCCCTACTTCTCGGTGGGAACATTGTATACGTCTATTACGTTATATATCCTAGCCTAAGGCAACCCAACTTGTAGAATGTAATATTTTACAACATTCCTGGCGTGTCGTCGCCTACTTCTCGATGGGGACATTATATACATCTATAACGTTGTATATCATAACCTAAGGCAACCTAACATCTCGGATGTAATATTTTACAACATTCCTGGCATGTCGGGCCCTACGTCTCGGTGGGAACATTATATACGTCTATAACGATATATATCCTAACCTAAGGCAACCTAACATCTCGGATGTAATATTTTACAACATTCCTGGCGCTTCGGCTGCTACTTTTCGGTGGGAACATTATATACGTCTATAACGTTACATATCCTAACGTATGGCAACATAACAGCTCGGATGTTATATTTTACAACATTCCTGCCGTGTCGTCGCCTGCTTCTCGATGGGGACATTCTATACGTCTATAACGTTGTATATCCTAACCTAAGGGAACCTAACATCTCGGGTGTAATATTTTAGAACATTCCTGACGCGTCAGTCCCTATTTCTCGGTGGGAACATTATATACGTCTATAACGTTATATATCCTAGCCTAAGGCAACCTAACTTGTAGAATGTAATATTTTACAACATTCCTGGCGTGTCGTCGCCTACTTCTCGATGGGGACATTATATACATCTATAACGTTGTATATCCTAACCTAAGGCAACCTAACATCTGGGATGTAATATTTTACAACATTCCTGTCGTGTCGTCGCCTGCTTCTCGATGGGGACATTCTATACGTCTATAACGTTGTATATCCTAACCTAAGGGAACCTAACATCTCGGGTTTAATATTTTAGAACATTCCTGACGCGTCAGTCCCTATTTCTCGGTGGGAACATTATATACGTCTATAACGTTATATATCCTAACCTAAGGGAACCTTACATCTCGGGTGTAATATTTTACAACATTCCTGGCGTGTCGTCGCCTACTTCTCGATGGGGACATTATATACATCTATAACGTTGTATATCCTAACCTAAGGCAACCTAACATATCGGATGTAATATTTTACAACATTCCTGGCGTGTCGTCGCCTACTTCTCGATGGGGACAATATATACATCTATAACGTTGTATATCCTAACCTAAGGCAACCTAACATCTCGGATGTAGTATTTTACAACATTCCTGGCATGTCGGTCCCTACTTCTCGGTGGGAACATTGTGTACATCTATAACGATATATATGCTAACCTAAGGGAACCTAACATCTCGGGTGTAATATTTTACAACATTCCTGGCGTGTCGTTGCCTACTTCTCGATGGGGACATTATATACATCTATAACGTTGTATATCCTAACCAAAGCAACCTGACATCTCGGATGTAATATTTTACAACATTCTGGCGTGTCGTCGCCTGCTTCTCGATGGGGACATTATATACGTCTATAACCTTGTATATACTAACCTAACGCAACCTAACATCTGGGATGTAATATTTTAAAACATTCCTGGCATGTCGGTCCCTACGTCTCGGTGGGAACGTTATATACGTCTATAACGATATATATCCTAACCTAAGGGTACCTTACATCTCGGATGTAATTTTTTACAACATTCCTGGTATGTCGGGCCCTACTTCTCGGTGGGAACATTGTATACGTCTATAACGATATATATCCTAGCCTAAGGCAACCTAACATGAAGGAATGTAATATTTTAAAACATTCCTGTCGTGTCGTCGCCTGCTTCTCGATGGGGACATTCTATACGTCTATAACGTTGTATATCCTAACCTAAGGGAACCTAACATCTCGGGTGTAATATTTTAGAACATTCCTGACGCGTCAGTCCCTATTTCTCGGTGGGAACATTATATACGTCTATAACGTTATATATCCTAGCCTAAGGCAAACCAACTTGTAGAAAGTAATATTTTACAACATTCCTGGCGTGTCGTCGCCTACTTCTCGATGGGGACATTATATACATCTATAACGTTGTATATCATAACCTAATGCAACCTAACACCTCGGATGTAATATTTTACAACATTCCTGGCATGTCGGTCCCTACTTCTCGGTGGGAGCATACTATATGTCTATAACGTTGTATATCCTAACCTAAGGGAACCTAACATCTCGGATGTAATATTTTAAAACTTTCCTGGCATGTCGGTCCCTACGTCTGGGTGGGATCATTATATACGTCTATAACGATATATATCCTAACCTAAGGCAACCTAACATCTCGGATGTAATATTTTACAACATTCCTGGCATGTCGGTCACTAGGTCTCGGTGGGAACATTATATACGTCTGTAACGATATATACCCTAACCTAAGGCAACCTAACATCTCGGATTTAATATTTTACAACATTCCTGGCATGTAGGTCCCTACTTCACGGTGGGAACATTATATACGTCTATAACGTTATATATCCTAGCCTACGGCAACCTAACTTGTCGAATGTAATATTTTACAACATTCCTGGCGTGTCGTCGCCTACTTCTCGATGGGGACATTATATACATCTATAAAGTCATATATTCTAACCTAAGGGAACCTAACATCTCGGGTGTAATATTTTACAACATTCCTGTCGTGTCGTCGCCTGCTTCTCGATGGGGACATTCTATACGTCTATAACGTTGTATATCCTAACCTAAGGGAACCTAACATCTCGGGTGTAATATTTTAGAACATTCCTGACGCGTCAGTCCCTATTTCTCGGTGGGAACATTATATACGTCTATAACGTTATATATCCTAGCCTAAGGCAACCTAACTTGTAGAATGTAATATTTTACAACAGTCCTGGCGTGTCGTCGCCTACTTCTGGATGGGGACATTATATACATCTATAACGTCATATATCCTAACCTAAGGGAAACAACATCTCGGGTGTAATATTTTACAACATTCCTGGTGTGTCGTTGCCTACTTCTCGATGGGGACATTATATACATCTATAACGTTGTATATCCTAACCTAAGGCAACCTGACATCTCGGATGTAATATTTTACAACATTCTGGCGTGTCGTCGCCTGCTTCTCGATGGGGACATTATATACGTCTATAACCTTGTATATACTAACCTAACGCAACCTAACATCTGGGATGTAATATTTTACAACATTCCTGGCATGTCGGTCCCTACGTCTCCGTGGGTACATTATATACGTCTGTAACGTTGTATGTCCTAACCTAACGCAACCTAACATCTCGGATGTAATATTTTACAACATTCCTGGCGCTTCGGCTGCTACTTTTCGGTGGGAACATTATATACGTCTATAACGTTACATATCCTAACGTATGGCAACATAACAGCTCGGATGTTATATTTTACAACATTCCTGCCGTGTCGTCGCCTGCTTCTCGATGGGGACATTATATACGTCTATAACGTTGTATATCCTAACCTAAGGGAACCTAACATCTCGGGTGTAATATTTTAGAACATTCCTGACGCGTCAGTCCCTATTTCTCGGTGGGAACATTATATACGTCTATAACGTTATATATCCTAGCCTAAGGCAACCTAACTTGTAGAATGTAATATTTTACATCATTCCTGGCGTGTCGTCGCCTACTTCTCGATGGGGACATTATATACATCTATAACGTTGTATATCCTAACCTAAGGCAACCTAACATCTGGGATGTAATATTTTACAACATTCCTGTCGTGTCGTCGCCTGCTTCTCGATGGGGACATTCTATACGTCTATAACGTTGTATATCCTAACCTAAGGGAACCTAACATCTCGGGTGTAATATTTTAGAACATTCCTGACGCGTCAGTCCCTATTTCTCGGTGGGAACATTATGTACGTCTATAACGTTATATATCCTAACCTAAGGGAACCTTACATCTCGGGTGTAATATTTTACAACATTCCTGGCGTGTCGTCGCCTACTTCTCGATGGGGACATTATATACATCTATAACGTTGTATATCCTAACCTAAGGCAACCTAACATATCGGATGTAATATTTTACAACATTCCTGGCGTGTCGTCGCCTACTTCTCGATGGGGACAATATATACATCTATAACGTTGTATATCCTAACCTAAGGCAACCTAACATCTCGGATGTAGTATTTTACAACATTCCTGGCATGTCGGTCCCTACTTCTCGGTGGGAACATTGTGTACATCTATAACGATATATATCCTAGCCTAAGGCAACCTGACATGTCGAATGTAATATTTTACTACATTCCTGTCGTGTCGTCGCCTGCTTCTCAATGGGGACATTATATACGTCTATAACGTTGTATATTCTAACCTATCGCAACCTAACATCAGGGATGTAATATTTTACAACAGTCCTGGCGTGTCGTCGCCTACTTCTGGATGGGGACATTATATACATCTATAACGTCATATATCCTAACCTAAGGGAACCTAACATCTCGGGTGTAATATTTTACAACTTTCCTGGCGTGTCGTTGCCTACTTCTCGATGGGGACATTATATACATCTATAACGTTGTATATCATAACCTAAGGCAACCTAACATCTCGGATGTAATATTTTACAACATTCCTGGTATGTCGGGCCCTACTTCTCGGTGGGAACATTGTATACGTCTATAACGATATATATCCTAGCCTAAGGCAACCTAACATGAAGGAATGTAATATTTTAAAACACTCCTGTCGTGTCGTCGCCTGCTTCTCGATGGGGACATTCTATACGTCTATAACGTTGTATATCCTAACCTAAGGGAACCTAACATCTCGGGTGTAATATTTTAGAACATTCCTGACGCGTCAGTCCCTATTTCTCGGTGGGAACATTATATACGTCTATAACGTTATATATCCTAGCCTAAGGCAAACCAACTTGTAGAAAGTAATATTTTACAACATTCCTGGCGTGTCGTCGCCTACTTCTCGATGGGGACATTATATACATCTATAACGTTGTATATCATAACCTAATGCAACCTAACACCTCGGATGTAATATTTTACAACATTCCTGGCATGTCGGTCCCTACTTCTCGGTGGGAGCATACTATATGTCTATAACGTTGTATATCCTAACCTAAGGGAACCTAACATCTCGGATGTAATATTTTAAAACTTTCCTGGCATGTCGGTCCCTACGTCTCGGTGGGATCATTATATACGTCTATAACGATATATATCCTAACCTAAGGCAACCTAACATCTCGGATGTAATATTTTACAACATTCCTGGCATGTCGGTCACTAGGTCTCGGTGGGAACATTATATACGTCTGTAACGATATATACCCTAACCTAAGGCAACCTAACATCTCGGATTTAATATTTTACAACATTCCTGGCATGTACGTCCCTACTTCTCGGTAGGAACATTATATACGTCTATAACGTTATATATCCTAGCCTACGGCAACCTAACTTGTCGAATGTAATATTTTACAACATTCCTGGCGTGTCGTCGCCTACTTCTCGATGGGGACATTATATACATCTATAAAGTCATATATCCTAACCTAAGGGAACCTAACATCTCGGGTGTAATATTTTACAACATTCCTGTCGTGTCGTCGCCTGCTTCTCGATGGGGACATTCTATACGTCTATAACGTTGTATATCCTAACCTAAGGGAACCTAACATCTCGGGTGTAATATTTTAGAACATTCCTGACGCGTCAGTCCCTATTTCTCGGTGGGAACATTATATACGTCTATAACGTTATATATCCTAGCCTAAGGCAACCTAACTTGTAGAATGTAATATTTTACAACAGTCCTGGCGTGTCGTCGCCTACTTCTGGATGGTGACATTATATACATCTATAACGTCATATATCCTAACCTAAGGGAAACAACATCTCGGGTGTAATATTTTACAACATTCCTGGCATGTCGTTGCCTACTTCTCGATGGGGACATTATATACATCTATAACGTTGTATATCCTAACCTAAGGCAACCTGACATCTCGGATGTAATATTTTACAACATTCTGGCGTGTCGTCGCCTGCTTCTCGATGGGGACATTATATACGTCTAAAACCTTGTATATACTAACCTAACGCAACCTAACATCTGGGATGTAATATTTTACAACATTCCTGGCATGTCGGTCCCTACGTCTCCGTGGGTACATTATATACGTCTGTAACGTTGTATGTCCTAACCTCACGCAACCTAACATCTCGGATGTAATATTTTACAACATTCCTGGCGCTTCGGCTGCTACTTTTCGGTGGGAACATTATATACGTCTATAACGTTACATATCCTAACGTATGGCAACATAACAGCTCGGATGTTATATTTTACAACATTCCTGCCGTGTCGTCGCCTGCTTCTCGATGGGGACATTATATACGTCTATAACGTTGTATATCCTAACCTAAGGGAACCTAACATCTCGGGTGTAATATTTTAGAACATTCCTGACGCGTCAGTCCCTATTTCTCGGTGGGAACATTATATACGTCTATAACGTTATATATCCTAGCCTAAGGCAACCTAACTTGTAGAATGTAATATTTTACATCATTCCTGGCGTGTCGTCGCCTACTTCTCGATGGGGACATTATATACATCTATAACGTTGTATATCCTAACCTAAGGCAACCTAACATCTGGGATGTAATATTTTACAACATTCCTGTCGTGTCGTCGCCTGCTTCTCGATGGGGACATTCTATACGTCTATAACGTTGTATATCCTAACCTAAGGGAACCTAACATCTCGGGTGTAATATTTTAGAACATTCCTGACGCGTTAGTCCCTATTTCTCGGTGGGAACATTATATACGTCTATAACGTTATATATCCTAACCTAAGGGAACCTTACATCTCGGGTGTAATATTTTACAACATTCCTGGCGTGTCGTCGCCTACTTCTCGATGGGGACATTATATACATCTATAACGTTGTATATCCTAACCTAAGGCAACCTAACATATCGGATGTAATATTTTACAACATTCCTGGCGTGTCGTCGCCTACTTCTCGATGGGGACAATATATACATCTATAACGTTGTATATCCTAACCTAAGGCAACCTAACATCTCGGATGTAGTATTTTACAACATTCCTGGCATGTCGGTCCCTACTTCTCGGTGGGAACATTGTGTACATCTATAACGATATATATCCTAGCCTAAGGCAACCTGACATGTCGAATGTAATATTTTACTACATTCCTGTCGTGTCGTCGCCTGCTTCTCGATGGGGACATTATATACGTCTATAACGTTGTATATTCTAACCTATCGCAACCTAACATCAGGGATGTAATATTTTACAACAGTCCTGGCGTGTCGTCGCCTACTTCTGGATGGGGACATTATATACATCTATAACGTCATATATCCTAACCTAAGGGAACCTAACATCTCGGGTGTAATATTTTACAACTTTCCTGGCGTGTCGTTGCCTACTTCTCGATGGGGACATTATATACATCTATAACGTTGTATATCATAACCTAAGGCAACCTAACATCTCGGATGTAATATTTTACAACATTCCTGGTATGTCGGGCCCTACTTCTCGGTGGGAACATTGTATACGTCTATAACGATATATATCCTAGCCTAAGGCAACCTAACATGTCGAATGTAATATTTTACAACATTCCTTTCGTGTCGTCGCCTGCTTCTCGATGGGTACATTATATACATCTATAATGTTGTATATTCTAACCTAACGCAACCTAACATCTGGGATGTAATATTTTACAACATTCCTGGCGTGTCGTCGCCTACTTCTGGATGGGGACATTATATACATCTATAACGTCATATATCCTAGCCTAAGGGAACCTAACGTCTCGGGTGCAATATTTTACAACATTCCTGGCGTGTCGTCGCCTACTTCTCGATGGGGACATTATATACATCTATAACGTTGTATATCCTAACCTAAGGCAACCTAACATACCGGATGTAATATTTTACAACATTCTGGCGTGTCGTCGCCTGCTTCTCCATGGGGACATTATATACGTCTATAACCTTGTATATACTAACCTAACGCAACCTAACATCTGGGATGTAATATTTTACAACATTCCTGGCGTGTCGTCGCCTACTTCTCGATGGGGACATTATATACATCTATAAAGTCATATATCCTAACCTAAGGGAACCTAACATCTCGGGTGTAATATTTTACAACATTCCTGTCGTGTCGTCGCCTGCTTCTCGATGGGGACATTCTATACGTCTATAACGTTGTATATCCAAACCTAAGGGAACCTAACCTCTCGGGTGTAATATTTTAGAACATTCCTGACGCGTCAGTCCCTATTTCTCGGTGGGAACATTATATACGTCTATAACGTTATATATCCTAGCCTGAGGCAACCTAACTTGTACAATGTAATATTTTAGAACAGTCACGGCGTGTCGTCGCCTACTTCTGGATGGGGACATTATATACATCTATAACGGCATATATCCTAACCTAAGGGAACCTAACATCTCGGGTGTAATATTTTACAACATTCCTGGCGTGTCGTTGCCTACTTGTCGATGGGGACATTATATACATCTATAACGTTGTATATCCTAACCAAAGCAACCTGACATCTCGGATGTAATATTTTACAACATTCTGGCGTGTCGTCGCCTGCTTCTCGATGGGGACATTATATACGTCTATAACCTTGTATATACTAACCTAACGCAACCTAACATCTGGGATGTAATATTTTAAAACATTCCTGGCATGTCGGTCCCTACGTCTCGGTGGGAACGTTATATACGTCTATAACGATATATATCCTAACCTAAGGGTACCTTACATCTCGGATGTAATTTTTTACAACATTCCTGGCATGTCGGTCCCTACGTCTCCGTGGGTACATTATATACGTCTGTAACGTTGTATGTCCTAACCTCACGCAACCTAACATCTCGGATGTAATATTTTACAACATTCCTGGCGCTTCGGCTGCTACTTTTCGGTGGGAACATTATATACGTCTATAACGTTACATATCCTAACGTATGGCAACATAACAGCTCGGATGTTATATTTTACAACATTCCTGCCGTGTCGTCGCCTGCTTCTCGATGGGGACATTATATACGTCTATAACGTTGTATATCCTAACCTAAGGGAACCTAACATCTCGGGTGTAATATTTTAGAACATTCCTGACGCGTCAGTCCCTATTTCTCGGTGGGAACATTATATACGTCTATAACGTTATATATCCTAGCCTAAGGCAACCTAACTTGTAGAATGTAATATTTTACATCATTCCTGGCGTGTCGTCGCCTACTTCTCGATGGGGACATTATATACATCTATAACGTTGTATATCCTAACCTAAGGCAACCTAACATCTGGGATGTAATATTTTACAACATTCCTGTCGTGTCGTCGCCTGCTTCTCGATGGGGACATTCTATACGTCTATAACGTTGTATATCCTAACCTAAGGGAACCTAACATCTCGGGTGTAATATTTTAGAACATTCCTGACGCGTTAGTCCCTATTTCTCGGTGGGAACATTATATACGTCTATAACGTTATATATCCTAACCTAAGGGAACCTTACATCTCGGGTGTAATATTTTACAACATTCCTGGCGTGTCGTCGCCTACTTCTCGATGGGGACATTATATACATCTATAACGTTGTATATCCTAACCTAAGGCAACCTAACATATCGGATGTAATATTTTACAACATTCCTGGCGTGTCGTCGCCTACTTCTCGATGGGGACAATATATACATCTATAACGTTGTATATCCTAACCTAAGGCAACCTAACATCTCGGATGTAGTATTTTACAACATTCCTGGCATGTCGGTCCCTACTTCTCGGTGGGAACATTGTGTACATCTATAACGATATATATCCTAGCCTAAGGCAACCTGACATGTCGAATGTAATATTTTACTACATTCCTGTCGTGTCGTCGCCTGCTTCTCGATGGGGACATTATATACGTCTATAACGTTGTATATTCTAACCTATCGCAACCTAACATCAGGGATGTAATATTTTACAACAGTCCTGGCGTGTCGTCGCCTACTTCTGGATGGGGACATTATATACATCTATAACGTCATATATCCTAACCTAAGGGAACCTAACATCTCGGGTGTAATATTTTACAACTTTCCTGGCGTGTCGTTGCCTACTTCTCGATGGGGACATTATATACATCTATAACGTTGTATATCATAACCTAAGGCAACCTAACATCTCGGATGTAATATTTTACAACATTCCTGGTATGTCGGGCCCTACTTCTCGGTGGGAACATTGTATACGTCTATAACGATATATATCCTAGCCTAAGGCAACCTAACATGTCGAATGTAATATTTTACAACATTCCTTTCGTGTCGTCGCCTGCTTCTCGATGGGTACATTATATACATCTATAATGTTGTATATTCTAACCTAACGCAACCTAACATCTGGGATGTAATATTTTACAACATTCCTGGCGTGTCGTCGCCTACTTCTGGATGGGGACATTATATACATCTATAACGTCATATATCCTAGCCTAAGGGAACCTAACGTCTCGGGTGCAATATTTTACAACATTCCTGGCGTGTCGTCGCCTACTTCTCGATGGGGACATTATATACATCTATAACGTTGTATATCCTAACCTAAGGCAACCTAACGTACCGGATGTAATATTTTACAACATTCTGGCGTGTCGTCGCCTGCTTCTCCATGGGGACATTATATACGTCTATAACCTTGTATATACTAACCTAACGCAACCTAACATCTGGGATGTAATATTTTACAACATTCCTGGCGTGTCGTCGCCTACTTCTCGATGGGGACATTATATACATCTATAAAGTCATATATCCTAACCTAAGGGAACCTAACATCTCGGGTGTAATATTTTACAACATTCCTGTCGTGTCGTCGCCTGCTTCTCGATGGGGACATTCTATACGTCTATAACGTTGTATATCCTAACCTAAGGGAACCTAACATCTCGGGTGTAATATTTTAGAACATTCCTGACGCGTCAGTCCCTATTTCTCGGTGGGAACATTATATACGTCTATAACGTTATATATCCTAGCCTAAGGCAACCTAACTTGTAGAATGTAATATTTTACAACAGTCCTGGCGTGTCGTCGCCTACTTCTGGATGGTGACATTATATACATCTATAACGTCATATATCCTAACCTAAGGGAAACAACATCTCGGGTGTAATATTTTACAACATTCCTGGCGTGTCGTTGCCTACTTCTCGATGGGGACATTATATACATCTATAACGTTGTATATCCTAACCTAAGGCAACCTCACATCTCGGATGTAATATTTTACAACATTCTGTCGTGTCGTCGCCTGCTTCTCGATGGGGACATTATATACGTCTATAACCTTGTATATACTAACCTAACGCAACCTAACATCTGGGATGTAATATTTTACAACATTCCTGGCATGTCGGTCCCTACGTCTCCGTGGGTACATTATATACGTCTGTAACGTTGTATGTCCTAACCTAACGCAACCTAACATCTCGGATGTAATATTTTACAACATTCCTGGCGCTTCGGCTGCTACTTTTCGGTGGGAACATTATATACGTCTATAACGTTACATATCCTAACGTATGGCAACATAACAGCTCGGATGTTATATTTTACAACATTCCTGCCGTGTCGTCGCCTGCTTCTCGATGGGGACATTATATACGTCTATAACGTTGTATATCCTAACCTAAGGGAACCTAACATCTCGGGTGTAATATTTTAGAACATTCCTGACGCGTCAGTCCCTATTTCTCGGTGGGAACATTATATACGTCTATAACGTTATATATCCTAGCCTAAGGCAACCTAACTTGTAGAATGTAGTATTTTACATCATTCCTGGCGTGTCGTCGCCTACTTCTCGATGGGGACATTATATACATCTATAACGTTGTATATCCTAACCTAAGGCAACCTAACATTTGGGATGTAATATTTTACAACATTCCTGTCGTGTCGTCGCCTGCTTCTCGATGGGGACATTCTATACGTCTATAACGTTGTATATCCTAACCTAAGGGAACCTAACGTCTCGGGTGTAATATTTTAGAACATTCCTGACGCGTCAGTCCCTATTTCTCGGTGGGAACATTATATACGTCTATAACGTTATATATCCTAACCTAAGGGAACCTTACATCTCGGGTGTAATATTTTACAACATTCCTGGCGTGTCGTCGCCTACTTCTCGATGGGGACATTATATACATCTATAACGTTGTATATCCTAACCTAAGGCAACCTAACATATCGGATGTAATATTTTACAACATTCCTGGCGTGTCGTCGCCTACTTCTGGATGGGGACATTATATACATCTATAACGTCATATATCCTAACCTAAGGGAACCTAACATCTCGGGTGTAATATTTTACAACTTTCCTGGCGTGTCGTTGCCTACTTCTCGATGGGGACATTATATACATCTATAACGTTGTATATCATAACCTAAGGCAACCTAACATCTCGGATGTAATATTTTACAACATTCCTGGTATGTCGGGCCCTACTTCTCGGTGGGAACATTGTATACGTCTATAACGATATATATCCTAGCCTAAGGCAACCTAACATGTCGAATGTAATATTTTACAACATTCCTTTCGTGTCGTCGCCTGCTTCTCGATGGGTACATTATATACATCTATAATGTTGTATATTCTAACCTAACGCAACCTAACATCTGGGATGTAATATTTTACAACATTCCTGGCGTGTCGTCGCCTACTTCTGGATGGGGACATTATATACATCTATAACGTCATATATCCTAGCCTAAGGGAACCTAACGTCTCGGGTGCAATATTTTACAACATTCCTGGCGTGTCGTCGCCTACTTCTCGATGGGGACATTATATACATCTATAACGTTGTATATCCTAACCTAAGGCAACCTAACATACCGGATGTAATATTTTACAACATTCTGGCGTGTCGTCGCCTGCTTCTCCATGGGGACATTATATACGTCTATAACCTTGTATATACTAACCTAACGCAACCTAACATCTGGGATGTAATATTTTACAACATTCCTGGCGTGTCGTCGCCTACTTCTGGATGGGGACATTATATACATCTATAACGTCATATATCCTAACCTAAGGGAACCTAACATCTCGGGTGTAATATTTTACAACATTCCTGTCGTGTCGTCGCCTGCTTCTCGATGGGGACATTCTATACGTCTATAACGTTGTATATCCAAACCTAAGGGAACCTAACCTCTCGGGTGTAATATTTTAGAACATTCCTGACGCGTCAGTCCCTATTTCTCGGTGGGAACATTATATACGTCTATAACGTTATATATCCTAGCCTGAGGCAACCTAACTTGTACAATGTAATATTTTAGAACAGTCACGGCGTGTCGTCGCCTACTTCTGGATGGGGACATTATATACATCTATAACGGCATATATCCTAACCTAAGGGAACCTAACATCTCGGGTGTAATATTTTACAACATTCCTGGCGTGTCGTTGCCTACTTGTCGATGGGGACATTATATACATCTATAACGTTGTATATCCTAACCAAAGCAACCTGACATCTCGGATGTAATATTTTACAACATTCTGGCGTGTCGTCGCCTGCTTCTCGATGGGGACATTATATACGTCTATAACCTTGTATATACTAACCTAACGCAACCTAACATCTGGGATGTAATATTTTACAACATTCCTGGCATGTCGGTCCCTACGTCTCCGTGGGTACATTATATACGTCTGTAACGTTGTATGTCCTAACCTAACGCAACCTAACATCTCGGATGTAATATTTTACAACATTCCTGGCGCTTCGGCTGCTACTTTTCGGTGGGAACATTATATACGTCTATAACGTTACATATCCTAACGTATGGCAACATAACAGCTCGGATGTTATATTTTACAACATTCCTGCCGTGTCGTCGCCTGCTTCTCGATGGGGACATTATATACGTCTATAACGTTGTATATCCTAACCTAAGGGAACCTAACATCTCGGGTGTAATATTTTAGAACATTCCTGACGCGTCAGTCCCTATTTCTCGGTGGGAACATTATATACGTCTATAACGTTATATATCCTAGCCTAAGGCAACCTAACTTGTAGAATGTAGTATTTTACATCATTCCTGGCGTGTCGTCGCCTACTTCTCGATGGGGACATTATATACATCTATAACGTTGTATATCCTAACCTAAGGCAACCTAACATTTGGGATGTAATATTTTACAACATTCCTGTCGTGTCGTCGCCTGCTTCTCGATGGGGACATTCTATACGTCTATAACGTTGTATATCCTAACCTAAGGGAACCTAACGTCTCGGGTGTAATATTTTAGAACATTCCTGACGCGTCAGTCCCTATTTCTCGGTGGGAACATTATATACGTCTATAACGTTATATATCCTAACCTAAGGGAACCTTACATCTCGGGTGTAATATTTTACAACATTCCTGGCGTGTCGTCGCCTACTTCTCGATGGGGACATTATATACATCTATAACGTTGTATATCCTAACCTAAGGCAACCTAACATATCGGATGTAATATTTTACAACATTCCTGGCGTGTCGTCGCCTACTTCTGGATGGGGACATTATATACATCTATAACGTCATATATCCTAACCTAAGGGAACCTAACATCTCGGGTGTAATATTTTACAACTTTCCTGGCGTGTCGTTGCCTACTTCTCGATGGGGACATTATATACATCTATAACGTTGTATATCATAACCTAAGGCAACCTAACATCTCGGATGTAATATTTTACAACATTCCTGGTATGTCGGGCCCTACTTCTCGGTGGGAACATTGTATACGTCTATAACGATATATATCCTAGCCTAAGGCAACCTAACATGTCGAATGTAATATTTTACAACATTCCTTTCGTGTCGTCGCCTGCTTCTCGATGGGTACATTATATACATCTATAATGTTGTATATTCTAACCTAACGCAACCTAACATCTGGGATGTAATATTTTACAACATTCCTGGCGTGTCGTCGCCTACTTCTGGATGGGGACATTATATACATCTATAACGTCATATATCCTAGCCTAAGGGAACCTAACGTCTCGGGTGCAATATTTTACAACATTCCTGGCGTGTCGTCGCCTACTTCTCGATGGGGACATTATATACATCTATAACGTTGTATATCCTAACCTAAGGCAACCTAACATACCGGATGTAATATTTTACAACATTCTGGCGTGTCGTCGCCTGCTTCTCCATGGGGACATTATATACGTCTATAACCTTGTATATACTAACCTAACGCAACCTAACATCTGGGATGTAATATTTTACAACATTCCTGGCGTGTCGTCGCCTACTTCTGGATGGGGACATTATATACATCTATAACGTCATATATCCTAACCTAAGGGAACCTAACATCTCGGGTGTAATATTTTACAACATTCCTGTCGTGTCGTCGCCTGCTTCTCGATGGGGACATTCTATACGTCTATAACGTTGTATATCCAAACCTAAGGGAACCTAACCTCTCGGGTGTAATATTTTAGAACATTCCTGACGCGTCAGTCCCTATTTCTCGGTGGGAACATTATATACGTCTATAACGTTATATATCCTAGCCTGAGGCAACCTAACTTGTACAATGTAATATTTTAGAACAGTCACGGCGTGTCGTCGCCTACTTCTGGATGGGGACATTATATACATCTATAACGGCATATATCCTAACCTAAGGGAACCTAACATCTCGGGTGTAATATTTTACAACATTCCTGGCGTGTCGTTGCCTACTTGTCGATGGGGACATTATATACATCTATAACGTTGTATATCCTAACCAAAGCAACCTGACATCTCGGATGTAATATTTTACAACATTCTGGCGTGTCGTCGCCTGCTTCTCGATGGGGACATTATATACGTCTATAACCTTGTATATACTAACCTAACGCAACCTAACATCTGGGATGTAATATTTTAAAACATTCCTGGCATGTCGGTCCCTACGTCTCGGTGGGAACGTTATATACGTCTATAATGATATATATCCTAACCTAAGGGTACCTTACATCTCGGATGTAATTTTTTACAACATTCCTGGTATGTCGGGCCCTACTTCTCGGTGGGAACATTGTATACGTCTATAACGATATATATCCTAGCCTAAGGCAACCTAACATGAAGGAATGTAATATTTTAAAACATTCCTGTCGTGTCGTCGCCTGCTTCTCGATGGGGACATTCTATACGTCTATAACGTTGTATATCCTAACCTAAGGGAACCTAACATCTCGGGTGTAATATTTTAGAACATTCCTGACGCGTCAGTCCCTATTTCTCGGTGGGAACATTATATACGTCTATAACGTTATATATCCTAGCCTAAGGCAACCTAACTTGTAGAATGTAATATTTTACAACAGTCCTGGCGTGTCGTCGCCTACTTCTGGATGGGGACATTATATACATCTATAACGTCATATATCCTAACCTAAGGGAAACAACATCTCGGGTGTAATATTTTACAACATTCCTGGCGTGTCGTTGCCTACTTCTCGATGGGGACATTATATACATCTATAACGTTGTATATCATAACCTAAGGCAACCTGACATCTCGGATGTAATATTTTACAACATTCTGGCGTGTCGTCGCCTGCTTCTCGATGGGGACATTATATACGTCTATAACCTTGTATATACTAACCTAACGCAACCTAACATCTGGGATGTAATATTTTACAACATTCCTGGCATGTCGGTCCCTACGTCTCCGTGGGTACATTATATACGTCTGTAACGTTGTATATCCTAACCTAACGCAACCTAACGTCTGGAATGTAATATTTTAAAACATTCCTGGTATGTCGGTCCCTACGTCTCGGTGGAAACATTATATACGTCTATAACGATATATATCCTAACCTAAGGCAACCTAACATCTCGGATGTAATATTTTACAACATTCCTGGCATGTCGGTCCCTACGTCTCGGTGGGAACATTATATACGTCTATAACGATATATATCCTAACCTAAGGCAACCTAACATCTCGGATGTAATATTTTACAACATTCCTGGCGCTTCGGCTGCTACTTTTCGGTGGGAACATTATATACGTCTATAACGTTACATATCCTAACGTATGGCAACATAACAGCTCGGATGTTATATTTTACAACATTCCTGCCGTGTCGTCGCCTGCTTCTCGATGGGGACATTATATACGTCTATAACGTTGTATATCCTAAACTAACGCAACCTAACATCTGGGATGTAATATTTTACAACATTCCTGTCGTGTCGTCGCCTGCTTCTCGATGGGGACATTCTATACGTCTATAACGTTGTATATCCTAACCTAAGGGAACCTAACATCTCGGGTGTAATATTTTCGAACATTCGTGACGCGTCAGTCCCTATTTCTCGGTGGGAACATTATATACGTCTATAACGTTATATATCCTAGCCTAAGGCAACCTAACTTGTAGAATGTAATATTTTACAACATTCCTGGCGTGTCGTCGCCTACTTCTCGATGGGGACATTATATACATCTATAACGTTGTATATCCTAACCTAAGGCAACCTAACATCTCGGATTTAGTATTTTACAACATTCCTGTCATGTCGGTCCCTACATCTCGGTGGGGATATTGTGTACGTCTATAACGATATATATCCTAGCCTAAGGCAACCTAACATGTCGAATATAATATTTTACTACATTCCTGTCGTGTCGTTGCCTGCTTCTCGATGGGGACATTATATACGTCTATAACGTTGTATATTCTAACGTAACGCAACCTAACATCTGGGATGTAATATTTTACAACAGTCCTGCCGTGTCCTCGCCTGCTTCTCGATGGGGACATTATATACATCTATAACGTTGTATATCCTAACCTAAGGCAACCTGACATCTCGGATGTAATATTTTACAACATTCTGGCGTGTCGTCGCCTGCTTCTCGATGGGGACATTATATACGTCTATAACCTTGTATATACTAACCTAACGCAACCTAACATCTGGGATGTAATATTTTACAACATTCCTGGCGTGTCGTCGCCTACTTCTGGATGGGGACATTATATACATCTATAACGTCATATATCCTAACCTAAGGGAACCTAACATCTCGGGTGTAATATTTTACAACATTCCTGTCGTGTCGTCGCCTGCTTCTCGATGGGGACATTCTATACGTCTATAACGTTGTATATCCAAACCTATGGGAACCTAACATCTCGGGTGTAATATTTTAGAACATTCCTGACGCGTCAGTCCCTATTTCTCGGTGGGAACATTATATACGTCTATAACGTTATATATCCTAGCCTGAGGCAACCTAACTTGTACAATGTAATATTTTAGAACAGTCCCGGCGTGTCGTCGCCTACTTCTGGATGGGGACATTATATACATCTATAACGGCATATATCCTAACCTAAGGGAACCTAACATCTCGGGTGTAATATATTACAACATTCCTGGCGTGTCGTTGCCTACTTCTCGATGGGGACATTATATACATCTATAACGTTGTATATCCTAACCAAAGCAACCTGACATCTCGGATGTAATATTTTACAACATTCTGGCGTGTCGTCGCCTGCTTCTCGATGGGGACATTATATACGTCTATAACCTTGTATATACTAACCTAACGCAACCTAACATCTGGGATGTAATATTTTAAAACATTCCTGGCATGTCGGTCCCTACGTCTCGGTGGGAACGTTATATACGTCTATAACGATATATATCCTAACCTAAGGGTACCTTACATCTCGGATGTAATTTTTTACAACATTCCTGGTATGTCGGGCCCTACTTCTCGGTGGGAACATTGTATACGTCTATAACGATATATATCCTAGCCTAAGGCAACCTAACATGAAGGAATGTAATATTTTAAAACATTCCTGTCGTGTCGTCGCCTGCTTCTCGATGGGGACATTCTATACGTCTATAACGTTGTATATCCTAACCTAAGGGAACCTAACATCTCGGGTGTAATATTTTAGAACATTCCTGACGCGTCAGTCCCTATTTCTCGGTGGGAACATTATATACGTCTATAACGTTATATATCCAAGCCTAAGGCAACCTAACTTGTAGAATGTAATATTTTACAACAGTCCTGGCGTGACGTCGCCTACTTCTGGATGGGGACATTATATACATCTATAACGTCATATATCCTAACCTAAGGGAAACATCATCTCGGGTGTAATATTTTACAACATTCCTGGCGTGTCGTTGCCTACTTCTCGATGGGGACATTATATACATCTATAACGTTGTATATCCTAACCTAAGGCAACCTGACATCTCGGATGTAATATTTTACAACATTCTGGCGTGTCGTCGCCTGCTTCTCGATGGGGACATTATATACGTCTATAACCTTGTATATACTAACCTAACGCAACCTAACATCTGCGATGTAATATTTTACAACATTCCTGGCATGTCGGTCCCTACGTCTCCGTGGGTACATTATATACGTCTGTAACGTTGTATATCCTAACCTAACGCAACCTAACGTCTGGGATGTAATATTTTAAAACATTCCTGGTATGTCGGTCCCTACGTCTCGGTGGAAACATTATATACGTCTATAACGATATATATCCTAACCTAAGGCAACCTAACATCTCGGATGTAATATTTTACAACATTCCTGGCATGTCGGTCCCTACGTCTCGGTGGGAACATTATATACGTCTATAACGATATATATCCTAACCTAAGGCAACCTAACATCTCGGATGTAATATTTTACAACATTCCTGGCGCTTCGGCTGCTACTTTTCGGTGGGAACATTATATACGTCTATAACGTTACATATCCTAACGTATGGCAACATAACAGCTCGGATGTTATATTTTACAACATTCCTGCCGTGTCGTCGCCTGCTTCTCGATGGGGACATTATATACGTCTATAACGTTGTATATCCTAACCTAACGCAACTTAACATCTGGGATGTAATATTTTACAACATTCCTGTCGTGTCGTCGCCTGCTTCTCGATGGGGACATTCTATACGTCTATAACGTTGTATATCCTAACCTAAGGGAACCTAACATCTCGGGTGTAATATTTTAGAACATTCCTGACGCGTCAGTCCCTATTTCTCGGTGGGAACATTATATACGTCTATAACGTTATATATCCTAGCCTAAGGCAACCTAACTTGTAGAATGTAATATTTTACAACATTCCTGGCGTGTCGTCGCCTACTTCTCGATGGGGACATTATATACATCTATAACGTTGTATATCCTAACCTAAGGCAACCTAACATCTCGGATTTAGTATTTTACAACATTCCTGTCATGTCGGTCCCTACATCTCGGTGGGGATATTGTGTACGTCTATAACGATATATATCCTAGCCTAAGGCAACCTAACATGTCGAATGTAATATTTTACTACATTCCTGTCGTGTCGTTGCCTGCTTCTCGATGGGGACATTATATACGTCTATAACGTTGTATATTCTAACGTAACGCAACCTAACATCTGGGATGTAATATTTTACAACAGTCCTGCCGTGTCCTCGCCTGCTTCTCGATGGGGACATTATATACATCTATAACGTTGTATATCCTAACCTAAGGCAACCTGACATCTCGGATGTAATATTTTACAACATTCTGGCGTGTCGTCGCCTGCTTCTCGATGGGGACATTATATACGTCTATAACCTTGTATATACTAACCTAATGCAACCTAACATCTGGGATGTAATATTTTACAACATTCCTGGCATGTCGGTCCCTACGTCTCCGTGGGTACATTATATACGTCTGTAACGTTGTATATCCTAACCTAACGCAACCTAACGTCTGGGATGTAATATTTTAAAACATTCCTGGTATGTCGGTCCCTACGTCTCGGTGGGAACATTATATACGTCTATAACGATATATATCCTAACCTAAGGCAACCTAACATCTCGGATGTAATATTTTACAACATTCCTGGCGCTTCGGCTGCTACATTTCGGTGGGAACATTATATACGTCTATAACGTTACATATCCTAACGTATGGCAACATAACAGCTCGGATGTTATATTTTACAACAGTCCTGCCGTGTCCTCGCCTGCTTCTCGATGGGGACTTTATATACGTCTATAACATTGTATATCCTAACCTAACGCAACCTAACATCTGGGATGTAATATTTTACAACATTCCTGGCATGTCTGTCCCTACGTCTCGGTGGGAACGTTATATACGTCTATAACGATATATATCCTAACCTAAGGGAACCTTACATCTCGGATGTAATATTTTACAACATTCCTGGCATGTCGTGGCCCTACTTCTCGGTGGGAAAATTGTATACGTCTATAGCGATATATATCCTAGCCTATGCCAACCTAACATGTCGAATGTAATATTTTACAACATTCCTGTCGTGTTGTCGCATGCTTCTCGATGGGTACATTATATACGTCTATAACGTTGTATATTCTAACCTAACGCAACCTAACATCTGGGATGTAATATTTTACAACATTCCTGGCGTGTCATCGCCTACTTCTGGATGGGGACATTATATACATCTATAACGTCATATATCCTAGCCTAAGGGAACCTAACGTCTCGGGTGTAATATTTTACAACATTCCTGGCGTGTCGTCGCCTACTTCTCGATGGGGACATTATATACATCTATAACGTTGTATATCCTAACCTAAGGAAACCTAACATATCGGATGTAATATTTTACAACATTCTGGCGTGTCGTCGCCTGCTTCTCCATGGGGACATTATATACGTCTATAACCTTGTATATACTAACCTAACGCAACCTAACATCTGGGATCTAATATTTTACAACATTCCTGGCGTGTCGTCGCCTACTTCTGGATGGGGACATTATATACATCTATAAAGTCATATATCCTAACCTAAGGGAACCTAACATCTCGGGTGTAATATTTTACAACATTCCTGTCGTGTCGTCGCCTGCTTCTCGATGGGGACATTCTATACGTCTATAACGTTGTATATCCTAACCTAAGCGAACCTAACATCTCGGGTGTAATATTTTAGAACATTCCTGACGCGTCAGTCCCTATTTCTCGGTGGGAACATTATATACGTCTATAACGTTATATATCCTAGCCTAAGGCAACCTAACTTGTAGAATGTAATATTTTACAACAGTCCTGGCGTGTCGTCGCCTGCTTCTCGATGGGGACATTATATACGTCTATAACCTTGTATATACTAACCTAACGCAACCTAACATCTGGGATGTAATATTTTAAAACATTCCTGGCATGTTGGTCCCTACGTCTCGGTGGGAACGTTATATACGTCTATAACGATATATATCCTAACCTAAGGGTACCTTACATCTCGGATGTAATTTTTTACAACATTCCTGGTATGTCGGGCCCTACTTCTCGGTGGGAACATTGTATACGTCTATAACGATATATATCCTAGCCTAAGGCAACCTAACATGAAGGAATGTAATATTTTAAAACATTCCTGTCGTGTCGTCGCCTGCTTCTCGATGGGGACATTCTATACGTCTATAACGTTGTATATCCTAACCTAAGGGAACCTAACATCTCGGGTGTAATATTTTAGAACATTCCTGACGCGTCAGGCCCTATTTCTCGGTGGGAACATTATATACGTCTATAACGTTATATATCCTAGGCTAAGGCAAACCAACTTGTAGAATGTAATATTTTACAACATTCCTGGCGTGTCGTCGCCTACTTCTCGTTGGGGACATTATATACATCTATAACGTTGTATATCATAACCTAATGCAACCTAACACTTCGGATGTAATATTTTACAACATTCCTGGCATGTCGGTCCCTACTTCTCGGTGGGAGCATACTATATGTCTATAACGTTGTATATCCTAACCTAAGGGAACCTAACATCTCGGATGTAATATTTTAAAACTTTCCTGGCATGTCGGTCCCTACGTCTCGGTGGGATCATTATATACGTCTATAACGATATATATCCTAACCTAAGGCAACCTAACATCTCGGATGTAATATTTTATAACATTCCTGGCATGTCGGTCACTAGGTCTCGGAGGGAACATTATATACGTCTGTAACGATATATACCCTAACCTAAGGCAACCTAACATCTCGGATTTAATATTTTACAACATTCCTGGCATGTAGGTCCCTACTTCTCGGTGGGAACATTATATACGTCTATAACGTTATATATCCTAGCCTACGGCAACCTAACTTGTCGAATGTAATATTTTACAACATTCCTGGCGTGTCGTCGCCTACTTCTGGATGGGGACATTATATACATCTATAAAGTCATATATCCTAACCTAAGGGAACCTAACATCTCGGGTGTAATATTTTACAACATTCCTGTCGTGTCGTCGCCTGCTTCTCGATGGGGACATTCTATACGTCTATAACGTTGTATATCCTAACCTAAGGGAACCTAACATCTCGGGTGTAATATTTTGGAACATTCCTGACGCGTCAGTCCCTATTTCTCGGTGGGAACATTATATACGTCTATAACGTTATATATCCTAGCCTAAGGCAACCTAACTTGTAGAATGTAATATTTTACAACAGTCCTGGCGTGTCGTCGCCTACTTCTGGATGGGGACATTATATACATCTATAACGTCATATATCCTAACCTAAGGGAAACATCATCTCGGGTGTAATATTTTACAACATTCCTGGCATGTCGTTGCCTACTTCTCGATGGGGACATTATATACAACTATAACGTTGTATATCCTAACCAAAGCAACCTGACATCTCGAATGTAATATTTTACAACATTCTGGCGTGTCGTCGCCTGCTTCTCGATGGGGACATTATATACGTCTATAACCTTGTATATACTAACCTAACGCAACCTAACATCTGGGATGTAACATTTTACTACATTCCTGGCGTGTCGTCGCCAACTTCTGGATGGGGACATTATATACATCTATAACGTTATATATCTTAACCTAAGGGAACCTAACATCTCGGATGTAATATTTTACAACATTCCTGGCATGTCGGTCCCTACTTCTCGGTGGAAACATTGTACACGTCTATAACGATGTATATACTACTCTAAGGCAACCTAACATCTCGGATGTAATATTTTACAACATTCCTGGCGCTTCGGCTGCTACTTTTCGGTGGGAACATTATATACGTCTATAACGTTACATATCCTAACGTATGGCAACAAAACATCTCGGATGTTACATTTTACAACATTCCTGGCGTGTCGTCGCCTGCTTCTCGATGTGGACATTATATACGTCTATAACGTTGTATATCCTAACCTAACGCAACCTATCATCTGGGATGGAATATTTTACATCATTCCTGGCACGTCGGTCCCTACTTCTCAGTGGGAACATTCTATACGTCTATAACGTCGTATATCCTAACCTAAGGAAACCTAACATCTCGGGTGTAATATTTTACAACATTCCTGACGCGTCGCCCCTATTTCTCGGTGGGAACATTATACACGTCTATAGCGATATATATCCTAGCCTAAGGCGACCTAACATGTCGAATGTAATATTTTACAACATTCCTGGCGCGTTGGCCCGTAGTTCTCGGTGGTAACATTATATGCGTCTATAACGTTACATATCCTAGCCTAAGGCGACCTAACATGTCGAATGTAATATCTGACAACATTGGTGTTGTGTCGGCCCGTACTTCTCGGTGGGAACATCATATACGTCTACAGCGATATATATCCTAACCTAATGGAACCTAACATCTCGGGTGTAATATTTTACAACATTCCTGGCATGTCGGCCCCTACGTCTCTGTGGTAACATTATATACGTCTATAACGCTACATATCCTAGCCTAAGGCAACCTAATATCTCGGATGTAGTATTTTCCTACATTCCTGGCGCGTCGTCCCCTACTTCTCGGTGGGGACTTTATCTGCGTCTATAACGCTATATATCCCAACCTAAGGGAACCTAATATCTCGGGTGTAATATTTCACAACATTCCTGGCGTGGCGGCACGTAGTTCTCGGTGGTAACATTAAATACGTCTATATCGTTATATATCCTAGCCTAAGGCGACCTAACATATCGAATGTAGTATTTTCCAACATTCCTGGCGGGACGGCCCCTACTTCTCGGTGGGAACATTATAAACTTCTATATCGTAAGATAACCTATCCTAACCCATTTTGCCCCTCGGTGATATTGTTTTACAGAATCCCGGCCGTGTCGGCCCGTACTCCTCGGTGGGGACATCATATGCGTCAATAACGTTATATATCCAAACCTAAGGCAACCTAACATCTCGGATGTAGTATTTTCCAAAATTCCTGGCGGGTCGGCCCCTACTTCTCGGTGGGAACATTATATACGTCCATAACGTAATATAACACAACCTAACCCATCTAGACTCTCGCTGGTAATGCTTTACAGAATCCCCGTCGTGTCGGCCCAACTTCTCGGTGGGAACATTATATACGTCTATAACATAATATAACCTACCCTAACCCATCTAGCCGCTCGCTGGTAATGTTTTACAGAATCCAGTACCTGTCGTCTCGTTCGTCTCGGTAGGGACATTGTATGCGTCTATAACGTTATATATCCTAACCTAAGGCAACCTAACATCTGGGATGTTGTATTTTACAACATTCCTGGCGGGTCGGCCTCTACTTTTCGGTGGGAACATTATATACGTCTATAACGTTTTATATTCTCACCTAAGGCAGACTAACATCTCGAATGTAGTATTTTACAACATTCCTGGCATGTCGGTCCCTACATCTCGGTGGGAACTTTCTATACATCTATAACGTTGTATATCCTAACCTAAGGGAACCTAACATCTCGGGTGTAATATTTTACAACATTCCTGACGCGATGGGCCCGTATTTCTCGGTGGGAAAATTATATACGTCTATAACGTTATATATCCTAACCGAAAGCAACCTAACATCTCGGATGTAATATTTTAGAACATTCCTATCGTGTCGTCGCCTGCTTCTCGATGGGGATATTATATACGTCTATAACGTTGTATATCCTAACCTAACGCAACCTAACATCTGGTGATGTAATCTTTTACAACATTCCTGTCATCTCAGTCCCTACGCCTCGGTAGGAACATTCTATACGTCTATAACGTTATATATCCTAACCTAAGGCAACCTAACATCTCGGATGTAATATTTTACTACATTCCTGGCGCTTCGGCACCTACTTCTCGGTTGGAACATTATATACGTCTATAACGCTATATGTCCTAGCCTAAGGCAACCTAACATCTCGGATGTAATATTTTGCAACATTCCTGGCGCGTCGGCACCTAATTCTCGGCGGGAACATTATATACGTCTACAACGCTATATATCCTAGCCTAAGGTAAGCTATCATGTCGAGCGTAATATTTTACAACATTCGTGGCTCGTCGGCCCCTACTTCTCGGTGGGAATATTATATACGTCTATAACGTTGTATATCCTAACCTAACGCAACCTAACATGTGGGATGTAATATTATACAACATTCCTGGCATGTCGGTCTCCACGTCTCGGTGGGAACATTATATAAGTCTATAACGATATATATCCTAACCTAAAACAACCTAACAACTCGGATGTAATATTTTACAACATTCCTGACGCGTCGGCCCCTATTTCTCGGTGGGAACATTATATACGTCTATAACGTTATATACTAGCGTAAGGCGACCTAACATCTCGGATGTAATATTTTTCAACATTCCTGGTGTGTCGGCACTTAGCTCTCCGTGGGAACATTATATACGTCTATAACGTTACATATCCTAACCTAAGGCAACCTAACATCTCGGATGTAATATTTTACTACATTCCTGGCACGTCGGCCCCTACTTCTCGGTGGGAATATTATATACGTCTATAACGTAATAGAACCTAATCTAACCCATCTAGATCCTCGCTGGTAATGTTGTACGGAATCCCGTTCGTGTCGCCCCGTACGTCACGGTGCGGACATTATATACGTCTATAACGTTATATATCCTAACCTAAGGCAACCTAATATCTCGAATGTAGTATTTCACAACATTCCTGGCGGGTCAGCCCCACTTCTCGCTGGGAACATTATATACGTCTATAACGTAATATAACCTAACCTAACCCATCTAGCATCTCGTTGGTAATGTTTTACAGAATCCCGGTCGTGTCGTCCCGTACTTCTCGATGGGGACATTATATACGTTTATAACGTTATACATACTAACCTAAGGCAACTTAACATCTCGGATGTAGTATTTTCCAACATTCCTGGCGGGTCGGCCCCTAAACCTCGGTGGGCACATTATATACGTCTATAACGTTGTATATATTACCATAAGGCAACCTAACATCTCGAATGTAGTATTTCACAACATTCCTTTCGGGTCGGCCCCACTTCTCGGTGGGAACATTATATACGTCTATAACGTAATATAAACTAACCTAACCCATCTACTCCCTCGCTGGTAATGTTTTACAGAATCCCTGTCGTGTCGGCCCGTACTTCTCGGTGGGGACACTATATACGTCTATAACGTTGTATATAATACCATAAGGATACCTAACATCTCGAATGTAGTATTTCACAACATTCTTGGCGGGTCGGCACCACTTCTCGGTGGGAACATTATATACGTCTATAACGTAATATGACCTAACCTAACCCATCTAGCCCCTCCCTGATAATGTTTTACAGAATCCCGGTCGTGTCGGACCGTACTTCTCGGTGGCGACATTATATACGTCTATAACGCTATATATCCCAACCTAAGGCAACCTAACATCTCGGATGTAGTATTTTCCAACATTCCTGGCGAGTCGGACCCTAAACCTCGGTGGGCACATTATATACGTCTATAACGTTGTATATATTACCATAAGGCAACCTAACATCTCGAATGTAGTATTTCACAACATTCCTGGCGGATCGGCCTCTACTTTTCGGTGGGAACATTATATACGTCCATAACGTAATATAATATAACCTAACCCATCTAGCCCCTCGGTGGTAATGTTTTACAGAATCCCGTTCGTGTCGTCCCGTACGTCTCGGTGCGGACATTATATACGTCTATAACGTTATATATCCTAACCTAGGGCAACCCAACATCTCGAATGTAGTATTTTACAACATTCCAGGCCGGTCGGCCCCTACTTCTCGGTGGGGACATTATATACGTCTATACCGTTGTATATCCTAACCTAAGTAACCTAACATCTCGGATGTAGTATTTTCCAACATTCCTGGCGGGTCGGCCCCTACTTCTCGGGAGGAACATTATATACGTCTATAACCTAATATAACCTAACCTAACGCATTTAGACTCTCGCTGGTAATGTTTTACAGAATCTCGTTCGTGTCGTCCCGTACATCACTGTGCGGTCATTATGGAGGTCTATAACGTTATATATCCTAACCTAAGGCAACCTAACATCTCGATTGTAGTATTTTAAAAATTCCAGACGGGTCGGCCCCTACTTCTCAGTGGGAACATTATATACGTCTGTAAATTTATATATCGCAACCTAAGGCAACCTAACTTCTCGGATGTAGTATTTGCCAACATTCCGAGCAGGTCGGCCCCACTTCTCGGTGGGAACATTATATACGTCTATAACATAATATAACCTACCCTAACCCATCTAGCCGCTCGCTGGTAATGTTTTACAGAATCCAGTACGTGTCGTCTCGTACGTCTCGGTAGGGACATTGTATGCGTCTATAACGTTATATATCCTAACCTAAGGCAACCTAACATCTGGGATGTTGTATTTTACAACATTCCTGGCGGGTCGGCCTCTACCTTTCGGTGGGAACATTGTATACGTCTATAACGTTTTATATCCTCACCTAAGGCAAACTGACATCTCGAGTGTAGTATTTTACAACATTCCTGGCATGTCGGTCCCTACATCTCCGTGGGAACGCTCTATACGTCTATAACGTTGTATATCCTATCCCAAAGCAACCTACCTTCTGGGATGTAATATTTTACAACCTTTCTGGCATGTCGGTCGCCACGTCTCGGTGGGAACATTATATAAGTCTATAACGATATATATCCTAACCTAAAGCAACCTAACAACTCGGATGTAATAGTTTACCACATTCCTGGCAGTCCCTACATCTCGGTGGGAACATTCTATACGTCTATAACGTTGTATATCCTAACCTAAGGGAACCTAACATTTCGAGTGTAATATTTTACAACATTCGTGACGCGTCGGCCCCTATTTCTCGGTGGGAATATTATATACGTCTATAACGTTACATATCCTAGACTAAGGCAACCTAACATGTCGAATGTAATATTTTACAACATTCTGGCGTGTCGTCGCCTTCTTCTCGAAGGGGACATTATATACGTGTATTACGTTGTATATCCTAACCTGACGTAACCTAACATCTGGGTTGTTTTATTTTACAACATTCCTGACGCCTCGGTCCCTACTTCTTGGTGGGAACATTGTATACGTCTATAACGATATATGTCCTAACCTAAAGCAACCTAACAACTCGGATGTAATATTTTACAACATTCTGGCCTGTCGTCGCCTGCTTCTCGATGGGGACATTAGATACGTCTATAACGTTGTATATCCTAACCTAAGGGAACCTAACATCTCGGATGTAATATTTTACAACATTCTGGCGTGTCGTCGCCTTCTTCTCGAAGGGGACATTATATACGTCTATTACGTTGTATATCCTAACCCAACGCAACCTAACATCTGGGATGTAATATTTTACAACATTCCTGACGCGTCGGTCCCTACATCTCGGTGGGAACATTCTATACGTCTATAACGTTGTATATCCTAACCTAAGGGAACCTAACATTTCGGGTGTAATATTTTACAACATTCCAGACGCGTCGGCCCCTATTTCTCGGTGGGAATATTATATACGTCTATAACGTTGTATATCCTAACCTAAGGGAACCTAACATTTCGGGTGTAATATTTTGCAACATTCCTGACGCGTCGGTCCCTATTTCTCGGTGGGAACATTGTATACGTCTATAACGATATATGTCCTAACCTAAAGCAACCTAACAACTCGGATGTAATATTTTACAACATTCCTGGCATGTCGGTCCCTACATCTCGGAGGGAACATTCTATACGTCTATAACGTTGTATATCCTAACCTAAGGCAACCTAACATGTGGAATGTAATATTTTACAACATTCTGGCGTGTCTTCGCCTGCTTCTCGAAGGGGACATTATATACGTCTATAACGTTGTATATCCTAACCTGACGTAACCTAACATCTGGGATGTAATATTTTACAACATTCCTGACGCGTCGGCCCCTATTTCTCGGTGGGAACATTACATACGTCTATCACGTTACATATCCTAGCCTAAGGCAACCTAACATATCGGATGTAATGTTCTACAACATTCTGGCGTGTCGTCGCCTTCTTCTCGAAGGGGACATTATATACGTGTATTACGTTGTATATCCTAACCTAACGCAACCTAACATCTCGGATGTAATATTTTACAACATTCCTGACGCGTCGGCCCCTATTTCTCGGTGGGAACATTATATACGTCTATCACGTTACATATCCTAGCCTAAGGCAACCTAACATATCGGATGTAATATTTTACAACATTCTGGCGTGTCGTCGCCGGCTTCTCGATGGGGACATTAGATACGTCTATAACGTTGTATATCCTAACCCAAAGCAACCTATCTTCTGGGATGTAATATTTTGCAACATTCTGGCGTGTCGTCGCCTTCTTCTCGAAGGGGACATTATATACGTCTATTACGTTGTATATCCTAACCTAACGCAACCTAATATCTGGGATGTAATATTTTACAACATTCCTGACGCGTCGGCCCCTATTTCTCGGTGGAAACATTACATACGTCTATCATGTTATATATCCTAGCCTTAATATTTGTAAGTCTATAACGATATATAACCTAACCTAAAGCAACCTAACAACTGGGATGTAATATTTTACAACATTCCTGGCATGTCGGTCCATACATCTCGGTGGGAACATTCTATACGTCTATAACGTTGTATATCCTAACCTAAGGGAACCTAACATTTCGGGTGTAATATTTTACAACATTCCTGACGCGTCGGTCCCTACTTCTTGGTGGGAACATTGTATACGTCTATTACGTTGTATATCCTAACCTAAAGCAACCTAACAACTCGGATGTAATATTTTACAACATTCTGGCGTGTCGTCGCCTGCTTCTCGATGGGGACATTAGATACGTCTATAACGTTGTATATCCTAACCTAAGGGAACCTAACATCTCGGATGTAATATTTTACAACATTCTGGCGTGTCGTCGCCTTCTTCTCGAAGGGGACATTATATACGTCTATTACGTTGTATATCCTAACCCAACGCAACCTAACATCTGGGATGTAATATTTTACAACATTCCTGACGCGTCGGTCCCTACATCTCGGTGGGAACATTCTATACGTCTATAACGTTGTATATCCTAACCTAAGGGAACCTAACATTTCGGGTGTAATATTTTACAACATTCCAGACGCGTCGGCCCCTATTTCTCGGTGGGAATATTATATACGTCTATAACGTTGTATATCCTAACCTAAGGGAACCTAACATTTCGGGTGTAATATTTTGCAACATTCCTGACGCGTCGGTCCCTATTTCTCGGGGGGAATATTATATACGTCTATAACTTTACATATCCTAGCCTAAGGCAACCTAACATGTCGAATGTAATATTTTACAACATTCTGGCGTGTCGTCGCCTGCTTCTCAAAGGGGACATTATATACGTCTATAACGTTGTATATCCTAACCGAACGCAACCTAACATCTGGGATGAAATATTTTACAACAACCATGACGCGCCGGCCCCTATTTCTCGGTGGGAACATTATATACGTCTATCACGTTATATATCCTAGCATAAGCCAACCTAACATCTCGGGTGTAATATTTTACAACATTCCTGACGCGTCGGCCCCTATTTCTCGGTGGGAATATTATATACGTCTATAACGTTATATATCCTAGCCTAAGGCAACCTAACATGTCGAATGTAATATTTTACAACATTCTGGCGTGTCGTCGCCTGCTTCTCGATGGGGACATTAGATACGTCTATAACGTTGTATATCCTAATCTAAGGGTACCTAACATCTCGGACGTAATATTTTACAACATTCTGGCGTGTCGTCGCCTTCTTCTTGATGGGGACATTATATACGTCTATAACGTTGTATATCCTAAACCAAAGCAACCAAACTTCTGGGATGTAATATTTTACAACATTCCTGGCATGTCGGTCCCCACGTCTCGGCGGGAACATTATATAAGTCTATAACGATATATATCCAAACCTAAAGCAACCAAACAACTCGTATGTACTATTTTAGAACATTCCTGGCATGTCGGTCCCTACATCTCGGTGGGAACATTCTATACGTCTATAACGTTGTATATCCTAACCTAAGGGAACCTAACATTTCGGGTGTAATATTTTACAACATTCCTGACGCGTCGGCCCCTATTTCTCGGTGGGAATATTATATACGTCTATAACGTTGTATATCCTAACCTAAAGGAACCTAACATTTCGGGTGTAATATTTTGCAACATTCCTGACGCGTCGGTCCCTATTTCTCGGGGGGAATATTATATACGTCTATAACGTTACATATCCTAGCCTAAGGCAACCTAACATGTCGAATGTAATATTTTACAACATTCTGGCGTGTCGTCGCCTGCTTCTCAAAGGGGACATTATATACGTCTATAACGTTGTATATCCTAACCGAACGCTACCTAACATCTGGGATGAAATATTTTACAACAACCATGACGCGTCGGCCCCTATTTCTCGGTGGGAACATTATATACGTCTATCACGTTATATATCCTAGCATAAGGCAACCTAACATCTCGGGTGTAATATTTTACAACATTCCTGACGCCTCGGCCCCTATTTCTCGGTGGAAATATTATATACGTATATAACGTTACATATCCTAGCCTAAGGCAACCTAACATGTCGAATGTAATATTTTACAACATTCTGGCGTGTCGTCGCCTGCTTCTCCAAGGGGACATTATATACGTCTATAACGTTATATATCCTAACCTAAGGCAACCCAACTTGTCGAATGTAATATTTTACAACATTCTGGCGTGTCGTCGCCTGCTTCTCGAAGGGGACATTATATACGTCTATAACGTTCTATATCCTAACGTAACGCAACCTAACATCTGGGATGTATTATTTTACAACATTCCTGACGCGTCGGCCCCTATTTCTCGGTGTGAACATTATATACGTCTATAACGTTACATATCCTAGCCTAAGGCAACCTAACATGTCGAAAGTAATATTTTACAACATTCCTGGCGTGTCGTCGCCTACTTCGCGATGGGGACATTATAAACATCTATAACGTTGTATATCCTAACCTAAGGCAACCTAACATCTCGGATGTAATATTTTACAACATTCCTGTCGTGTCATCGCCTGCTTCTCGATGGGGACATTATGTACGGCTATAACGTTGTATATCCTAACCCAAAGCAACCTAACTTCTGGGATGTAATATTTTACAACATTCCTGGCATGTCGGTCCGATCGTCTTGGTGGGAACATTATATAAGCTTATAACGATATATATCCTAACCTAAAGCAACCTAACAACTCGGAGGTAATATTTTAGAACATTCCTGGCATGTCGGTCCCTACATCTCGGTGGGGACATTCTATACGTCTATAACGTTGTATATCCTAACCTAAGGGAACCTAACATTTCGGGTGTGATATTTTACAACATTCCTGACGCGTCGGCCCCTATTTCTCGGTAAGAATATTATATACGTCTATAACGTTATATATCCTAACGTAAGGCAACATAACATCTCGGATGTAATATTTTACAACATTCCTGGCGTGTCGTCGCCTGCTTCTCGATGGGGACATTATATACGTCTATAACGTTGTATATCCTAACCCAAAGCAAACTAACTTCTCTGATGTAATATTTTGCAACATTCCTGGCATGGCGGTCCCCACGTCTCGGTGGGAACATTATATAAGTCTATAACAATATATATCCTAACCTAAAGCAAGCTAACATCTCGGATGTAATATTTTACAACATTCCTGGCATGTCGGTCCCTACTTCTCGGTGGGAACATTATATACGTCTATAACGTTGTATATGCTAACCTAAGGGAACCTAACATCTCGGGTGTAATATTTTACAACATTCCTGACGCGTCGGCCCCTATTTCTTGGTGGGAACATTCTATACGTCTATAACGTTGTATATCCTATCCTAAGGGAACCTAACATTTCGGGTGTAATATTTTACAACATTCCTGACGCGTCGGCCCCTATTTCTCGGTGGGAATATTACATACGTCTATAACGTTACATATCCTAGCCTAAGGCAACCTAACATGTCGAATGTAATATTTTACAACATTCTGGCCTGTCGTCGCCTGCTTCTCGAAGGGGAGATTAAATACGTCTATAACGTTATATATCCTAGCATAAGGCAACCTAACATCTCGGGTGTAATATTTTACAACATTCCTGACGCGTCGGCCCCTATTTCTCGGTGGGAATATTATATAAGTCTATAACGATATATATCCTAAGCTAAAGCAACCTAACATCTCGGATGTAATATTTTACAACATTCCTGTCGTGTCGTCGCCTGCTTCTCGATGGGGACATTATATACGTCTATAACGTTGTATATCCTAACCCAAAGCAACCTATCTTCTGGGATGTAATATTTTACAACCTTTCTGGCATGTCGGTCCCCATGTCTCGGTGGGAACATTATATAAGTCTATAACGATATATATCCTAACCTAAAGCAATCTAACAACTCGGATGTAATAGTTTACCACATTCCTGGCGGTCCCTACATCACGGTGGGAACATTCTATGCGTCTATAACGTTGTATATCCTAACCTAAGGGAACCTAACATTTCGAGTGTAATATTTTACAACATTCCTGACGCGTCGGCCCCTATTTCTCGGTGGGAATATTATGTACATCTATAACGTTACATATCCTAGACTAAGGCAACCTAACATGTCGAATTTAATATTTTACAACATTCTGGCGTGTCGTCGCCTTCTTCTCGAAGGGGACATTATATACGTCTATTACGTTGTATATCCTAACCCAACGCAACCTAACATCTGGGATGTAATATTTTACAACATTCCTGACGCGTCGGTCCCTACATCTCGGTGGGAACATTCTATACGTCTATAACGTTGTATATCCTAACCTAAGGGAACCTAACATTTCGGGTGTAATATTTTACAACATTCCTGACGCGTCGGCCCCTATTTCTCGGTGGGAATATTTTATACGTCTATAACGTTGTATATCCTAACCTAAGGGAACCTAACATTTCGGGTGTAATATTTTGCAACATTCCTGACGCGTCCGTCCCTATTTCTCGGTGGGAACATTGTATACGTCTATAACGATATATGTCCTAACCTAAAGCAACCTAACAACTCGGATGTAATATTTTACAACATTCCTGGCATGTCGGTCCCTACATCTCGGAGGGAACATTCTATACGTCTATAACGTTGTATATCCTAACCTAAGGGATCCTAACATTTCGGGTGTAATATTTTACAACATTCCTGACGCGTCGGCCCCTATTTCTCGGTGGGAATATTATATACGTCTATAACGTTACATATCCTAGCCTAAGGCAACCTAACATGTCGAATGTAATATTTTACAACATTCTGGCGTGTCTTCGCCTGCTTCTCGAAGGGGACATTATATACGTCTATAACGTTGTATATCCTAACCTGACGTAACCTAACATCTGGGATGTAATATTTTACAACATTCCTGACGCGTCGGCCCCTATTTCTCGGTGGGAACATTATATACGTCTATCACGTTACATATCCTAGCCTAAGGCAACCTAACATATCGGATGTAATGTTTTACAACATTCTGGCGTGTCGTCGCCTGCTTCTCGATGGGGACATTAGATACGTCTATAACGTTGTATATCCTAACCTAAGGGAACCTAACATCTCGGATGTAATATTTTACAACATTCTGGCGTGTCGTCGCCTTCTTCTCGAAGGGGACATTATATACGTCTATTACGTTGTATATCCTAACCTAACGCAACCTAACATCTGGGATGTAATATTTTACAACATTCCTGACGCGTCGGCCCCTATTTCTCGGTGGAAACATTACATACGTCTATCATGTTATATATCCTAGCCTTAATATTTTTAAGTCTATAACGATATATACCCTAACCTAAAGCAACCTAACAACTCGGATGTAATATTTTACAACATTCCTGGCATGTCGGTCCATACATCTCGGTGGGAACATTCTATACGTCTATAACGTTGTATATCCTAACCTAAAGCAACCTAACATCTCGGGTGTAATATTTTACTACAGTCCTGACGCGTCGGCCCCTATTTCTCGGTGGGAACATTATATATGTCTATAACGTTATATATCCTAGCCTAAGGCGACCTACTATGTCGAATGTAATATTTTACGTCATTCCTGGCGTGTCGGCACGTAGATCTCGGTGATAACATTATATGCGTGTATAAAATTATATATCCTAGCCTAAGGAAACCTAACATGTCAAATGTAATATTTTACAACACTCCTGGCGTGTCGTCGCCTACTTCTGGATGAGGACATTATATACATCTATAACTTTGTATATCCTAACCGAAGGCAACCTAACATCTCGGATGTAATATTTGACAACATTCCTGGCATGTCGGTCCCCTCGTCTCAGTGGGAACATTATATATGTCTATAACGTTGTATGTCCTAACCTAACGCAACCTAACATCTCGGATGTAATATTTTACAACATTGCTGGCATGTCGGTCCCTACATCTCGGTGGGAACATTCTATACGTCTATAACGTTGTATATCCTAACCTAAGGGAACCTAACATCTCGGGTGTAATATTTTACAACATTCCTGACGCGTCGGCCCCTATTTCTCGGTGGGAATATTATGTACATCTATAACGTTACATATCCTAGACTAAGGCAACCTAACATGTCGAATGTAATATTTTACAACATTCTGGCGTGTCGTCGCCTTCTTCTCGAAGGGGACATTATATACGTCTATTACGTTGTATATCCTAACCTAAAGCAACCTAACAACTCGGATGTAATATTTTACAACATTCTGGCGTGTCGTCGCCTGCTTCTCGATGGGGACATTAGATACGTCTATAACGTTGTATATCCTAACCTAAGGGAACCTAACATCTCGGATGTAATATTTTACAACATTCTGGCGTGTCGTCGCCTTCTTCTCGAAGGGGACATTATATACGTCTATAACGTTGTATATCCTAACCCAAAGCAACCTATCTTCTGGGATGTAATATTTTACAACCTTTCTGGCATGTCGGTCCCCATGTCTCGGTGGGAACATTATATAAGTCTATAACGATATATATCCTAACCTAAAGCAATCTAACAACTCGGATGTAATAGTTTACCACATTCCTGGCGGTCCCTACATCACGGTGGGAACATTCTATGCGTCTGTAACGTTGTATATCCTAACCTAAGGGAACCTAACATTTCGAGTGTAATATTTTACAACATTCCTGACGCGTCGGCCCCTATTTCTCGGTGGGAATATTATGTACATCTATAACGTTACATATCCTAGACTAAGGCAACCTAACATGTCGAATGTAATATTTTACAACATTCTGGCGTGTCGTCGCCTTCTTCTCGAAGGGGACATTATATACGTCTATTACGTTGTATATCCTAACCCAACGCAACCTAACATCTGGGATGTAATATTTTACAACATTCCTGACGCGTCGGTCCCTACATCTCGGTGGGAACATTCTATACGTCTATAACGTTGTATATCCTAACCTAAGGGAACCTAACATTTCGGGTGTAATATTTTACAACATTCCTGACGCGTCGGCCCCTATTTCTCGGTGGGAATATTATATACGTCTATAACGTTGTATATCCTAACCTAAGGGAACCTAACATTTCGGGTGTAATATTTTGCAACATTCCTGACGCGTCGGTCCCTATTTCTCGGGGGGAATATTATATACGTCTATAACTTTACATATCCTAGCCTAAGGCAACCTAACATGTCGAATGTAATATTTTACAACATTCTGGCGTGTCGTCGCCTGCTTCTCAAAGGGGACATTATATACGTCTATAACGTTGTATATCCTAACCGAACGCAACCTAACATCTGGGATGAAATATTTTACAACAACCATGACGCGCCGGCCCCTATTTCTCGGTGGGAACATTATATACGTCTATCACGTTATATATCCTAGCATAAGCCAACCTAACATCTCGGGTGTAATATTTTACAACATTCCTGACGCGTCGGCCCCTATTTCTCGGTGGGAATATTATATACGTCTATAACGTTATATATCCTAGCCTAAGGCAACCTAACATGTCGAATGTAATATTTTACAACATTCTGGCGTGTCGTCGCCTGCTTCTCGATGGGGACATTAGATACGTCTATAACGTTGTATATCCTAATCTAAGGGTACCTAACATCTCGGACGTAATATTTTACAACATTCTGGCGTGTCGTCGCCTTCTTCTTGATGGGGACATTATATACGTCTATAACGTTGTATATCCTAAACCAAAGCAACCAAACTTCTGGGATGTAATATTTTACAACATTCCTGGCATGTCGGTCCCCACGTCTCGGCGGGAACATTATATAAGTCTATAACGATATATATCCAAACCTAAAGCAACCAAACAACTCGTATGTACTATTTTAGAACATTCCTGGCATGTCGGTCCCTACATCTCGGTGGGAACATTCTATACGTCTATAACGTTGTATATCCTAACCTAAGGGAACCTAACATTTCGGGTGTAATATTTTACAACATTCCTGACGCGTCGGCCCCTATTTCTCGGTGGGAATATTATATACGTCTATAACGTTGTATATCCTAACCTAAAGGAACCTAACATTTCGGGTGTAATATTTTGCAACATTCCTGACGCGTCGGTCCCTATTTCTCGGGGGGAATATTATATACGTCTATAACGTTACATATCCTAGCCTAAGGCAACCTAACATGTCGAATGTAATATTTTACAACATTCTGGCGTGTCGTCGCCTGCTTCTCAAAGGGGACATTATATACGTCTATAACGTTGTATATCCTAACCGAACGCAACCTAACATCTGGGATGAAATATTTTACAACAACCATGACGCGTCGGCCCCTATTTCTCGGTGGGAACATTATATACGTCTATCACGTTATATATCCTAGCATAAGGCAACCTAACATCTCGGGTGTAATATTTTACAACATTCCTGACGCCTCGGCCCCTATTTCTCGGTGGAAATATTATATACGTATATAACGTTACATATCCTAGCCTAAGGCAACCTAACATGTCGAATGTAATATTTTACAACATTCTGGCGTGTCGTCGCCTGCTTCTCCAAGGGGACATTATATACGTCTATAACGTTATATATCCTAACCTAAGGCAACCCAACTTGTCGAATGTAATATTTTACAACATTCTGGCGTGTCGTCGCCTGCTTCTCGAAGGGGACATTATATACGTCTATAACGTTCTATATCCTAACGTAACGCAACCTAACATCTGGGATGTATTATTTTACAACATTCCTGACGCGTCGGCCCCTATTTCTCGGTGTGAACATTATATACGTCTATAACGTTACATATCCTAGCCTAAGGCAACCTAACATGTCGAAAGTAATATTTTACAACATTCCTGGCGTGTCGTCGCCTACTTCGCGATGGGGACATTATAAACATCTATAACGTTGTATATCCTAACCTAAGGCAACCTAACATCTCGGATGTAATATTTTACAACATTCCTGTCGTGTCATCGCCTGCTTCTCGATGGGGACATTATGTACGGCTATAACGTTGTATATCCTAACCCAAAGCAACCTAACTTCTGGGATGTAATATTTTACAACATTCCTGGCATGTCGGTCCGATCGTCTTGGTGGGAACATTATATAAGCTTATAACGATATATATCCTAACCTAAAGCAACCTAACAACTCGGAGGTAATATTTTAGAACATTCCTGGCATGTCGGTCCCTACATCTCGGTGGGGACATTCTATACGTCTATAACGTTGTATATCCTAACCTAAGGGAACCTAACATTTCGGGTGTGATATTTTACAACATTCCTGACGCGTCGGCCCCTATTTCTCGGTAAGAATATTATATACGTCTATAACGTTATATATCCTAACGTAAGGCAACATAACATCTCGGATGTAATATTTTACAACATTCCTGGCGTGTCGTCGCCTGCTTCTCGATGGGGACATTATATACGTCTATAACGTTGTATATCCTAACCCAAAGCAAACTAACTTCTCTGATGTAATATTTTGCAACATTCCTGGCATGGCGGTCCCCACGTCTCGGTGGGAACATTATATAAGTCTATAACAATATATATCCTAACCTAAAGCAAGCTAACATCTCGGATGTAATATTTTACAACATTCCTGGCATGTCGGTCCCTACTTCTCGGTGGGAACATTATATACGTCTATAACGTTGTATATGCTAACCTAAGGGAACCTAACATCTCGGGTGTAATATTTTACAACATTCCTGACGCGTCGGCCCCTATTTCTTGGTGGGAACATTCTATACGTCTATAACGTTGTATATCCTATCCTAAGGGAACCTAACATTTCGGGTGTAATATTTTACAACATTCCTGACGCGTCGGCCCCTATTTCTCGGTGGGAATATTACATACGTCTATAACGTTACATATCCTAGCCTAAGGCAACCTAACATGTCGAATGTAATATTTTACAACATTCTGGCCTGTCGTCGCCTGCTTCTCGAAGGGGAGATTAAATACGTCTATAACGTTGTATATCCTAACCTAACGCAACCTAACATCTGGGTTGTTTTATTTTACAACATTCCTGACGCGTCGGTCCCTACTTCTCGGTGGGAACATTGTATACGTCTATAACGATATATGTCCTAGCCTAAGGTAACCTAACATCTCGGATGTAATATTTTACAACATTCCTGGCGTGTCGTCGCCTGCTTCTCGATGGGGACATTATATACGTCTATAACGTTGTATATCCTAACCAAAAGCAACCTGACTTCTGGGATGGAATAGTTTACAACATTCCTGGCATGTCGGTCCCCACGTCTCGGTGGGAACATTATATAAGTCTATGACGATATATATTCTAACCTAAAGCAACCTAACAACTCGGATGTAATAGTTTACCACATTCCTGGCGGTCCCTACATCTCGGTGGGAACATTCTATACGACTATAACGTTGTATATCCTAACCTAAGGGAACCTAACACCTCGGGTGTAATATTTTACAACATTCCTGACACGTCGGCCCCTATTTCTCGGTGGGAATATTATATACGTCTATAACGTTATATATCCTAGCCTAGGGCAACCCAACATGTCGAATGTAATATTTTACAACATTCTGGCGTGTCGTCGCCTGCTTCTCGACGGGGACATTATATACGTCTATAACGTTGTATATCCTAACCTAACGCAACCTAACATCTGGGATGTAATATTTTACAACATTCCTGACGCGTCGGCCCCTACTTCTCGGTGTGAACATTATATACGTCTATAACGTTATATATCCTAGCCTAAGGCAACCTAACATGTCGAAAGTAATATTTTACAACATTCCTGGCGTGTCGTCGCCTACTTCGCGATGGGGACATTATATACATCTATAATGTTGTATATCCTAACCTAAGGGAACCTAACATATCGGATGCAATATTTTACAACATTCCTGACGCGTCGGCCCCTATTTCTCGGTGGGAATATTATATACGTCTATAACGTTATATATCCTAACGTAAGGCAACATAACATCTCGGATGTAATATTTTACAACATTCCTGGCGTGTCGTCGCCTGCTTCTCGATGGGGACATTATATACGTCTATACCGTTGTATATCCTGACCCAAAGCAACTTAACATCTGGGATGTAATATTTTGCAACATTCCTGGCATGTCGGTCCCCACGTCTCGGTGAGAACATTATATAAGTCTATAACGATACATATCCTAACCTAAAGCAACCTAACATCTCGGATGTCATATTTTACAACATTCCTGGCATGTCGGTCCCTACATCTCGGTGGGAACATTCTATACGTCTATAACGTCGTGTATCCTAACCTAAGGGAACCTAACATTTCGGGTGTAATATTTTACAACATTCCTGACGCGTCGGCCCCTATTTCGCGGTGGGAATATTATATACGTCTATAACGTTGTATATCCTAGCCTAAGGCAACCTAACATGTCGAAAGTAATATTTTGCAACATTCCTGGCGTGTCGTCGCCTACTTCGCGATGGGGACATTATATACATCTATAACGTTGTATATCCTAACCTAAGGGAACCTAACATATCGGATGTAATATTTTACAACATTCCTGACGCGTCGGCCCCTATTTCTCGGTGGGAATATTATATACGTCTATAACGTTATATATCCTAGCCTAAGGCAACCCCACATGTCGAGTGTAATAATTTACAACATTCTGGCGTGTCGTCGCCTGCTTCTCAAAGGGGACATTATATACGTCTATAACGTTGTATATCCTAACCTAAGGCAACCTAACATGTCGAATGTAATATTTTACAATATTCTGGCGTGTCGTCGCCTGGTTCTCAAAGGGGACATTATATACGTCTATAACGTTGTATATCCTAACCCAAAGCAACATAACTTCTGGGATGTAATATTTTACAACATTCCTGGCATGTCGGTCCCCACGTCTCGGTGGGAACATTATATAAGTCTATAACGATATATATCCTGACCTAAAGCAACCTAACATTTCGGAGGTAATATTTTAGAACATTCCTGGCATGTCGGTCCCTACATCTCGGTGGGGACATTCTATACGTCTATAGCGTTGTATATCCTAACCTAAGGGAACCTAACATTTCGGGTGTAATATTTTGCAACATTCCTGACGCGTCGGCCCCTATTTCTCGGTGGGAATATTATATACGTCTATAACGTTATATATCCTAGCCTAAGGCAACCTAACATATCGGATGTAATATTTTACAACATTCCTGACGCGTCGGCCCCTATTTCTCGGTGTGAACATTATATACGTCTATAACGTTACATATCCTAGCCTAAGGCAACCTAACATGTCGAAAGTAATATTTTACAACATTCCTGGCGTCTCGTCGCCTACTTCGCGATGGGGACATTATAAACATCTATAACGTTGTATATCCTAACCCAACGCACCCTAACATCAGGGATGTAATATTTTACAACACTCATGACGCGTCGGCCCATATTTCTCTGTGGGAACATTATATACGTCTATCACGTTATACATCCTAGCCTAAGGCAACCTAACATATCGGATGTAATATTTTACAACATTCCTGACGCGTCGGCCCCTATTTCTCAGTGGGAATATTATATACGTCTATAACGTTATACATCCTAGCCTAAGGCAACTTCACATGTCGAATGTAATATTTTACAACATTCTGGCGTGTCGTCGCCTGCTTCTCGATGGGGACATTAGATACGTCTATAACTTTGTATATCCTAACCTAAGGGAACCTAACATCTCGGACGTAATATTTTACAACATTCTGGCGTGTCGTCGCCTTCTTCTTGATGGGGACATTATATAAGTCTATAACGTTGTATATCCTAACCGAAAGCAACCAAACTTCTGGGATGTAATATTTTACAACATTCCTGGCATGTCGGTCCCCACGTCTCGGTGGGAACATTATATAAGTCTATAACGATATATATCCTAACCTAAAGCAACCAAACAACTCGAATGTAATATTTTAGAACATTCCTGGCATGTCGGTCCCTACATCTCGGTGGGGACATTCTATACGTCTATAGCGTTGTATATCCTAACCTAAGGGAACCTAACATTTCGGGTGTAATATTTTGCAACATTCCTGACGCGTCGGCCCCTATTTCTCGGTGGGAATATTATATACGTCTATAACGTTATATATACTAGCCTAAGGCAACCTAACATATCGGATGTAATATTTTACAACATTCCTGACGCGTCGGCCCCTATTTCTCGGTGGGAATATTATATACGTCTATAACGTTATATATCCTAGCCTAAGGCAACCCAACATGTCGAATGTAATATTTTACAACATTCTGGCGTGTCGTCGCCTGCTTCTCGAAGGGGACATTATATACGTCTATAACGTTCTATATTCTAACCTAACGCAACCTAACATCTGAGATGTAATATTTTACAACATTCCTGACGCGTCGGCCCCTATTTCTCGGTGGGAATATTATATACGTCTACAACGTCATATATCCTAGCCTAAGGCAACCTAACATGTCGAATGTAATATTTTACATCATTCCTGTCGTGTCGGCCCGTAGTTCTCGGTGGTAACATTATATACGTCTATAAGGTTAGATATCCTAGCCTAAGGCAACCTAACATGTCGCATGTAATATTGTACAACATTCCTGGTGTGTCGTCACCTACTTCTGGATGGGGACATTATATACATCTATAACGTTGTACATCCCATCCTAAGGCAACCTAACATATCGGATGTAATATTGTACAACATTCCTGGTGTGTCGTCACCTACTTCTGGATGGGGACATTATATACGTCTATAACGTTATATATCCTAGCCTAAGGCAACCTAACATCTCGGATGTAATATTTTACAACATTCCTGGCATGTCGGCCCCACGTCTCGGTGGGAACATTATATAAGTCTATAACGATATATATCCTAACCTAAAGCAACCTAATAACTCGGATGTAATATTTTAGAACATTCCTGGCATGTCGGTCCCTACATCTCGGTGTGGACATTCTATACGTCTATAACGTTGTATATCCTAACCTAAGGGAACCTAACATTTCGGGCGTAATATTTTGCGTCATTCCTGACGCGTCGGCCCCTATCTCTCGGTGGGAATATTATATACGTCTATAACGTTATATATCCTAGCCTAAGGCAACCTAACATGTCGAATGTAATATTCTACAACATTCTGGCGTGTCGTCGCCTGCTTCTCAAAGGGGACATTATATACGTCTATAACGTTGTATATCCTAACCGAAAGCAACCAAACTTCTGGGATGTAATATTTTACAACATTCCTGGCATGTCGGTCCCCACGTCTCGGTGGGAACATTATATAAGTCTATAACGATATATATCCTAACCTAAAGCAACCAAACAACTCGAATGTAATATTTTAGAACATTCCTGGCATGTCGGTCCCTACATCTCGGTGGGAACATTCTATACGTCTATAGCGTTGTATATCCTAACCTAAGGGAACCTAACATTTCGGGTGTAATATTTTGCAACATTCCTGACGCGTCGGCCCCTATTTCTCGGTGGGAATATTATATACGTCTATAACGTTATATATCCTAGCCTAAGGCAACCTAACATATCGGATGTAATATTTTACAACATTCCTGACGCGTCGGCCCCTATTTCTCGGTGTGAACATTATATACGTCTATAACGTTACATATCCTAGCCTAAGGCAACCTAACATGTCGAAAGTAATATTTTACAACATTCCTGGCGTCTCGTCGCCTACTTCGCGATGGGGACATTATAAACATCTATAACGTTGTATATCCTAACCCAACGCACCCTAACATCTGGGATGTAATATTTTACAACACTCATGACGCGTCGGCCCATATTTCTCTGTGGGAACATTATATACGTCTATCACGTTATACATCCTAGCCTAAGGCAACCTAACATATCGGATGTAATATTTTACAACATTCCTGACGCGTCGGCCCCTATTTCTCAGTGGGAATATTATATACGTCTATAACGTTATACATCCTAGCCTAAGGCAACTTCACATGTCGAATGTAATATTTTACAACATTCTGGCGTGTCGTCGCCTGCTTCTCGATGGGGACATTAGATACGTCTATAACTTTGTATATCCTAACCTAAGGGAACCTAACATCTCGGACGTAATATTTTACAACATTCTGGCGTGTCGTCGCCTTCTTCTTGATGGGGACATTATATAAGTCTATAACGTTGTATATCCTAACCGAAAGCAACCAAACTTCTGGGATGTAATATTTTACAACATTCCTGGCATGTCGGTCCCCACGTCTCGGTGGGAACATTATATAAGTCTATAACGATATATATCCTAACCTAAAGCAACCAAACAACTCGAATGTAATATTTTAGAACATTCCTGGCATGTCGGTCCCTACATCTCGGTGGGGACATTCTATACGTCTATAGCGTTGTATATCCTAACCTAAGGGAACCTAACATTTCGGGTGTAATATTTTGCAACATTCCTGACGCGTCGGCCCCTATTTCTCGGTGGGAATATTATATACGTCTATAACGTTATATATACTAGCCTAAGGCAACCTAACATATCGGATGTAATATTTTACAACATTCCTGACGCGTCGGCCCCTATTTCTCGGTGGGAATATTATATACGTCTATAACGTTATATATCCTAGCCTAAGGCAACCCAACATGTCGAATGTAATATTTTACAACATTCTGGCGTGTCGTCGCCTGCTTCTCGAAGGGGACATTATATACGTCTATAACGTTCTATATTCTAACCTAACGCAACCTAACATCTGAGATGTAATATTTTACAACATTCCTGACGCGTCGGCCCCTATTTCTCGGTGGGAATATTATATACGTCTACAACGTCATATATCCTAGCCTAAGGCAACCTAACATGTCGAATGTAATATTTTACATCATTCCTGTCGTGTCGGCCCGTAGTTCTCGGTGGTAACATTATATACGTCTATAAGGTTAGATATCCTAGCCTAAGGCAACCTAACATGTCGCATGTAATATTGTACAACATTCCTGGTGTGTCGTCACCTACTTCTGGATGGGGACATTATATACATCTATAACGTTGTACATCCCATCCTAAGGCAACCTAACATATCGGATGTAATATTGTACAACATTCCTGGTGTGTCGTCACCTACTTCTGGATGGGGACATTATATACGTCTATAACGTTATATATCCTAGCCTAAGGCAACCTAACATCTCGGATGTAATATTTTACAACATTCCTGGCATGTCGGCCCCACGTCTCGGTGGGAACATTATATAAGTCTATAACGATATATATCCTAACCTAAAGCAACCTAATAACTCGGATGTAATATTTTAGAACATTCCTGGCATGTCGGTCCCTACATCTCGGTGTGGACATTCTATACGTCTATAACGTTGTATATCCTAACCTAAGGGAACCTAACATTTCGGGCGTAATATTTTGCGTCATTCCTGACGCGTCGGCCCCTATCTCTCGGTGGGAATATTATATACGTCTATAACGTTATATATCCTAGCCTAAGGCAACCTAACATGTCGAATGTAATATTCTACAACATTCTGGCGTGTCGTCGCCTGCTTCTCAAAGGGGACATTATATACGTCTATAACGTTGTATATCCTAACCGAAAGCAACCAAACTTCTGGGATGTAATATTTTACAACATTCCTGGCATGTCGGTCCCCACGTCTCGGTGGGAACATTATATAAGTCTATAACGATATATATCCTAACCTAAAGCAACCAAACAACTCGAATGTAATATTTTAGAACATTCCTGGCATGTCGGTCCCTACATCTCGGTGGGAACATTCTATACGTCTATAACGTTGTATATCCTAACCTAAGGGAACCTAACATTTCGGGTGTAATATTTTACAACATTCCTGATGCGTCGGCCCCTATTTCTCGGTGGGAATATTATATACGTCTATAACGTTGTATATCCTAACCTAAGGGAACCTAACATTTCGGGTGTAATATTTTGCAACATTCCTGACGCGTCGGCCCCTATTTCTCGGGGGGAATATTATATACGTCTATAACGTGACATATCCTAGCCTAAGGCATCCTAACATGTCGAATGTAATATTTTACAACATTCCTGTCGTGTCGTCGCCTGCTTCTCGATGGGGACATTATATACGTCTATAACGTTGTATATTCTAACCTAACGCAACCTAACATCTCGGATGTAATATTTTACAACATTCCTGGCGTGTCGTCGCCTACTTCTGGATGGGGACATTATATACATCTATAACGTTGTATATCCTAACCTAAGGCAACCTAACATCTCGGATGTAATATTTTACAACATTCCTGGCATGTCGGGCCCTACTTCTCGGTGGGAACATTGTATACGTCTATAACGATATATATCCTAGCCTAAGGCAACCTAACATGTCGAATGTAATATTTTACAACATTCCTGTCGTGTCGTCGCCTGCTTCTCGATGGGGACATTATATACGTCTATAACGTTGTATATCCTAACCCAAAGCAACCTAACTTCTGGGATGTAATATTTTACAACATTCCTGGCATGTCGGTCCCCACGTCTCGGTAGGAACATTATATAAGTCTATAACGATATATATCCTAACCTAAAGCAACCTAACAACTCGTGTGTAATATTTTACAACATTCCTGGCATGTCGGTCCATACATCTCGGTGGGAACATTCTATACGTCTATAACGTTGTATATCCTAACCCAAAGCAACCTAACTTCTGGGATGTAATATTTTGCAACATTCCTGGCATGTCGGTCCCCACGTCTGGGTGGGAACATTATATAAGTCTATAACGATATATATCCTGTCCTAAAGCAACCTAACAACTCGGATGTAATATTTTAGAACATTCCTGGCATGTCGGTCCCTACATCTCAGTGGGAACATTCTATACGTCTATAACGTTGTATATCCTAACCCAAAGCAACCTAACTTCTGGGATGTAATATTTTACAACATTCCTGGCATGTCGGTTCCCACGTCTCGGTGGGAACATTATATAAGTCTATAACGGTATATATCCTAACCTAAAGCAACCTAACATCTCGGATGTAATATTTTACAACATTCCTGGCGTGTCGTCGCCTGCTTCTCGATGGGGACATTATATACGTCTATAACGTTGTATATCCTAACCCAAAGCAACCTAACTTCTGGGATGTAATATTTTACAACATTCCTGGCATGTCGGCCCCACGTCTCGGTGGGAACATTATATAAGTCTATAACGATATATATCCTAACCTAAAGCAACCTAATAACTCGGATGTAATATTTTAGAACATTCCTGGCATGTCGGTCCCTACATCTCGGTGTGGACATTCTATACGTCTATAACGTTGTATATCCTAACCTAAGGGAACCTAACATTTCGGGCGTAATATTTTGCGTCATTCCTGACGCGTCGGCCCCTATCTCTCGGTGGGAATATTATATACGTCTATAACGTTATATATCCTAGCCTAAGGCAACCTAACATGTCGAATGTAATATTCTACAACATTCTGGCGTGTCGTCGCCTGCTTCTCAAAGGGGACATTATATACGTCTATAACGTTGTATATCCTAACCGAAAGCAACCAAACTTCTGGGATGTAATATTTTACAACATTCCTGGCATGTCGGTCCCCACGTCTCGGTGGGAACATTATATAAGTCTATAACGATATATATCCTAACCTAAAGCAACCAAACAACTCGAATGTAATATTTTAGAACATTCCTGGCATGTCGGTCCCTACATCTCGGTGGGAACATTCTATACGTCTATAGCGTTGTATATCCTAACCTAAGGGAACCTAACATTTCGGGTGTAATATTTTGCAACATTCCTGACGCGTCGGCCCCTATTTCTCGGTGGGAATATTATATACGTCTATAACGTTATATATCCTAGCCTAAGGCAACCTAACATATCGGATGTAATATTTTACAACATTCCTGACGCGTCGGCCCCTATTTCTCGGTGTGAACATTATATACGTCTATAACGTTACATATCCTAGCCTAAGGCAACCTAACATGTCGAAAGTAATATTTTACAACATTCCTGGCGTCTCGTCGCCTACTTCGCGATGGGGACATTATAAACATCTATAACGTTGTATATCCTAACCCAACGCACCCTAACATCTGGGATGTAATATTTTACAACACTCATGACGCGTCGGCCCATATTTCTCTGTGGGAACATTATATACGTCTATCACGTTATACATCCTAGCCTAAGGCAACCTAACATATCGGATGTAATATTTTACAACATTCCTGACGCGTCGGCCCCTATTTCTCAGTGGGAATATTATATACGTCTATAACGTTATACATCCTAGCCTAAGGCAACTTCACATGTCGAATGTAATATTTTACAACATTCTGGCGTGTCGTCGCCTGCTTCTCGATGGGGACATTAGATACGTCTATAACTTTGTATATCCTAACCTAAGGGAACCTAACATCTCGGACGTAATATTTTACAACATTCTGGCGTGTCGTCGCCTTCTTCTTGATGGGGACATTATATAAGTCTATAACGTTGTATATCCTAACCGAAAGCAACCAAACTTCTGGGATGTAATATTTTACAACATTCCTGGCATGTCGGTCCCCACGTCTCGGTGGGAACATTATATAAGTCTATAACGATATATATCCTAACCTAAAGCAACCAAACAACTCGAATGTAATATTTTAGAACATTCCTGGCATGTCGGTCCCTACATCTCGGTGGGGACATTCTATACGTCTATAGCGTTGTATATCCTAACCTAAGGGAACCTAACATTTCGGGTGTAATATTTTGCAACATTCCTGACGCGTCGGCCCCTATTTCTCGGTGGGAATATTATATACGTCTATAACGTTATATATACTAGCCTAAGGCAACCTAACATATCGGATGTAATATTTTACAACATTCCTGACGCGTCGGCCCCTATTTCTCGGTGGGAATATTATATACGTCTATAACGTTATATATCCTAGCCTAAGGCAACCCAACATGTCGAATGTAATATTTTACAACATTCTGGCGTGTCGTCGCCTGCTTCTCGAAGGGGACATTATATACGTCTATAACGTTCTATATTCTAACCTAACGCAACCTAACATCTGAGATGTAATATTTTACAACATTCCTGACGCGTCGGCCCCTATTTCTCGGTGGGAATATTATATACGTCTACAACGTCATATATCCTAGCCTAAGGCAACCTAACATGTCGAATGTAATATTTTACATCATTCCTGTCGTGTCGGCCCGTAGTTCTCGGTGGTAACATTATATACGTCTATAAGGTTAGATATCCTAGCCTAAGGCAACCTAACATGTCGCATGTAATATTGTACAACATTCCTGGTGTGTCGTCACCTACTTCTGGATGGGGACATTATATACATCTATAACGTTGTACATCCCATCCTAAGGCAACCTAACATATCGGATGTAATATTGTACAACATTCCTGGTGTGTCGTCACCTACTTCTGGATGGGGACATTATATACGTCTATAACGTTATATATCCTAGCCTAAGGCAACCTAACATCTCGGATGTAATATTTTACAACATTCCTGGCATGTCGGCCCCACGTCTCGGTGGGAACATTATATAAGTCTATAACGATATATATCCTAACCTAAAGCAACCTAATAACTCGGATGTAATATTTTAGAACATTCCTGGCATGTCGGTCCCTACATCTCGGTGTGGACATTCTATACGTCTATAACGTTGTATATCCTAACCTAAGGGAACCTAACATTTCGGGCGTAATATTTTGCGTCATTCCTGACGCGTCGGCCCCTATCTCTCGGTGGGAATATTATATACGTCTATAACGTTATATATCCTAGCCTAAGGCAACCTAACATGTCGAATGTAATATTCTACAACATTCTGGCGTGTCGTCGCCTGCTTCTCAAAGGGGACATTATATACGTCTATAACGTTGTATATCCTAACCGAAAGCAACCAAACTTCTGGGATGTAATATTTTACAACATTCCTGGCATGTCGGTCCCCACGTCTCGGTGGGAACATTATATAAGTCTATAACGATATATATCCTAACCTAAAGCAACCAAACAACTCGAATGTAATATTTTAGAACATTCCTGGCATGTCGGTCCCTACATCTCGGTGGGAACATTCTATACGTCTATAACGTTGTATATCCTAACCTAAGGGAACCTAACATTTCGGGTGTAATATTTTACAACATTCCTGATGCGTCGGCCCCTATTTCTCGGTGGGAATATTATATACGTCTATAACGTTGTATATCCTAACCTAAGGGAACCTAACATTTCGGGTGTAATATTTTGCAACATTCCTGACGCGTCGGCCCCTATTTCTCGGGGGGAATATTATATACGTCTATAACGTGACATATCCTAGCCTAAGGCATCCTAACATGTCGAATGTAATATTTTACAACATTCTGGCGTGTCGTCGCCTGCTTCTCAAAGGGGCATTATATACGTCTATAACGTTGTATATCCTAACCTAACGCAACCTAACATCTGGGATGTAATATTTTACAACATTCCTGACGCGTCGGCCCCTATTTCTCGGTGGGAATATTATATACGTCTACAACGTTATATATCCTAGCCTAAGGCAACCTAACATCTCGGATGTAATATTTTACAACATTCCTGGCGTGTCGTCGCCTGCTTCTCGATGGGGACATTATATACGTCTATAACGTTGTATATCTTAACCCAAAGCAACCTAACTTCTGGGATGTAATATTTTACAACATTCCTGGCATATCGGTTCCCACGTCTCGGTGGGAACATTATATAAGTCTATAACGATATATATCCTAACCTAAAGCAACCTAACAACTCGGATGTAATATTTTAGAACATTCCTGGCATGTCGGTCCCTACATCTCGGTGTGGACATTCTATACGTCTATAACGTTGTATATCCTAACCTAAGGGAACCTAACATTTCGGGTGTAATATTTTGCAACATTCCTGACGCGTCGGCCCCTATTTCTCGGTGGGAATATTATATACGTCTATAACGTTATATATCCTAGCCTAAGGCAACCTAACATATCTGATGTAATATTTTACAACATTCCTGACGCGTCGGCCCCTATTTCTCGGTGGGAATATTATATACGTCTATAACGTTATATATCCTAGCCTAAGGCAACCTAACATATCTGATGTAATATTTTACAACATTCCTGACGCGTCGGTCCCTACATCTCGGTGTGGACATTCTATACGTCTATAACGTTGTATATCCTAACCTAAGGGAACCTAACATTTCGGGTGTAATATTTTGCGTCATTCCTGACGCGTCGGCCCCTATTTCTTGGTGGGAATATTATATACGTCTATAACGTTATATATCCTAGCCTAAGGCAACCTAACATGTCGAATGTAATATTTTACAACATTCTGGCGTGTCGTCGCCTGCTTCTCGATGGGGACATTATATACGTCTATAACGTTGTATATCCTAACCCAAAGCAACCTAACTTCTGGGATGTAATATTTTACAACATTCCTGGCATGTCGGTCCCCACGTCTCGGTAGGAACATTATATAAGTCTATAACGATATATATCCTAACCTAAAGCAACCTAACAACTCGTGTGTAATATTTTACAACATTCCTGGCATGTCGGTCCATACATCACGGTGGGAACATTCTATACGTCTATAACGTTGTATATCCTAACCCAAAGCAACCTAACTTCTGGGATGTAATATTTTGCAACATTCCTGGCATGTCGGTCCCCACGTCTGGGTGGGAACATTATATAGGTCTATAACGATATATATCCTGTCCTAAAGCAACCTAACAACTCGGATGTAATATTTTAGAACATTCCTGGCATGTCGGTCCCTACATCTCAGTGGGAACATTCTATACGTCTATAACGTTGTATATCCTAACCCAAAGCAACCTAACTTCTGGGATGTAATATTTTACACCATTTCTGGCATGTCGGTCCCCACGTCTCGGTGGGAACATTATATAAGTCTATAACGATATATATCCTGTCCTAAAGCAACCTAACAACTCGGATGTAATATTTTAGAACATTCCTGGCATGTCGGTCCCTACATCTCGGTGGGGACATTCCATACGTCTATAACGTTGTATGTCCTAACCTAAGGGATCCTAACATTTCGGATGTAATATTTTACAACATTCCTGGCATGTCGGTCCCTACTTCTCGGTGGGAACATTCTATACGTCTATAACGTTGTATATCCTAACCTAAGGGAACCTAACATCTCGGGTGTAATATTTTACATCATTCCTGACGTGTCGGCCCGTAGTTCTCGGTGGTAACATTATATAAGTCTATAAGGTTAGATATCCTAGCCTAAGGCAACCTAACATGTCGCATGTAATATTGTACAACATTCCTGGCGTGTCGTCACCTACTTCTGGATGGGGACATTATATACATCTATAACGTTGTACATCCTAACCTAAGGCAACCTAACACATCGGATGTAATATTTTACAACATTCCTGACGCGTCGGCCCCTATTTCTCGGTGGGAATATTATATACGTCTATAACGTTATATATCCTAGCCTAAGGCAACCTAACATCTCGGATGTAATATTTTACAACATTCCTGGCGTGTCGTCGCCTGCTTCTCGATGGGGACATTATATGCGTCTATAACGTTGTATATCCTAACCCAAAGCAACCTAACTTCTGGGATGTAATATTTTACAACATTCCTGGCATGTCGGTTCCCACGTCTCGGTGGGAACATTATATAAGTCTATAACGGTATATATCCTAACCTAAAGCAACCTAACATCTCGGATGTAATATTTTACAACATTCCTGGCGTGTCGTCGCCTGCTTCTCGATGGGGACATTATATACGTCTATAACGTTGTATATCCTAACCCAAAGCAACCTAACTTCTGGGATGTAATATTTTACAACATTCCTGGCATGTCGGTTCCCACGTCTCGGTGGGAACATTATATAAGTCTATAACGATATATATCCTAACCTAAAGCAACCTAACAACTCGGATGTAATATTTTAGAACATTCCTGGCATGTCGGTCCCTACATCTCGGTGTGGACATTCTATACGTCTATAACGTTGTATATCCTAACCTAAGGGAACCTAACATTTCGGGTGTAATATTTTGCAACATTCCTGACGCGTCGGCCCCTATTTCTCGGTGGGAATATTATATACGTCTAGAACGTTATATATCCTAGCCTAAGGCAACCTAACATATCTGATGTAATATTTTACAACATTCCTGACGCGTCGGCCCCTATTTCTCGGTGGGAATATTATATACGTCTATAACGTTATATATCCTAGCCTAAGGCAACCTAACAACTCGTGTGTAATATTTTATAACATACCTGGCGTGTCGTCGCCTGCTTCTCGATGGGGACATTATATACGTCTATAACGTTGTATATCCTAACCCAAAGCAACCTAACTTCTGGGATGTAATATTTTACAACATTCCTGGCATGTCGGACCCCACGTCTCGGTGGGAACATTATATAAGTCTATAACGGTATATATCCTAACCTAAAGCAACCTAACATCTCGGATGTAATATTTTACAACATTCCTGGCGTGTCGTCGCCTACTTCTCGATGGGAACATTATATACGTCTATAACGTTATATATCCTAGCCTAAGGCAACCTAACTTGTAGAATGTAATATTTTACAACATTCCTGGCGTGTCGTCGTCTACTTCTCTATGGGAACATTATATACATCTATAACGTTGTATATCCTAACATAAGGCAACCTAACATCTCGGATGTAATATTTTACCACATTCCTGTCATGTCGGTCCCTACTTCTCGGTGGGAACATTGTATACGTCTATAACGATATATATTCTAGCCTAAGGCAACCTAACATGTCGAATGTAATATTTTACAACATTCCTGTCGTGTCGTCGCCTGCTTCTCGATGGGGACATTATATACGTCTATAACGTTGTATATTCTAACCTAACACAACCTAACATCTGGGATGTTATATTTTACAACATTCCTGGCGTGTCGTCGCCTACTTCTGGATGGGGACATTATATACATCTATAACGTCATATATCCTAACCTAAGGGAACCTAACATATCGGATGTAATATTTTGATACTTTCCTGGCATGTCGGTCCCTACGTCTCGATGGGGACATTATATACATCTATAACGTTGTATATCCTAACCTAAGGCAACCTAACATCTCGGATGTAATATTTTACAACATTCCTGGCATGTCGGTCACTACATCTCGGTGGGAACATTATATACGTCTGTAACGATATATACCCTAACCTAAGGCAACCTAACATCTCGGATGTAATATTTTACAACATTCCTGGCATGTCGGTCCCTACTTCTCGGTGGGAACATTCTATACGTCTATAGCGATATATATCCTAACCTAAGGCAACCTAACATCTCGGATGTAATATTTTACAACATTCCTGGCGCTTCGGCTGCTACTTTTCGGTGGGAACATAATATACGTCTATAACGTTGTATATCCTAACCTAAGGCAACCTAACATCTCGGATGTAATATTTTACAACATTCCTAGCATGTCGGTCCCTACTTCTCGGTGGGAACATTGTATACGTCTATAACGATATATATTCTAGCCTAAAGCAACCTAACATGTCGAATGTAATATTTTACAACATTCCTGTCGTGTCGTCGCCTGCTTCTCGATGGGGACATTATATACGTCTATAACGTTGTATATTCTAACCTAACGCAACCTAACATCTCGGATGTAATATTTTACAACATTCCTGGCGTGTCGTCGCCTACTTCTGGATGGGGACATTATATACATCTATAACGTTGTATATCCTAACCTAAGGCAACCTAACATCTCGGATGTAATATTTTACAACATTCCTGGCATGTCGGGCCCTACTTCTCGGTGGGAACATTGTATACGTCTATAACGATATATATCCTAGCCTAAGGCAACCTAACATGTCGAATGTAATATTTTACAACATTCCTGTCGTGTCGTCGCCTGCTTCTCGATGGGGACATTATATACGTCTATAACGTTGTATATCCTAACCCAAAGCAACCTAACTTCTGGGATGTAATATTTTACAACATTCCTGGCATGTCGGTCCCCACGTCTCGGTAGGAACATTATATAAGTCTATAACGATATATATCCTAACCTAAAGCAACCTAACAACTCGTGTGTAATATTTTACAACATTCCTGGCATGTCGGTCCATACATCTCGGTGGGAACATTCTATACGTCTATAACGTTGTATATCCTAACCCAAAGCAACCTAACTTCTGGGATGTAATATTTTGCAACATTCCTGGCATGTCGGTCCCCACGTCTGGGTGGGAACATTATATAAGTCTATAACGATATATATCCTGTCCTAAAGCAACCTAACAACTCGGATGTAATATTTTAGAACATTCCTGGCATGTCGGTCCCTACATCTCAGTGGGAACATTCTATACGTCTATAACGTTGTATATCCTAACCCAAAGCAACCTAACTTCTGGGATGTAATATTTTACAACATTCCTGGCATGTCGGTTCCCACGTCTCGGTGGGAACATTATATAAGTCTATAACGGTATATATCCTAACCTAAAGCAACCTAACATCTCGGATGTAATATTTTACAACATTCCTGGCGTGTCGTCGCCTGCTTCTCGATGGGGACATTATATACGTCTATAACGTTGTATATCCTAACCCAAAGCAACCTAACTTCTGGGATGTAATATTTTACAACATTCCTGGCATGTCGGTTCCCACGTCTCGGTGGGAACATTATATAAGTCTATAACGATATATATCCTAACCTAAAGCAACCTAACAACTCGGATGTAATATTTTAGAACATTCCTGGCATGTCGGTCCCTACATCTCGGTGTGGACATTCTATACGTCTATAACGTTGTATATCCTAACCTAAGGGAACCTAACATTTCGGGTGTAATATTTTGCAACATTCCTGACGCGTCGGCCCCTATTTCTCGGTGGGAATATTATATACGTCTAGAACGTTATATATCCTAGCCTAAGGCAACCTAACATATCTGATGTAATATTTTACAACCTTCCTGACGCGTCGGCCCCTATTTCTCGGTGGGAATATTATATACGTCTATAACGTTATATATCCTAGCCTAAGGCAACCTAACAACTCGTGTGTAATATTTTATAACATACCTGGCGTGTCGTCGCCTGCTTCTCGATGGGGACATTATATACGTCTATAACGTTGTATATCCTAACCCAAAGCAACCTAACTTCTGGGATGTAATATTTTACAACATTCCTGGCATGTCGGACCCCACGTCTCGGTGGGAACATTATATAAGTCTATAACGATATATATCCTGTCCTAAAGCAACCTAACAACTCGGATGTAATATTTTAGAACATTCCTGGCATGTCGGTCCCTACATCTCGGTGGGGACATTCTATACGTCTATACCGTTGTATATCCTAACCTAAGGGATCCTAACATTTCGGATGTAATATTTTACAACATTCCTGGCATGTCGGTCCCTACTTCTCGGTGGGAACATTCTATACGTCTATAACGTTGTATATCCTAACCTAAGGGAACCTAACATCTCGGGTGTAATATTTTACATCATTCCTGACGTGTCGGCCCGTAGTTCTCGGTGGTAACATTATATAAGTCTATAAGGTTAGATATCCTAGCCTATGGCAACCTAACATGTCGCATGTAATATTGTACAACATTCCTGGTGTGTCGTCACCTACTTCTGGATGGGGACATTATATACATCTATAACGTTGTACATCCCAACCTAAGGCAACCTAACATATCGGATGTAATATTGTACAACATTCCTGGTGTGTCGTCACCTACTTCTGGATGGGGACATTATATACGTCTATAACGTTATATATCCTAGCCTAAGGCAACCTAACATCTCGGATGTAATATTTTACAACATTCCTGGCGTGTCGTCGCCTGCTTCTCGATGGGGACATTATATACGTCTATAACGTTGTATATCCTAACCCAAAGCAACCTAACTTCTGGGATGTAATATTTTACAACATTCCTGGCATGTCGGCCCCACGTCTCGGTGGGAACATTATATAAGTCTATAACGATATATATCCTAACCTAAAGCAACCTAATAACTCGGATGTAATATTTTAGAACATTCCTGGCATGTCGGTCCCTACATCTCGGTGTGGACATTCTATACGTCTATAACGTTGTATATCCTAATCTAAGGTAACCTAACATCTCGGATGTAATATTTTACAACATTCCTGTCGTGTCGTCGCCTGCTTCTCGATGGGGACATTATATACGTCAATATCGTGGTATATTCTAACCTAACGCAACCTAACATCTGGGATGTAATATTTTACAACATTCCTGGCGTGTCGTCGCCTACTTCTGGATGGGGACGTTATATACATCTATAACGTCATATATCCTAACCTAAGGGAACCTAACATCTAGGGTATAATATTTTACAACATTCCTGGCGTGTCGTCGCCTACTTCTCGATGGGAACATTATATACGTCTATAACGTTATATATCCTAGCCTAAGGCAACCTAACTTGTAGAATGTAATATTTTACAACATTCCTGGCGTGTCGTCGTCTACTTCTCTATGGGAACATTATATACATCTATAACGTTGTATATCCTAACATAAGGCAACCTAACATCTCGGATGTAATATTTTACCACATTCCTGTCATGTCGGTCCCTACTTCTCGGTGGGAACATTGTATACGTCTATAACGATATATATTCTAGCCTAAGGCAACCTAACATGTCGAATGTAATATTTTACAACATTCCTGTCGTGTCGTCGCCTGCTTCTCGATGGGGACATTATATACGTCTATAACGTTGTATATTCTAACCTAACACAACCTAACATCTGGGATGTTATATTTTACAACATTCCTGGCGTGTCGTCGCCTACTTCTGGATGGGGACATTATATACATCTATAACGTCATATATCCTAACCTAAGGGAACCTAACATATCGGATGTAATATTTTGATACTTTCCTGGCATGTCGGTCCCTACGTCTCGATGGGGACATTATATACATCTATAACGTTGTATATCCTAACCTAAGGCAACCTAACATCTCGGATGTAATATTTTACAACATTCCTGGCATGTCGGTCACTACATCTCGGTGGGAACATTATATACGTCTGTAACGATATATACCCTAACCTAAGGCAACCTAACATCTCGGATGTAATATTTTACAACATTCCTGGCATGTCGGTCCCTACTTCTCGGTGGGAACATTCTATACGTCTATAACGTTGTATATCCTAACCTAAGGGAACCTAACATCTCGGGTGTAATATTTTACATCATTGCTGACGCGTCGGCCCCTACTTCTCGGTGGGAACATTCTATACGTCTATAGCGATATATATCCTAACCTAAGGCAACCTAACATCTCGGATGTAATATTTTACAACATTCCTGGCGCTTCGGCTGCTACTTTTCGGTGGGAACATAATATACGTCTATAACGTTGTATATCCTAACCTAAGGCAACCTAACATCTCGGATGTAATATTTTACAACATTCCTAGCATGTCGGTCCCTACTTCTCGGTGGGAACATTGTATACGTCTATAACGATATATATTCTAGCCTAAAGCAACCTAACATGTCGAATGTAATATTTTACAACATTCCTGTCGTGTCGTCGCCTGCTTCTCGATGGGGACATTATATACGTCTATAACGTTGTATATTCTAACCTAACGCAACCTAACATCTCGGATGTAATATTTTACAACATTCCTGGCGTGTCGTCGCCTACTTCTGGATGGGGACATTATATACATCTATAACGTTGTATATCCTAACCTAAGGCAACCTAACATCTCGGATGTAATATTTTACAACATTCCTGGCATGTCGGGCCCTACTTCTCGGTGGGAACATTGTATACGTCTATAACGATATATATCCTAGCCTAAGGCAACCTAACATGTCGAATGTAATATTTTACAACATTCCTGTCGTGTCGTCGCCTGCTTCTCGATGGGGACATTCTATACGTCTATAACGATATATATCCTAGCATAAGGCAACCTAACATGTCGAATGTAATATTTTACAACATTCCTGTCGTGTCGCCGCCTGCTTCTCGATGGGGACATTATATACGTCTATAACGTTGTATATTCTAACCTAATGCAACCTAACATCTGGGATGTAATATTTTACAACATTCCTGGAGTGTCGTCGCCTACTTCTGGATGGGGACGTTATATACATCTATAACGTCATATATCCTAACCTAAGGGAACCTAACATCTCGGGTATAATATTTTACAACATTCCTGGCGTGTCGTCGCCTACTTCTCGATGGGAACATTATATACGTCTATAACGTTACATATCCTAACGTATGGCAACATAACATCTCGGATGTTATATATTACAACATTCCTGGCGTGTCGTCGCCTGCTTCTCGATGGGGACTTTATGTACGGCTATAACGTTGTATATCCTAACCTAACGCAACCTAACATCTGGGATGTAATATTTTACAACATTCCTGGCATGTCGGTTCCTACGTCTCGGTGGGAACGTTATATACGTCTGTAACGATATATATCCTAACCTAAGGGAACCTTACATCTCGGATGTAATATTTTACAACATTCCTGGCGTGTCGTCGCCTACTTCTGGATGGGGACATTATATACATCTATAACGTCATATATCCTAACCTAAGGGAACATAACATCTCGGGTATAATATTTTACAACATTCCTGGCGTGTCGTCGCCTACTTCTCGATGGGGACATTATATACATCTATAACGTTGTACATCCTAACCTAAGGCAACCTAACATCTCGGATGTAATATTTTACAACATTCTGGCGTGTCGTCGCCTGCTTCTCGATGGGGACATTATATACGTCTATAACCTTGTATATACTAACCTAACGCAACCTAACATCTGGGATGTATGATTTTACATCATTCCTGGTGGGTCGTCGCCCGCTTCTCGATGGGGACATTATATACGTCTATAACGTTGAATATCCTAACCTAAAGCAACCTAACATCTGGGATGTAATATTTTACAAGATCCCTGGCATGTCGGTCCCCACGTCTCGGTGGGAACATTATATACGTCTATAACGATATATATCCTAACCTAAGGCAACCTAACATCTCGGATGTAATATTTTACAACATTCCTGGCATGTCGGTCCCTACTTCTCGGTGGGAAAATTGTATACGTCTATAACGATATATATTCTAGCCTAAGGCAACCTAACATGTCGAATGTAATATTTTACAACATTCCTGTCGTGTCGTCGCCTGCTTCTCGATGGGGACATTATATACATCTATAACGTTGTATATCCTAACCTAAGGCAACCTAACATCTCGGATGTAATATTTTACAACATTCTGGCGTGTCGTCGCCTACGTCTCGATGGGGACATTATATACATCTATAACGTTGTATATCCTAACCTAAGGCAACCTAACATCTCGGATGTAATATTTTACAACATTCCTGGCATGTCGGTCACTACATCTCGGTGGGAACATTATATACGTCTGTAACGATATATACCCTAACCTAAGGCAACCTAACATCTCGGATGTAATATTTTACAACATTCCTGGCATGTCGGTCCCTACTTCTCGGTGGGAACATTCTATACGTCTATAACGTTGTATATCCTAACCTAAGGGAACCTAACATCTCGGGTGTAATATTTTACAACATTCCTGGCGCTTCGGCTGCTACTTTTCGGTGGGAACATAATATACGTCTATAACGTTGTATATCCTAACCTAAGGCAACCTAACATCTCGGATGTAATATTTTACAACATTCCTAGCATGTCGGTCCCTACTTCTCGGTGGGAACATTGTATACGTCTATAACGATATATATTCTAGCCTAAAGCAACCTAACATGTCGAATGTAATATTTTACAACATTCCTGTCGTGTCGTCGCCTGCTTCTCGATGGGGACATTATATACGTCTATAACGTTGTATATTCTAACCTAACGCAACCTAACATCTCGGATGTAATATTTTACAACATTCCTGGCGTGTCGTCGCCTACTTCTGGATGGGGACGTTATATACATCTATAACGTCATATATCCTAACCTAAGGGAACCTAACATCTCGGGTATAATATTTTACAACATTCCTGGCGTGTCGTCGCCTACTTCTCGATGGGAACATTATATACGTTTATAACGTTATATATCCTAGCCTAAGGCAACCTAACTTGTAGAATGTAATATTTTACAACATTCCTGGCGTGTCGTCGCCTACTTCTCTATGGGAACATTATATACATCTATAACGTTGTATATCCTAACCTAAGGCAACCTAACATCTCGGATGTAATATTTTACAACATTCCTGGCATGTCGGTCCCTACGTCTCGGTGGGAACGTTATATACGTCTATAACGATATATATCCTAACCTAAGGGAACCATACATCTCGGGTGTAATATTTTACAACATTCCTGGCATGTCGGGCCCTACTTCTCGGTGGGAACATTGTATACGTCTATAACGATATATATACTAGCCTAAGGCAACCTAACGTGTCGAATGTAATATTTTACAACATTCCTGGCGTGTCGTTGCCTACGTCTCGATGGGGACATTATATACATCTATAACGTTGTATATCCTAACCTAAGGCAACCTAACATCTCGGATGTAATATTTTCCAACATTCCTGTCGTGTCGCCGCCTGCTTCTCGATGGGGACATTATATACGTCTGTAACGTTGTATATTCTAACCTAACGCAACCTAACATCCGGGATGTTATATTTTACAACATTCCTGGCGTGTCGTCGCCTACTTCTGGATGGGGACATTATATACATCTATAACGTCATATATCCTAACCTAAGGGAACCTAACATCTCGGGTGTAATATTTTACAACATTCCTGGCGTGTCGTCGCCTACTTCTGGATGGGGACGTTATATACATCTATAACGTCATATATCCTAACCTAAGGGAACCTAACATCTCGGGTGTAATATTTTACAACATTCCTGGCGTGTCGTCGCCTACTTCTCGATGGGGACATTATATACATCTATAACGTTGTATATTCTAACCTAACGCAACCTAACATCTGGGATTTAATATTTTAGAACATTCCTGGCATGTAGGTCCCTACTTCTCGGTGGGAACATTCTATACGTCTATAACGTTGTATATCCTAACCTAAGGGAACCTAACATCTCGGGTGTAATATTTTACAACATTCCTGGCGCTTCGGCTGCTACTTTTCGGTAGGAACATTATATACGTCTATAACGTTACATATCCTAGCCTAAGGCAACCTGACATCTCGGATGTAATATTTGACAACATTCCTGGCGTGTTAGCGCGTACTTCTCGGGGTGAACATCATATACGTCTATAACGTTATATATCCTGTCGTAAGGCAACATAACATCTCGGATGTAATATTTTACAACATTCCTGGTGGGTCGTCGCCCGCTTCTCGATGGGGACATTATATACGTCTATAACGTTGAATATCCTAACCTAAAGCAACCTAACATCTGGGATGTAATATTTTACAAGATCCCTGGCATGTCGGTCCCCACGTCTCGGTGGGAACATTATATACGTCTATAACGTTACATATCCTAACGTATGGCAACATAACATCTCGGATGTTATATTTTAAAACATTCCTGGCGTGTCGTCGCCTGCTTCTCGATGGGGACTTTATGTACGTCTAGAACGTTGTATATCCTAACCTATCGCAACCTAACATCTGGGATGTAATATTTTACAACATTTCTGGCATGTCGGTCCCTACGTCTCCGTGGGTACATTATATACGTCTGTAACGTTGTATATCCTAACCTAGCGCAACCTAACGTCTGGGATGTAATATTTTAAAACATTCCTGGCATGTCGGTCCCTACGTCTCGGTGGGAACATTATATACGTCTATAACGATATATATCCTAACCTAAGGCAACCTAACATGTCGGATGTAATATGTGACAACATTCCTGGCGTGTTAACCCGCACTTCTCGGTGGGAACATCATATACGTCTATAGCGATATATATCCTAGCCTAAGGCGACCTAGCAAGTCGAATGTAATATTTTACATCATTCCTGACGTGTCGGCCCCTATTTCTCGGTGGGGACATTATATACATCTATAACGTTGTATATTCTAACCTAACGCAACCTAACATCTGGGATTTAATATTTTAGAACATTCCTGGCATGTAGGTCCCTACTTCTCGGTGGGAACATTCTATACGTCTATAACGTTGTATATCCTAACCTAAGGGAACCTAACATCTCGGGTGTAATATTTTACAACATTGCTGACGCATCGGCCCCTATTTCTCGGTGGGAACATTCTATACGTCTATAACGTTGTATATCCTAACCTAGGGGAACCTAACATCTCGGGTGTAATATTTTAGAACATTCCTGACGAGTAGGTCCCTATTTCTCGGTGGGAACATTATATACGTCTATAACGTTATATATCCTAGCCTACGGCAACCTAACTTGTCGAATGTAATATTTTACAACATTCCTGGCGTGTCGTCGCCTACTTCTCGATGGGGACTTTATATACGTCTATAAAGTTGTATATCCTAACCTAATGCAACCTAACATCTGGGATGTAATATTTTACAACATTCCTGGCATGTCGGTCCCTACGTCTCGGTGGGAACGTTATATACGTCTATAACGATATATATCCTAATCTAAGGGAACCTTACATCTCGGATGTAATATTTTACAACATTCCTGGCATGTCGGGCCCTACTTCTCGGTGGGAACATTGTATACGTCTATAACGATATATATCCTAGCCTAAGGCAACATAACATCTCGGATGTTATATTTTACAACATTCCTGCCGAGTCCTCGCCTGCTTCTCGATCGGGACTTTATATACGTCTATAAAGTTGTATATCCTAACCTAATGCAACCTAACATCCGGGATGTTATATTTTACAACATTCCTGGCGTGTCGGTCCCTACGTCTCGGTGGGAACGTTATATACGTCTATAACGATATATATCCTAATCTAAGGGAACTTTACATCTCGGATGTAATATTTTACAATATTCCTGGCATGTCGGGCCCTACTTCTCGGTGGGAACATTGTATACGTCTATAACGATATATATCCTAGCCTAAGGCAACCTAACATGTCGAATGTAATATTTTACAACATTCCTGTCGTGTCGTCGCCTGCTTCTCGATGGGTACATTATATACGTCTATAACGTTGTATATTCTAACCTAACGCAACCTAACATCTGGGATGTAATATTTTACAACATTCCTGGCGTGTCGTCGCCTACTTCTGGATGGGGACATTATATACATCTATAACGTCATATATCCTAGCCTAAGGGAACCTAACATCTCGGGTGTAATATTTTAAAACATTCCTGGCGTGTCGTTGCCTACTTCTCGATGGGGACATTATATACATCTATAACGTTGTATATCCTAACCTAAGGCAACCTAACATATCGGATGTAATATTTTACAACATTCTGGCGTGTCGTCGCCTGCTTCTCCATGGGGACATTATATACGTCTATAACGTTGTATATTCTAACCTAACGCAACCTAACATCTGGGATGTTATATTTTACAACATTCCTGGCGTGTCGTCGCCTACTTCTGGATGGGGACATTATATACATCTATAACGTCATATATCCTAGCCTAAGGGAACCTAACATCTCGGGTGTAATATTTTACAACATTCCTGGCGTGTCGTCGCCTACTTCTCGATGGGGACATTATATACATCTATAACGTTGTATATTCTAACCTAACGCAACCTAACATCTGGGATTTAATATTTTAGAACATTCCTGGCATGTATGTCCCTACTTCTCGGTGGGAACATTCTATACGTCTATAACGTTGTATATCCTAACCTAAGGGAACCTAACATCTCGGGTGTAATATTTTACAACATTGCTGACGCATCGGCCCCTATTTCTCGGTGGGAACATTCTATACGTCTATAACGTTGTATATCCTAACCTAGGGGAACCTAACATCTCGGGTGTAATATTTTAGAACATTCCTGACGAGTAGGTCCCTATTTCTCGGTGGGAACATTATATACGTCTATAACGTTATATATCCTAGCCTACGGCAACCTAACTTGTCGAATGTAATATTTTACAACATTCCTGGCGTGTCGTCGCCTACTTCTCGATGGGGACTTTATATACGTCTATAACCTTGTATATACTAACCTAACGCAACCTAGCATCTGGGATGTAATATTTTACAACATTCCTGGCGTGTCGTCGCCTACTTCTGGATGGGGACATTATATACATCTATAACGTCATATATCCTAACCTAAGGGAACCTAACATCTCGGGTGTAATATTTTACAACATTCCTGTCGTCTCGTCGCCTGCTTCTCGATGGGGACATTATATACATCTATAACGTCATATATCCTAACCTAAGGGAACCTAACAACTCGGGTGTAATATTTTAGAACATTCCTGACGCGTCAGTCCCTATTTCTCGGTGGGAACATTATATACGTCTATAACGTTATATATCCTAGCCTAAGGCAACCTAACTTGTGGAATGTAATATTTTACAACATTCCTGGCGTGTCGTCGCCTACTTCTCGATGGGGACAATATATACATCTATAACGTTGTATATCCTAACCTAAGGCAACCTAACATCTCGGATGTAATATTTTACAACATTCTGGCGTGTCGTCGCCTGCTTCTCGATGGGGACATTATATACGTCTATAACCTTGTATATACTAACCTAACGCAACCTAACATCTGGGATGTAATATTTTACATCATTCCTGGTGGGTCGTCGCCCGCTTCTCGATGGGGACATTATATACGTCTATAACGTTGAATATCCTAACCTAAAGCAACCTAACTTCTGGGATGTAATATTTTACAAGATCCCTGGCATGTCGGTCCCCACGTCTCGGTGGGAACGTTATATACGTCTATAACGATATATATCCTAACCTAAGGCAACCTAACATCTCGGATGTAATATTTTACAACATTCCTGGCATGTCGGTCCCTACTTCTCGGTGGAAACAATGTATACGTCTATAACGATACATATCCTAGCCTAAGGCAACCCAACATGTCGAATGTAATATTTTACAACATTCGTGGCGTGTCGTCGCCTACTTCTCGCTGGGGACATTATATACATCTATAACGTTGTACATCCTACCCTAAGGCAACCTAACACCTCGGATGTAATATTTTACAACATTCCTGGCATGTCGGTCCCTACTTCTCGGTGGGAACATTCTATACCTCCATAACGTTGTATATCCTAACCTAAGGGAACCTAACATCTCCGGTGTAATATTTTAGAACATTCTTGACGCGTCAGTCCCTATTTCTCGGTGGGATCATTATATACGTCTATAACGTTATATATCCTAGCCTAAGGCAACCTAACTTGTAGAATGTAATATTTTACAACATTCCTGGCGTGTCGTCGCCTACTTCTCGATGAGGACATTATATACATCTATAACGTTTTATATCCTAACCTAACGCAACCTAATATCTGGGATGTAATATTTTACAACATTCCTGTCATGTCGTCTCCTGCATCTCGATGGGGACATTATATACGTCTATAACGATATATATCCTAACCTAAGGCAACCTAACATCTCGGATGTAATATTTTACAACATTCCTGGCGCTTCGGCTGCTACTTTTCGGTGGGAACATTATATACGTCTATAACGTTACATATCCTAACGTATGGCAACATAACATCTCGGATGTTATATTTTAAAACATTCCTGGCGTGTCGTCGCCTGCTTCTCGATGGGGAATTTATGTACGTCTAGAACGTTGTATATCCTAACCTATCGCAACCTAACATCTGGGATGTAATATTTTACAACATTTCTGGCATGTCGGTCCCTACGTCTCCGTGGGTACATTATATACGTCTGTAACGTTGTATATCCTAACCTAGCGCAACCTAACGTCTGGGATGTAATATTTTAAAACATTCCTGGCATGTCGGTCCCTACGTCTCGGTGGGAACATTATATACGTCTATAACGATATATATCCTAACCTAAGGCAACCTAACATGTCGGATGTAATATGTGACAACATTCCTGGCGTGTTAACCCGCACTTCTCGGTGGGAACATCATATACGTCTATAGCGATATATATCCTAGCCTAAGGCGACCTAGCAAGTCGAATGTAATATTTTACATCATTCCTGACGTGTCGGCCCCTATTTCTCGGTGGGAACACTATATACGTCCATAACGTTATATATGCTAGCCTAAGGCAACCTAACATGTCGAATGTAATATTTTACAACATTCCTGACGTGTCGGCCCGTAGTGCAAGGTGGTAACATTATATACGCCTACAACGTTATATATACTAGCCTAAGGCAACCTGACATCTCGGATGTAATATTTGACAACATTCCTGGCGTGTTAGCGCGTACTTCTCGGTGGGAACATCATATACGTCTATAACGTTATATATCCTGTCGTAAGGCAACATAACATCTCGGATATAATATTTTACAACATTCCTGGTGGGTCGTCGCCCGCTTCTAGATGGGGACATTATATACGTCTATAACGTTGAATATCCTAACCTAATGCAACCTAACATCTGGGATGTAATATTTTACAACATTCCTGGCATGTCGGTCCCTGCGTCTCGGTGGGAACGTTATTTACGTCTATAACGATATATATCCTAATCTAAGGGAACCTTACATCTCGGATGTAATATTTTACAACATTCCTGGCGTGTCGTCGCCTACTTCTGGATGGGGACATTATATACATCTATAACGTCATATATCCTAGCGTAAGGGAACCTAACATCTCGGGTGTAATATTTTACAACATTCCTGGCGTGTCGTCGCCTACTTCTCGATGGGGACATTATATACATCTATAACGTTGTATATTCTAACCTAACGCAACCTAATATCTGGGATTTAATATTTTAGAACATTCCTGGCATGTAGGTCCCTACTTCTCGGTGCGAACATTCTATACGTCTATAACGTTGTCTATCCTAACCTAAGGGAACCTAACATCTCGGGTGTAATATTTTACAACATTGCTGACGCATCGGCCCCTATTTCTCGGTGGGAACATTCTATACGTCTATAACGTTGTATATCCTAACCTAGGGGAACCTAACATCTCGGGTGTAATATTTTAGAACATTCCTGACGAGTAGGTCCCTATTTCTCGGTGGGAACATTATATACGTCTATAACGTTATATATCCTAGCCTACGGCAACCTAACTTGTCGAATGTAATATTTTACAACATTCCTGGCGTGTCGTCGCCTACTTCTCGATGGGGACTTTATATACGTCTATAAAGCTGTATATCCTAACCTAATGCAACCTAACATCTGGGATGTAATATTTTACAACATTCCTGGCATGTCGGTCCCTACGTCTCGGTGGGAACTTTATATACGTCTATAACGATATATATCCTAATCTAAGGGAACCTTAAATCTCGGATGTAATATTTTACAACATTCCTGGCATGTCGGGCCCTACTTCTCGGTGGGAACATTGTATACGTCTATAACGATATATATCCTAGCCTAAGGCAACATAACATCTCGGATGTTATATTTTACAACATTCCTGCCGAGTCCTCGCCTGCTTCTCGATGGGGACATTATATACGTCTATAACGTTGTATATTCTAACCTAACGCAACCTAACATCTGGGATGTAATATTTTACAACATTCCTGGCATGTCGGTCCCTACGTCTCCGTGGGTACATTATATACGTCTATAACGTTGTATATCCTAGCCTAAGGCAACCTCACTTGTAGAATGTAATATTTTACAACATTCCTGGCGTGTCGTCGCCTACTTCTCTATGGGAACATTACATACATCTATAACGTTGTATATCCTAACCTAAGGCAACCTAACATCTCGGATGTAATATTTTACAACATTCCTGTCATGTCGGTCCCTACTTCTCGGTGGGAACATTGTATACGTCTATAACGATATATATCCTAGCATAAGGCAACCTAACATGTCGAATGCAATATTTTAAAACATTCCTGTCGTGTCGCCGCCTGCTTCTCGATGGGGACATTATATACATCTGTAACGTTGTATATTCTAACCTAATGCAACCTAACATCTGGGATGTAATATTTTACAACATTCCTGGCGTGTCGTCGCCTACTTCTGGATGGGGACATTATATACATCTATAACGTCATATATCCTAACTTAAGGAACCTAACATCTCGGGTGTAATATTTTACAACATTCCTGGCGTGTCGTCGCCTACTTCTCGATGGGGATATTATATACATCTATAACGTTGTATATCCTAACCTAAGGCAAACTAACATCTCGGATGTAATATTTTACAACATTCTGGCGTGTCGTCGCCTGCTTCTCGATGTGAACATTATATACATCTATAACGTTGTATATCCTAACCTAAGGCAACCTAACATATCGGATGTAATATTTTACAACATTCTGGCGTGTCGTCGCCTGCTTCTCCATGGGGACATTATATACGTCTATAACCTTGTATATACTAACCTAACGCAACCTAGCATCTGGGATGTAATATTTTACAACATTCCTGGCGTGTCGTCGCCTACTTCTGGATGGGGACATTATATACATCTATAACGTCATATATCCTAACCTAAGGGAACCTAACATCTCGGGTGTAATATTTTACAACATTCCTGTCGTCTCGTCGCCTGCTTCTCGATGGGGACATTATATACATCTATAACGTCATATATCCTAACCTAAGGGAACCTAACAACTCGGGTGTAATATTTTAGAACATTCCTGACGCGTCAGTCCCTATTTCTCGGTGGGAACATTATATACGTCTATAACGTTATATATCCTAGCCTAAGGCAACCTAACTTGTGGAATGTAATATTTTACAACATTCCTGGCGTGTCGTCGCCTACTTCTCGATGGGGACAATATATACATCTATAACGTTGTATATCCTAACCTAAGGCAACCTAAGAACTCGGATGTAGTATTTTACAACATTCCTGGCATGTCGGTCCCTACTTCGCGGTGGGAACATTGTATACATCTATAACGTTGTATATTCTAACCTAACGCAACCTAACATCTGGGATGTAATATTTTACAACATTCCTGGCGTGTCGTCGCCTACTTCTGGATGGGGACATTATATACATCTATAACGTCATATATCCTAACCTAAGGGAACCTAACATCTCGGGTGTAATATTTTACAACATTCCTGGCGTGTCGTTGCCTACTTCTCGATGGGGACATTATATACATCTATAACGTTGTATATCCTAACCTAAGGCAACCTAACATCTCGGATGTAATATTTTACAACATTCCTGGCATGTCGGGCCCTACTTCTCGGTGGGAACATTGTATACGTCTATAACGATATATATCCTAGCCTAACGCAACCTAACATGTCGAATGTAATATTATACAACATTCTGGCGTGTCGTCGCCTGCTTCTCGATGGGGACATTATATACGTCTATAACCTTGTATATACTAACGTAACGCAACCTAACATCTGGGATGTAATATTTTACAATATTGCTGGCATGTCGGTCCCTAAGTCACCGTGGGTACATTATATACGTCTATAACGTTGTATATCCTAACCTAACGCAACCTAACATCTGGGATGTAATATTTTAAAACATTCCTGGCATGTCGGTCCCTACGTCTCGGTGGGAACGTTATATACGTCTATAACGATATATATCCTAACCTAAGGGTACCTTACATCTCGGATGTAATATTTTACAACATTCCTGTCATGTCGTCTCCTGCATCTCGATGGGGACATTATATACGTCTATAACGTTGAATATCCTAACCTAAAGCAACCTAACATCTGGGATGTAATATTTTACAACATTCCTGGCATGTCGGTCCCTACTTCTCGGTGGAAACAATGTATACGTCTATAACGACATATATCCTAGCCTAAGGCAACCCAACATGTAGAATGTAATATTTTACAACATTCCTGGCGTGTCGTCGCCTACTTCTGGATGGGGACATTATATACATCTATAACGTTATATATCCTAACCTAAGGGAACCTAACATCTCGGGTGTAATATTTTACAACATTCCTGTCATGTCGTCTCCTGCATCTCGATGGGGACATTATATACGTCTATAACGTTGAATATCCTAACCTAAAGCAACCTAACATCTGGGATGTAATATTTTACAACATTCCTGGCATGTCGGTCCCTACTTCTCGGTGGAAACAATGTATACGTCTATAACGACATATATCCTAGCCTAAGGCAACCCAACATGTAGAATGTAATATTTTACAACATTCCTGGCGTGTCGTCGCCTACTTCTGGATGGGGACATTATATACATCTATAACGTTATATATCCTTACCTAAGGGAACCTAACATCTCGGGTGTAATATTTTACAACATTCCTGGCGTGTCGTCGCCTACTTCTCGATGGGGACATTATATACATCTATAACGTTGTATATTCTAACCTAACGCAACCTAACATCTGGGATTTAATATTTTAGAACATTCCTGGCATGTAGGTCCCTACTTCTCGGTGGGAACATTCTATACGTCTATAACGTTGTATATCCTAACCTAAGGGAACCTAACATCTCGGGTGTAATATTTTAGAACATTCCTGACGCGTCGGTCGCTATTTCTCGGTGGGAACATTATATACGTCTATAACGTTATATATCCTAGCCTACGGCAACCTAACTTGTCGAATGTAATATTTGACAACATTCCTGGCGTGTCGTCGCCTACTTCTCGATGGGGACATTATATACGTCTATAACGTTGAATATCCTAACCTAAAGCAACCTAACATCTGGGATGTAATATTTTACAAGATCCCTGGCATGTCGGTCCCCACGTCTCGGTGGGAACATTATATACGTCTATAACGATATAAATCATAACCTAAAGCAACCTAGCATCTCGGATGTAATATTTTACAACATTCCTGGCTTGTCGGTCCCTACATCTCGGTGGGAACATTATATACGTCTATAACGATATATATCCTAACCTAAGGCAACCTAACATCTCGGATGTAATATTTTACAACATTCCTGGCGCTTCGGCTGCTACTTTTCGGTGTGAACATTATATACGTCTATAACGTTACATATCCTAACGTATGGCAACATAACATCTCGGATGTTATATTTTACAACATTCCTGCCGAGTCCTCGCCTGCTTCTCGATGGGGACTTTATATACGTCTACAACGTTGTATATCCTAACCTAATGCAACCTAACATCTGGGATGGAAAAATTTATAACATTCCTGGCATGTCGGTCCCTACGTCTCGGTGGGAACGTTATATACGTCTATAACGATATATATCCTAATCTAAGGCAACCTAACATCTCGGATGTAGTATTTTACAACATTCCTGGCGGGTCGGCCCCTTCTTCTCGGTGGGAACATTATATAGGTCTACAGCGTAGTATAACCTAACCTAACCCATTTAGCCCCTCGCTGGTAATGTTTTTCAGAATCCAGTTCGTGTCGTCCCGTACGTCTCGGTGGGAACATTGTATGCGTCTATAACGTTATATATCCTAACCTAAGGCAACCTAACATCTCGGATGTAGTATTTTACAACATTCCTGGCGGGCTGAACCTACTTCTCGGTGGGAACATTATATAAGTCGATAACGTAATATAACCTAAAATAACCTATCTAGCCCCTCGGCGGTAATGTTTTACAGAATCCCGTTCGTGTCGTCCCGTAAGTCTCGGTGCGCACATTATATAAGTCTATAACGTTATATATCCTAACCTAAGGCAACTTAACATCTCGAATGTAGTATTTTACAACATTCCAGGCGTGTCGGCCCCTACTTCTCGGTGGGCACATAATATACGTCTATATCGTAATATAACCTAACCTAAACCCATTTTGCACTTCGGTGATTATGTTTTACAGAATCCCGGTCGTGTTGGCTCATACTGCTCGTTGGGGACATTAGATACGTCTATAACGTTATATATCCTAACCTAAGACAACCTAACATCTCGGATGTAGTATTTTACAACATTCCTGGCGGGCTGAACCTACTTCTCGGTGGGAACATTATATAAGTCTATATAGTAATATAACCCAACCTAACCCATCTAGACCCTCGCTGGTAATGTTTCACAGAATTCCGTTCGTGTTGCCCCGTACGTCACGGTGCGGACATTATATACGTCTATAACATTATATATCCTCACCTAAGGCAACCTAACATCTCGGATGTAGTATTTTCCAAAATACCTGGCGGGTTGGCCCCTACTTCTCGGTAGGAACATTATATACGTCTATAACGTAATATAACCTAACCTAACCCATCTAGCCCCTCGGCGGTAATATTTTACAGAATCCCGTTCGTGTCCGCCGTACGTCACGGTGCGGTCATTATATACGTCTATAACGTTATATACCCTAACCTAACGCAACCTAACATCTCTAACGTAGTGTTTTACAACATTCCAGGCGGGTCGGCACCTACTTCTCGGTGGACACATTATATACGTCTATATCGCAATATTACCTAACCTAACCCATCTAGCCCCTCGCTGGTAATGTTTTACAGAATCCAGTTCGTGTCGTCCCGTACGTCTCGGTGGGGACAGTATATCTGTCTATAACGTTATATATCCTAACCTAAGGCAACTTAACATCTCGAATGTAGTATTTTACAACATTCCAGGCGTGTCGGCCCCTACTTCTCGGTGGGCACATTATATACGTCTATATCGCAATATTACCTAACCTAACCCATCTAGCCCCTCGCTGGTAATGTTTTACAGAATCCAGTTCGTGTCGTTCCGTACGTCTCGGTGGGGACAGTATATATGTCTATAACGTTATATATCCTAACCTAAGGCAACTTAACATCTCGAATGTAGTATTTTACAACATTCCAGGCGTGTCGGCCCCTACTTCTCGGTGGGCACATTATATACGTCCATATCGTAATATTACCTAACCTAACCCATCTAGCCCCTCGCTGGTAATGTTTTACAGAATCCCGTTCGGGTTTGTTCATACTTCTCGGTGGGGACATTATATACATCTATGGCATTGTATATCCCACACGAGGGCAACCTAGCATCTCGAATGTAGTATTTCACAACATTCCTGGCGGGTCGGCCCCACTTCTCGGTAGGGACATTATATAAGTCTATATCGCAATATAACCTAACCTAACCCATCTATACCCTCGCTGGTAATGTTTCACAGAATCCCGTTCGTGTCGCCCCGAACGTCACGGTGCGGACATTATATACGTCTATAACGTTATATATGCTAACCTAAGGCAACCTAACATCCCGGATATAGTAGTTTCCAAAATACCTGGCGGGTCGGCCCCTACTTCTCGGTGGGAACATTATATACGTCTATAACGTAATATAACCTAACCTAACCCATCTAGCCCCTCGCTGGTAATGTTTTACAGAATCCCGGTCGTGTCGGCCCGTAGTTCTCGGTGGGGACACTATATGTGTCTAGAACGTTATATATCCTAACCTAAGGCAACCTAACATCTCGGATGTAGTATTTTACAACATTCCTGGCGGGTCGGCCCCTACTTTTCGGTGGGAACATTATATAGGTGTACAACGTAGTATAACCTAACCTATCCCATCTAGCCCCTCACTGGTAATGCTTTACAGTATCCAGTTCGTGTCGTCACGTACGTCTCGGTGGGGACATTGTATGCGTCTATAACGATATATATCCTAACCTATGGCAACCTAACATCTCGGATGTAGTATTTTACAACACTCCTGGCGGGGCGGAACCTACTTCTCGGTGGGAACATTATATACGTCTATATCGCAATATAACCTGACCTAACCCATCTATACCCTCGCTGGTAATGTTTCACAGAATCCCGTTCGTGTCGCCCCGTACGTCACGGTGCGGACATTATATACGTCTATAACGTTATATATGCTAACCAAAGGCAACTTAACATCTCGGAAATAGTATTTTCCAAAATACCTGGCGGGTCGGCCCCTTCTTCTCGGTGGGAACATTATATAGGTCTACAACGTAGTATAACCTAACCTAACCCATTTAGCCCCTCGCTGGTAATGTTTTTCGGAATCCAGTTCGTGTCGTCCCGTACGTCTCGGTGGGAACATTGTATGCGTCTATAACGTTATATATCCTAACCTAAGGCAACCTAACATATCGGATGTAGTATTTTACAACATTCCTGGCGGGCTGAACCTACTTCTCGGTGGGAACATTATATAAGTCTATATCGTAATATAACCTAACCTAACCCATCTAGACCATCGCTGGTAATGTTTCACAGAATTCCGTTCGTGTCGCCCCGTACGTCACGGTGCGGACATCATATACGTCTATAACATTATATATCCTCACCTAAGGCAACCTAACATCTCGGATGTAGTATTTTCCAAAATACCTGGCGGGTTGGCCCGTACTTCTCGGTAGGAACATTATATACGTCTATAACGTAATATAACCTAACCTAACCCATCTAGCTCCTCGGCGGTAATGTTTTACAGAATCCCGTTCGTGTCGTCCCGTACGTCTCGGTGCGGACATTATAAAAGTCTATAACGTTATATATCCTAACCTAAGGCAACCTAACATCTCGAATGTAGTATTTTACGACATTCCACTCGGGTCGGCCCCTAATTCTCGTTGGGTACATTATGTACGTCTACAGCGTAATATTACCTAACCTAACCCATCTAGGCCCTCGCTGGTAATGTTTTACAGAATCCAGTTCGTGTCGTCCCGTACGTCTCGGTGGGGACATTGTATGCGTCTATAACGTTATATATGCTAACCAAAGGCAACCTAACATCTCGGATATAGTATTTTCCAAAATACCTGGCGGGACGGCCCCTACTTCTCGGTGGGAACATTATATACGTCTATAACGTAATATAACCTAACCTAACCCATCTAGCCCCTCGCTGGCAATGTTTTACAGAATCCCGGTCGTGTCGGCCCGTACTACTCGGTGGGAACATTGTATGCGTCTATAACGTTATATATCCTAACCTAAGGCAACCTAACATCTCGGATGTAGTATTGTACAACATTCCTGGCGGGCTGAATGTACTTCTCGGTGGGAACATTATATAAGTCGATAACGTAATATAACCTAAAATAACCTATCTAGCCCCTCGGCTGTAATGTTTTACAGAATCCCGTTCGTGTCGTCCCGTAAGTCTCGGTGCGGACATTATATAAGTCTATAACGTTATATATCCTAACCTAAGGCAACTTAACATCTCGAATGTAGTATTTTACAACATTCCAGGCGTGTCGGCCCCTACTTCTCGGTGGGCACATAATATACATCTATATCGTAATATAACCTAACCTAAACCCATTTTGCACTTCGGTGATTATGTTTTACAGAATCCCGGTCGTGTTGGCTCATACTGCTCGTTGGGGACATTAGATACGTCTATAACGTTATATATCCTAACCTAAGGCAACCTAACATCTCGGATGTAGTATTTTACAACATTCCTGGCGGGCTGAACCTACTTCTCGGTGGGAACATTATATAAGTCTATATCGTAATATAACCTAACCTAACCCATCTAGACCCTCGCTGGTAAAGTTTCACAGAATTCCGTTCGTGTCGCCCCGTACGTCACGGTGCGGACATCATATACGTCTATAACATTATATATCCTCACCCAAGGCAACCTAACATCTCGGATGTAGTATTTTCCAAAATACCTGGCGGGTTGGCCCCTACTTCTCGGTAGGAACATTATATACGTCTATAACGTAATATAACCTAACCTAACCCATCTAGCCCCTCGGCGGTAATGTTTTACAGAATCCCGTTCGTGTCGTCCCGTACGTCTCGGTGCGGACATTATATAAGTCTATAACGTTATATATCCTAACCTAAGGCAACCTAACATCTCGAATGTAGTATTTTCCAAAATACCTGGCGGGTCGGCCCCTACTACTCGGTGGGAACATTATATACGTCTATAACGTAATATAACCTAACCTAACCCATCTAGCCCCTCGGCGGTAATGTTTTACAGAATCCCGTTCGTGTCGTCCCGTACGTCTCGGTGCGGACATTATATAAGTCTATAACGTTATATATCCTAACCTAAGGCAACCTAACATCTCGAATGTAGTATTTTACAACATTCCAGGCGGGTCGGCCCCTACTTCTCGGTGGACACATTATATACGTCTATATCGCAATATTACCTAACCTAACCCATCTAGCCCCTCGCTGGTAATGTTTTACAGAATCCAGTTCGTGTCGTCCCGTACGTCTCGGTGGGGACAGTATATCTGTCTATAACGTTATATATCCTAACCTAAGGCAACTTAACATCTCGAATGTAGTATTTTACAACATTCCAGGCGTGTCGGCCCCTACTTCTCGGTGGGCACATTATATACGTCTATATCGCAATATTACCTAACCTAACCCATCTAGCCCCTCGCTGGTAATGTTTTACAGAATCCAGTTCGTGTCGTTCCGTACGTCTCGGTGGGGACAGTATATATGTCTATAACGTTATATATCCTAACCTAAGGCAACTTAACATCTCGAATGTAGTATTTTACAACATTCCAGGCGTGTCGGCCCCTACTTCTCGGTGGGCACATTATATACGTCCATATCGTAATATTACCTAACCTAACCCATCTAGCCCCTCGCTGGTAATGTTTTACAGAATCCCGTTCGGGTTTGTTCATACTTCTCGGTGGGGACATTATATACATCTATGGCATTGTATATCCCACACGAGGGCAACCTAGCATCTCGAATGTAGTATTTCACAACATTCCTGGCGGGTCGGCCCCACTTCTCGGTAGGGACATTATATAAGTCTATATCGCAATATAACCTAACCTAACCCATCTATACCCTCGCTGGTAATGTTTCACAGAATCCCGTTCGTGTCGCCCCGAACGTCACGGTGCGGACATTATATACGTCTATAACGTTATATATGCTAACCTAAGGCAACCTAACATCCCGGATATAGTAGTTTCCAAAATACCTGGCGGGTCGGCCCCTACTTCTCGGTGGGAACATTATATACGTCTATAACGTAATATAACCTAACCTAACCCATCTAGCCCCTCGCTGGTAATGTTTTACAGAATCCCGGTCGTGTCGGCCCGTAGTTCTCGGTGGGGACACTATATGTGTCTAGAACGTTATATATCCTAACCTAAGGCAACCTAACATCTCGGATGTAGTATTTTACAACATTCCTGGCGGGTCGGCCCCTACTTTTCGGTGGGAACATTATATAGGTGTACAACGTAGTATAACCTAACCTATCCCATCTAGCCCCTCACTGGTAATGCTTTACAGTATCCAGTTCGTGTCGTCACGTACGTCTCGGTGGGGACATTGTATGCGTCTATAACGATATATATCCTAACCTATGGCAACCTAACATCTCGGATGTAGTATTTTACAACACTCCTGGCGGGGCGGAACCTACTTCTCGGTGGGAACATTATATACGTCTATATCGCAATATAACCTGACCTAACCCATCTATACCCTCGCTGGTAATGTTTCACAGAATCCCGTTCGTGTCGCCCCGTACGTCACGGTGCGGACATTATATACGTCTATAACGTTATATATGCTAACCAAAGGCAACTTAACATCTCGGAAATAGTATTTTCCAAAATACCTGGCGGGTCGGCCCCTTCTTCTCGGTGGGAACATTATATAGGTCTACAACGTAGTATAACCTAACCTAACCCATTTAGCCCCTCGCTGGTAATGTTTTTCGGAATCCAGTTCGTGTCGTCCCGTACGTCTCGGTGGGAACATTGTATGCGTCTATAACGTTATATATCCTAACCTAAGGCAACCTAACATATCGGATGTAGTATTTTACAACATTCCTGGCGGGCTGAACCTACTTCTCGGTGGGAACATTATATAAGTCTATATCGTAATATAACCTAACCTAACCCATCTAGACCATCGCTGGTAATGTTTCACAGAATTCCGTTCGTGTCGCCCCGTACGTCACGGTGCGGACATCATATACGTCTATAACATTATATATCCTCACCTAAGGCAACCTAACATCTCGGATGTAGTATTTTCCAAAATACCTGGCGGGTTGGCCCGTACTTCTCGGTAGGAACATTATATACGTCTATAACGTAATATAACCTAACCTAACCCATCTAGCTCCTCGGCGGTAATGTTTTACAGAATCCCGTTCGTGTCGTCCCGTACGTCTCGGTGCGGACATTATAAAAGTCTATAACGTTATATATCCTAACCTAAGGCAACCTAACATCTCGAATGTAGTATTTTACGACATTCCACTCGGGTCGGCCCCTAATTCTCGTTGGGTACATTATGTACGTCTACAGCGTAATATTACCTAACCTAACCCATCTAGGCCCTCGCTGGTAATGTTTTACAGAATCCAGTTCGTGTCGTCCCGTACGTCTCGGTGGGGACATTGTATGCGTCTATAACGTTATATATGCTAACCAAAGGCAACCTAACATCTCGGATATAGTATTTTCCAAAATACCTGGCGGGACGGCCCCTACTTCTCGGTGGGAACATTATATACGTCTATAACGTAATATAACCTAACCTAACCCATCTAGCCCCTCGCTGGCAATGTTTTACAGAATCCCGGTCGTGTCGGCCCGTACTACTCGGTGGGAACATTGTATGCGTCTATAACGTTATATATCCTAACCTAAGGCAACCTAACATCTCGGATGTAGTATTGTACAACATTCCTGGCGGGCTGAATGTACTTCTCGGTGGGAACATTATATAAGTCGATAACGTAATATAACCTAAAATAACCTATCTAGCCCCTCGGCTGTAATGTTTTACAGAATCCCGTTCGTGTCGTCCCGTAAGTCTCGGTGCGGACATTATATAAGTCTATAACGTTATATATCCTAACCTAAGGCAACTTAACATCTCGAATGTAGTATTTTACAACATTCCAGGCGTGTCGGCCCCTACTTCTCGGTGGGCACATAATATACATCTATATCGTAATATAACCTAACCTAAACCCATTTTGCACTTCGGTGATTATGTTTTACAGAATCCCGGTCGTGTTGGCTCATACTGCTCGTTGGGGACATTAGATACGTCTATAACGTTATATATCCTAACCTAAGGCAACCTAACATCTCGGATGTAGTATTTTACAACATTCCTGGCGGGCTGAACCTACTTCTCGGTGGGAACATTATATAAGTCTATATCGTAATATAACCTAACCTAACCCATCTAGACCCTCGCTGGTAAAGTTTCACAGAATTCCGTTCGTGTCGCCCCGTACGTCACGGTGCGGACATCATATACGTCTATAACATTATATATCCTCACCCAAGGCAACCTAACATCTCGGATGTAGTATTTTCCAAAATACCTGGCGGGTTGGCCCCTACTTCTCGGTAGGAACATTATATACGTCTATAACGTAATATAACCTAACCTAACCCATCTAGCCCCTCGGCGGTAATGTTTTACAGAATCCCGTTCGTGTCGTCCCGTACGTCTCGGTGCGGACATTATATAAGTCTATAACGTTATATATCCTAACCTAAGGCAACCTAACATCTCGAATGTAGTATTTTCCAAAATACCTGGCGGGTCGGCCCCTACTACTCGGTGGGAACATTATATACGTCTATAACGTAATATAACCTAACCTAACCCATCTAGCCCCTCGGCGGTAATGTTTTACAGAATCCCGTTCGTGTCGTCCCGTACGTCTCGGTGCGGACATTATATAAGTCTATAACGTTATATATCCTAACCTAAGGCAACCTAACATCTCGAATGTAGTATTTTACAACATTCCAGGCGGGTCGGCCCCTACTTCTCGGTGGACACATTATATACGTCTATATCGCAATATTACCTAACCTAACCCATCTAGCCCCTCGCTGGTAATGTTTTACAGAATCCAGTTCGTGTCGTCCCGTACGTCTCGGTGGGGACAGTATATATGTCTATAACGTTATATATCCTAACCTAAGGCAACTTAACATCTCGAATGTAGTATTTTACAACATTCCAGGCGTGTCGGCCCCTACTGCTCGGTGGGCACATTATATACGTCCATATCGTAATATTACCTAACCTAACCCATCTAGCCCCTCGCTGGTAATGTTTTACAGAATCCCGTTCGGGTTGGTTCATACTTCTCGGTGGGGACATTATATACGTCTATGACATTGTATATCCCACCCGAGGGCAACCTAACATCTCGAATGTAGTATTTCACAACATTCCTGGCGGGTCGGCCCCACTTCTCGGTAGGGACATTATATAAGTCTATATCGCAATATAACCTAACCTAACCCATCTATACCCTCGCTGGTAATGTTTCACAGAATCCCGTTCGTGTCGCCCCGAACGTCACGGTGCGGACATTATATACGTCTATAACGTTATATATGCTAACCTAAGGCAACCTAACATCCCGGATATAGTAGTTTCCAAAATACTTGGCGGGTCGGCCCCTACTTCTCGGTGGGAACATTATATACGTCTATAACGTAATATAACCTAACCTAACCCATCTAGCCCCTCGCTGGTAATGTTTTACAGAATCCCGGTCGTGTCGGCCCGAACCTTTCGGTGGGTACATTATATGTGTCTAGAACCTTATATATCCTAACCTAAGGCAACCTAACATCTCGGATGTAGTATTTTACAACATTCCTGGCGGGTCGGCCCCTACTTCTCGGTGCGAACATTATATAGGTCTACAACGTAGTATAACCTAACCTAACCCATCTAGCCCCTCGCTGGTAATGCTTTACAGTATCCAGTTCGTGTCGTCACGTACGTCTCGGTGGGGACATTGTATGCGTCTATAACGATATATATCCTAACCTAAGGCAACCTAACATCTCGGATGTAGTATTTTACAACACTCCTGGCGGGGCGGAACCTACTTCTCGGTGGGAACATTATATACGTCTATATCGCAATATAACCTGACCTAACCCATCTATACCCTCGCTGGTAATGTTTCACAGAATCCCGTTCGTGTCGCCCCGTACGTCACGGTGCGGACATTATATACGTCTATAACGTTATATATGCTAACCAAAGGCAACTTAACATCTCGGAAATACTATTTTCCAAAATACCTGGCGGGTCGGCCCCTTCTTCTCGGTGGGAACATTATGTAGGTCTACAACGTAGTATAACCTAACCTAACCCATTTAGCCCCTCGCTGGTAATGTTTTTCAGAATCCAGTTCGTGTCGTCCCGTACGTCTCGGTGGGAACATTGTATGCGTCAATAACTTTATATATCCTAACCTAAGGCAACCTAACATATCGGATGTAGTATTTTACAACATTCCTGGCGGGCTGAACCTACTTCTCGGTGGGAACATTATATAAGTCTATATCGTAATATAACCTAACCTAACCCATCTAGACCCTCGCTGGTAATGCTTTACAGAATCCAGTTCGTGTCGTCCCGTACGTCTCGGTGGGGACATTGTATGCGTCTATAACGATATTTATCCTAACCTAGGGCAACCTAACATCTCGGATTTATTATTTTACAACATTCCTGGCGCGTCGGCCCCTACTTCTCGGTAGGAACATTATATACGTCTACAACGTAGTATAACCTAACCTAACCCATCTAGCCCCTCGCTGGTAATGTTTTACAGAACCCCGTTCGTGTCGCCCCGTACGTCACGGTGCGGACATTATATACGTCTATAACGTTATATATGCTAACCAAAGGCAACTTAACATCTCGGATATAGTATTTTCCAAAATACCTGGCGGGTCGGCCCCTACTTCTCGGTGGGAACATTATATACGTCTATAACGTAATATAACCTAACCTAACCCATCTAGCCCCTCGCTGGTAATGCTTTACAGAATCCAGTTCGTGTCGTCCCGTACGTCTCGGTGGGGACATTGTATGCGTCTATAACGATATATATCCTAACCTAAGGCAACCTAACACCTCGGATGTAGTATTTTACAACATTCCTGGCGTGGCCGAACCTACTTCTCGGTGGGAACAATATATAAGTCTATATCGTAATATAATCTAACCTAACCCATCTAGACCCTCGCTGGTAATGTTTTACTGAATCCCGTTCGTGTCGCCCCGTACGTCACGGTGCGGACATTATATAGATATATAACGTTATATATCCTAACCTAAGGCAACCTAACATCTCACATGTAGTATTTTACAACATTCCTGACGCGTCGACCCCTATTTCTCGGTGGGAATATTATATACGTCTATGACGTTATATATCCTAGCCTAAGGCAATCTAACCTCTCTACAGTAATATTTTACAGCATTCCTGGCGTGACGGCACCTACTTCCCGATGGGGACATTATATACGTCTATAAGGTTAGATATCCTAGCCTAAGGCAACCGAACATCTCGGGTGTAATATTTTACAACATTCCTGACGCGTCGGCCCCTATTTCTCGGTGGGAACATTATATATGTCTATAACGTTATATATCCTAGACTAAGGCGACCTACCATGTCGAATGTAATATTTTACAACACTCCTGGCGTGTCGTCGCCTACTTCTGGATGAGGACATTATATACATCTATAACTTTGTATATCCTAACCTAAGGCAACCTAACATCTCGGATGTAATATTTGACAACATTCCTGGCATGTCGGTCCCAACATCTCGGTGGGAACATTCTATACGTCTATAACGTTGTATATCCTAACCTAAGGGAACCTAACATTTCGGGTGTAATATTTTACAACATTCCTGACGCGTCGGCCCCTATTTCTCGGTTGGAACATTATATACGTCTATAACGCTATATATCCTAACCTAAGGCAACCTAACATCTCTACCGTACAATTTTACAACATTCCTGGCATGCAAGTACCTATATCTCTGTGGTAACATTATATACGTCTATAACGTTATATATCCTAGCCTATGGCAACCTAACATATCGGGTGTAATATTTTACAATATTCCTGGCACGTCGGCCCCTACTCCTCGGTGGGAACATTATATACGTCTATAACGCTATATATCCTAGCCTAAGGCAACCTGACATGTCGAATGTAATATTTTACAACATACCTGGCGCGTCGGCACCTACTTCTCGTTGGGAACAATATATAAGTCAATAACGTTATATATCCTAACCTAAGGCAACCTAACATCTGGGATGTAATATTTAACTACATTCCTGGCACGCCGGGCCCTACTTCTCGGTGGGAACATTATATACGTCTATAACGCTATATCTCCTAGCCTAAGGCAACCTAATCTTTCGAATGTAATATTTTATAACATTCCTGGCTAGTCGGCCCCCACTTCTCGGTGGGAACATTATATACGTCTATAACGCTATATATCCTAGCCTAGGGTAACCTAACATGTAGAGCGTAATATTTTACAACATTCCTGGCTCGTCGGCTCCTACTTCTCGGTGGGAACATTATATACGTCTATAACGTTATATATCCTAGCCTGAGGCAATCCTAACATGTCGATTGTAATATTTTACAACATTCCTGGCATGTCGGCTCCTACTTCTCGGTGGGAACAGTATATACATCTATAACGTTATATATCCTAGCCTAAGGCAACCTCACATCTAAGATGTAATATTTTACAACATTCCTGGCGCGCTGGCCCCTACTTCTCGGTGGGAACATTATATACGTCTATAACGCTATATATCCTAGACTAAGACAAGCTAACGTGTCGAATGTAATATTTTACAACATTCCTGGCGCTTCGGCACCTACTTCTCGGTGGGAATATTATATACGTCTATAAAGCTACATATCCTAGCTTAAGGCAACCTAACATGTCGAATGTAATATTTTACAACATTCCTGGCGCGTTGGCCCCTACTTACGGTGGGAACATTATATAAGTCAATAACGTAATATATCCTAAACTAAGGCAACCTATCATCTCTACCGTAATAATTTACAACATTCCTGGCATGCAAGTGCCTAGTTCTCTATGGTAACAGTATATACGTCTATAACGTTATATATCCTAACCTAATGCAACCTAACATCTCGGATGTAATATTTTACTACATTCCTGGCGCGGCGGCACCTACTTCTCGGTGGGAACAGTATATACGTCTAAAACGTTATATATCCTAACCTAAGGCAACCTAACATGCCGAATGTAATATTTTACAACATTCCCGGCGCTTCGGTCCCTACTTCTCTGTGGTACCATTATATACGTCTATAAGGTTATATATCCTAGCCTAAGGCAATCCTAACATGTCGAATGTAATATTTTACAACATTCCTGTCGTGTCGCCGCCTGCTTCTCGATGGGGACATAATATACGTCTACAACGTTGTATATTCTAACCTAACGCAACCTAACATCTGGGATGTAATATTTTACAACATTCCTGGCGTGTCGTCGCCTACTTCTGGATGGGGCATTATATACATCTATAACGTCATATATCCTAACCTAAGGGAACCTAACATTTCGGATGTAACATTTTACTACATTCCTGGCACGTCGGCCCCTACTTCTCGGTGGGAACATTGTATACGTCTATAACGCTATATATCCTAGCCCCTGGAAACCTAACATGTTGACTGTAATATTTTACAACATACCTGGCGCGTCGGCACCTACTTCTCTGTGGGAATATTATATACGTCTATAAAGCTATATATCCTAGCTTAAGGCAACCTAACATGTCGAATGTAATATTTTACAACATTCCTGGCGTGTTAACCCGCACTTCTCGGTGAGAACATCATATACGTTTATAGCGATATATATCCTAGCCTAAGGCGACCTAACACGTCGAATGTAATATTTTACATCATTCCTGACGTGTCGGCACGTAGTTCACGGTGGTAACATTATATACGCTTACAACGTTATATATACTAGCCTAAGGCAACCTGACATCTCGGATGTAATATTTGACAACATTTCTCGCGTGTGAGCTCGTACTTCGCGGTGGGAACATCATATAGGTCTGTAACGTTATATATCCTGTCGTAAGGCAACATAACATCTCGGATGTACTATTTTACAACATTCCTGGTGGTTCGTCGCCCGCTTCTCGATGTGGACATTATATACGTCTATAACGTTGAATATCCTAACCTAAAGCAACCTAACATCTGGGATGTAATATTTTACAAGATCCCTGGCATGTCGGTCCCTACTTCTCGGTGGGAACATTATATACGTCTATAACGATATATATTCTAGCCTAAGGCAACCTAACATGTCGAATGTAATATTTTACAATATTCCTGGCGTGTCGTCGCCTACTTCTCGATGGGGATATTATATACGTCTATAACGTTGTATATCCTAACCTAAGGCAACCTAACATCTCGGATGTAATATTTTACAACATTCTGGCGTGTCGTCGCCTGCTTCTCGATGGGAACATTATATACGTCTATAACCTTGTATATACTAACCTAACGCAACCTAACATCTGGGATGTAATATTTTACAGCATTCCTGGCATGTCGGTCCCTACGTCTCGGTGGGAACATTATATACGTCCATAACGATATATATCCTAACCTAAGGCAACCTAACATCTCGGATGTAATATTTTACAACATTCCTGGCGCTTCGGCTGCTACTTTTCGGTGGGAACATTATATACGTTTATAACGTTATATATCCAAGCCTACGGCAACCTAACATCTCGGATGTAATATTTCACAACATTCCTGGCGTGTTAACCCGCACTTCTCGGTGGGAATATCATATACGTCTATAGCGATATATATCCTAGCCTAAGGCGACCTAACATGTCGAATGTAATATTTTACATCATTCCTGACGTGTCGGCCCGTAGTTCACGGTGGTAACATTATATACGCCTACAACGTTATATATACTAGCCTAAGGCAACCTAACATCTCGGATGTAATATTATACAACATTCCTGGCATGTCGGTCCCTACTTCTCGGTTGGAACATTGTATATGTCTATAACGATATATAACCTAGCCTAAGGCAACCTAACATGTCGAATGTAATATTTTACAACATTCCTGTCGTGTCGTCGCCTGCTTCTCGATGGGGACATTATATACGTCTATAACGTTGAATATCCTAACCTAAAGCAACCTAACATCTGGGATGTAATATTTTACAAGATCCCTGGTATGTCGGTCCCCACGTCTCCGTGGGAACATTATATACGTCTATAACGATATATATCATAACCTAAAGCAACCTAACATTTCGGATGTAATATTTTACAACATTCCTGGCATGTCGGTCCCTACTTCTCGGTGGAAACAATGTATACGTCTATAACGATATATATCCTAGCCTAAGGCAACCCAACATGTAGAATGTAATATTTTACAACAATCCTGGCGTGTCGTCGCCTACTTCTCGATGGGGACATTATATACATCTATAACGTTGTATATCCTAACCTAAGGCAACCTAACATCTCGGATGTAATATTATACAACATTCCTGGCATGTCGGTCCCTACTTCTCGGTGGGAACATCGTATACGTCTATAACGGTATATAACGTAGCCTAAGGCAACCTAACATGTCGAATGTAATATTTTACAACATTCCTGTCGTGTCGTCGCTTGCTTCTCGATGGGGACATTATATACGTCTATAACGTTGTATATTCTAACCTAACGCAACCTAACATCTGGGATGTAATATTTTACAACATTCCTGGCGTGTCGTCGCCTACTTCTGGATGGAGACATTATATACATCTATAACGTCATATATCCTAACCTAAGGGAACCTAACATCTCGGGTGTAATATCTTACAACATGCCTGACGCGTCGGCCGCTATTTCTCGGTGGGAATATTGTATACGTCTATAACGTTATATATCCTAGCCTAAGGCAACCTAACATCTCGGATGTAATATTTCACAACGTTCCTGGCGTGTTAACACGCACTTCTCGGTGGGAATATCATATACGTCTATAGCGATGTATATCCTAGCATAAGGCAACCTAACATGTCGAATGTAATATTTTACAACATTCCTGTCGTGTCGCCGCCTGCTTCTCGATGGGGACATTATATACGTCTACAACGTTGTATATTCTAACCTAACGCAACCTAACATCTGGGATGTAATATTTTACAACATTCCTGGCATGTCGGTCCCTACGTCTCCGTGGGTACATTATATACGTCTATAACGTTGTATATCCTAACCTAAAGCAACCTAACATCTGGGATGTAATATTTTAAAACATTCCTGGCATGTCGGTCCCTACGTCTCGGTGGGAACATTATATACGTCTATAACGATATATATCCTAACCTAAGGCAACCTAACATCTCGGATGTAATATTTTACAACATTCCTGTCGTGTCGTCGCCTGCTTCTCGATGGGGACATTCTATACGTCTATAACGTTGTATATCCTAACCTAAGGGAACCTAACATCTCGGGTGTAATATTTTATAACATTCCTGACGCGTCAGTTCCTATTTCTCGGTGGGAACATTATATACGTCTATAACGTTATATATCCTAGCCTAAGGCAACCTCACTTGTAGAATGTAATATTTTACAACATTCCTGGCATGTCGTCGCCTACTTCTCTATGGGAACATTATATACATCTATAACGTTGTATATCCTAACCTAAGGCAACCTAACATCTCGGATGTAATATTTTACAACATTCCTGTCATGTCGGTCCCTACTTCTCGGTGGGAACATTGTATACGTCTATAACGATATATATCCTAGCATAAAGCAACCTAACATGTCAAATGTAATATTTTACAACATTACTGTCGTGTCGCCGCCTGCTTCTCGATGGGGACATTATATACGTCTATAACGTTGTATATTCTAACCTAACGCAACCTAACATCTGGGATGTAATATTTTACAACATTCCCGGCGTGTCGTCGCCTACTTCTCTATGGGAACATTATATACATCTATAACGTCATATATCCTAACCTAAGGGAACCTAATATCTCGGGTGTAATATTTTACAACATTCCTGGCGTGTCGTCGCCTACTTCTCGATGGGGATATTATATACATCTATAACGTTGTACATCCTAACCTAGGGCAACCTAACATCTCGGATGTAATATTTTACAACATTCTGGCGTGTCGTCGCCTGCTTCTCGATGGGAACATTATATACGTCTATAACCTTGTATATACTAACCTAACGCAACCTAACATATGGGATGTAATATTTTACAACATTCCTGGTATGTCGGTCCCTACGTCTCCGTGGGTACATTATATACGTCTATAACGTTGTATATCCTAACCTAACGCAACCTAACATCTGGGATGTAATATTTTAAAACATTCCTGGCATGTCGGTCCCTACGTCTCGGTGGGAACATTATATACGTCTATAACGATATATATCCTAACCTAAGGCAACCTAACATCTGGGATGTAATATTTTACAACATTCCTGGCGTGTCGTCGCCTGCTTCTCGATGGGGACTTTATGTACGTCTAGAACGTTGTATATCCTAACCTAACGCAACCTAACATCTGGGATGTAATATTTTACAACATTCCTGGCATGTCGGTCCCTACGTCTCGGTGGGAACGTTATATACGTCTATAACGGTATATATCCTAACCTAAGGGAACCTTACATCTCGGATGTAATATTTTACAACATTCCTGGCATGTCGGTCCCTACTTGTCGGTGGAAACAATGTATACGTCTATAACGATATATATCCTAGCCTAAGGCAACCCAACATGTAGAATTTAATATTTTACAACATTCCTGGCGTGTCGTCGTCTACTTCTAGATGGGGACATTATATACATCTATAACGTTGTATATTCTAACCTAACGCAACCTAACATCTGGGATGTAATATTTCACAACGTTCCTGGCGTGTTAACCCGCACTTCTCGGTGGGAATATCATATACGTCTATAGCGATATATATCCTAGCCTAAGGCGACCTAACATGTCGAATGTAATATTTTACATCATTCCTGACGTGTCGGCCCGTAGTTCACGGTGGTAAAATTATATACGCCTACAACGTTATATATATTAGCCTAAGGCAACCTGACATCTCGGGTGTAATATTTGACAACATTTCTGGCGTGTGAGCGCGTACTTCTCGGTGGGAACATCATATACGTCTGTAACGTTATATATCCCGTCGTAAGGCAACATAACATCTGGGATGTAATATTTTACAACATTCCTGGTGGGTCGTCGCCCGATTCTCGATGGGGACATTATATACGTCTATAACGTTGAATATCCTAACCTAAAGCAACCTAACATCTGGGATGTAATATTTTACAAGATCCCTGGCATGTCGGTCCCCACGTCTCGGTGGGAACATTATATACGTCTATAACGATATATATCATAACCTAAAGCAACCTAACATCTCGTATGTAATATTTTACAACATTCCTGGCATGTCGGTCCCTACTTCTCGGTGGCAACAATGTATACGTCTATAACGATATATATCCTAGCCTAAGGCAACCCAACATGTAGAATGTAATATTTTACAACATTCCTGGCGTGTCGTCGCCTACTTCTCTATGGGAACATTATATACATCTATAACGTTGAATATCCTAACCTAAGGCGACCTAACATCTCGGATGTAATATTTTACAACATTCCTGTCATGTCGGTCTCTACTTCTCGGTGGGAACATTGTATACGTCTATAACGATATATATCCTAGCCTAAGGCAACCCAACATGTCGAATGTAATATTTTACAACATTCCTGGCGTGTCGTCGCCTACTTCTCGACGGGGACATTATATACATCTATAACGTCATATATCCTAACCTAAGGGAACCTAACATCTCGGGTGTAATATTTTACAACATTCCTGGCGTGTCGTCGCCTACTTCTCTATGGGAACATTATATACATCTATAACGTCATATATCCTAACCAAAGGGAACCTAACATCTCGGGTGTAATATTTTACAACATTCCTGGTGTGTCGTCGCCTACTTCTCGATGGGGATATTATATACATCTATAACGTTGTATATCCTAACCTAGGGCAACCTAACATCTCGGATGTAATATTTTACAACATTCTGGCGTGTCGTCGCCTGCTTCTCGATGGGAACATTATATACGTCTATAACCTTGTATATACTAACATAACGCAACCTAACATCTGGGATGTAATATTTTACAACATTCCTGGCATGTCGGTCCCTACGTCTCCGTGGGTACATTATATACGTCTATAACGTGGTATATCATAACCTAAAGCAACCTAACATTTCGGATGTAATATTTTACAACATTCCTGGCATGTCGGTCCCTACTTCTCGGTGGAAACAATATATACATCTATAACGACATATATCCTAGCCTAAGGCAACCCAACATGTCGAATGTAATATTTTACAACATTCCTGTCGTGTCGTCGCCTGCTTCTCGATGGGGACATTATATACGTCTATAACGTTGTATATTCTAACCTAACGCAACCTAACATCTGGGATGTAATATTTTACAACATTCCTGGCATGTCGGTCCCTACTTCTCGGTGGGAACATTGTATACGTCTATAACGATATATATCCTAGCATAAGGCAACCTAACATGTCGAATGTAATATTTTAAAACATTCCTGTCGTGTCGCCGCCTGCTTCTCGATGGGGACATTATATACATCTGTAACGTTGTATATTCTAACCTAATGCAACCTAACATCTGGGATGTAATATTTTACAACATTCCTGGCGTGTCGTCGCCTACTTCTGGATGGGGACATTATATACATCTATAACGTCATATATCCTAACTTAAGGAACCTAACATCTCGGGTGTAATATTTTACAACATTCCTGGCGTGTCGTCGCCTGCTTCTCGATGGGGATATTATATACATCTATAACGTTGTATATCCTAACCTAAGGCAACCTAACATCTCGGATGTAATATTTTACAACATTTCTGGCATGTCGGTCCGTACTTCTCGGTGGGAAAATCATATACGTCTATAGCGATATATATCCTAACCGAAGGCAACCTAACATCTCGGATGTAATATTTTACAACATTCCTGGCGCGTCGGCTCCTATTTTTCGGTGGGAACATTATATACGTCTATAACGTTATATATCCTAACGTAAGGCAACATAACATCTCGGATGTATTATATTACATCATTCCTGGCGTGTTGTCGCCTGCTTCTCGGGGGGGACATTATATACGTCTATAACGTTGTATATCCTAACCTAACGAAACCTAACATCTGGGATGTAATATTTTACAACATTCCTGGCGTGTAGTCGCCTGCTTCTCGATGGGGACATTATATACGTCTATAACGCTGTATATCCTAACCTAACGCAACCTAACATCTGGGATTTAATATTTTACATCATTCCTGGCGTGTCGTCGCCTGCTTCTCGATGGGGACATTATATACGTCTATAACGTTGTATATCCTAACCTAACGGAACCTAACATCTCGGATGTTATATTTGGCAACATTCCTGGCGTGTTAGCCCGTACTTCTCGGTGGGAACATTCTATACGTCTATAACGTTGTATATCCTAACCTAAGGGAACCTAACATCTCAGGTGTAATATTTTACAAGATTCCTGACCCGTCGGCCCCTATTTCTCGGTGGGAACATTGTATACGTCTATAACGATATATGACCTAGCCTAAGGCAACCTAACATCTCGGATGTAATATTTTACTACATTCCTGGCATGTCAGTCCCTACGTCTCGCTGGTAACATTATATACGTCTATAACGTTGTATATCCTGACCTAACGCAACCTAACATCTGGGATGTAATATTTTACAACATACCTGGCATGTCGGTCCCTACGTCTCGGTGGGAACATTATATACGTCTATAACGATATATATCCTAACCTAAGACAACCTACCATCTCGGATGTAATATTTGACAACATTCCTGGCGTATTAACCCGCACTTCTCGGTGGGAACATCATATACGTCTATAGCGATATATATCCTAGCCTAAGGCGACCTAACATGTCGAATGTAATATTTTACATCATTCCTGACGTGTCGGCCCCTATTTCTCGGTGGGAACATTATATACGTCTATAACGTTATATATGCTAGCCTAAGGCAACCTAACATGTCGAATGTAATATTTTACAACATTCCTGACGTGTCGGCCCGTAGTGCACGGTGGTAACATTATACACGCCTACAACGTTATATATACTAGCCTAAGACAACCTGACATCTCGGATGTAATATTTGACAACAGTCCTGGCGTGTTAGCGCGTACTTCTCGATGGGGACATTATATACATCTATAACGTTGTATATCCTAACCTAAGGCAACCTGACATCTCGGATGTAATATTTTACAACATTCTGGCGTGTCGTCGCCTGCTTCTCGATGGGGACATTATATACGTCTATAACCTTGTATATACTAACCTAACGCAACCTAACATCTGGGATGTAATATTTTACAATATTCCTGGCATGTCGGTCCCTACGTCTCCGTGGGTACATTATATACGTCTATAACGTTGTATATCCTAACCTAACGCAACCTAACATCTGGGATGTAATATTTTAGAACATTCCTGGCATTTCGGTCCCTACGTCTCGGTGGGAACGTTATATACGTCTATAACGATATATATCCTAACCTAAGGGTACCTTACATCTCGGATGTAATTTTTTACAACATTCCTGGTATGTCGGGCCCTACTTCTCGGTGGGAACATTGTATACGTCTATAACGATATATATCCTAGCCTAAGGCAACCTAACATGAAGGAATGTAATATTTTACAACTTTCCTGGGATGTCGGTCCCTACGTCTCGGTGGGATCATTATATACGTCTATAATGATATATATCCTAACCTAAGGCAACCTAACATCTCGGATGTAATATTTTACAACATTCCTGGCATGTCGGTCACTAGGTCTCGGTGGGAACATTATATACGTCTGTAACGATATATACCCTAACCTAAGGCAACCTAACATCTCGGATTTAATATTTTACAACATTCCTGGCATGTAGGTCCCTACTTCTCGGTGGGAACATTATATACGTCTATAACGTTATATATCCTAGCCTACGGCAACCTAACTTGTCGAATGTAATATTTTACAACATTCTGGCGTGTCGCCGCCTGCTTCTCGATGGGGACATTATATACGTCTATAACGTTGTATATACTAACCTAACGCAACCTAACATCTGGGATGTAATATTTTACAACATTCCTGGCATGTCGGTCCCTACGTCTCCGTGGGTACATTATATACGTCTGTAACGTTGTATATCCTAACCTAACGCAACCTAACGTCTGGGATGTAATATCTTAAAACATTCCTGGCATGTCGGTCCCTACGTCTCGGTGGGAACTTTATATACGTCTATAACGATATATATCCTAACCTAAGGCAACCTAGCATCTCGGATGTAATATTTGACAACATTCCTGGCGTGTTAACCCGCACATCTCGGTGGGAACATCATATACGTCTATAGCGATATATATCCTAGCCTAAGGCGACCTAACATGTCGAATGTAATATTTTACATCATTCCTGACGTGTCGGCCCCTATTTCTCGGTGGGAACATTATATACGTCTATAACGTAACAGAGCCTAACCTATCCCATCTATAGCCTCGCTGGTAATGTTTTACAGAATCCCGTTCGTGTCGTCCCGTACATCACGGCGCGGACATTATATACGTCTATAAGGTTATATATCCTATCCTAAGGCAACCTAACATCTCGGATGTAGTATTTTCCAACATTTCTGGCGGGTCGGTCCCTACTTCTCGGTGGGCACATTATTTACGTCTATAACGTAATATAACTTAACCTAACCCATCTAGCCCCTCGCTGGTAATGTTTTACTGAATCCCGGTCGTGTCGTCCCGTACGTCTCGGTGGGTACATTATTTACGTCTACAACGTTATATATCCTAACCTAGGGCAGCTTAACATCTCGGATGTAGTATTTTCCATCATTCCTGGCGTGTCGGCCGCTACGTCTCGGTGGGCACATTATATGTGTCCATAACGTAATATAACCTAACCTGACCCATCTAGACCCTCGCTGGTAATATTTTACAGAATCCCGTTCGTGTCGTGCCCTACGTCTCGGTGCGGACATTTTATACGTCTATAACGTTATTTTTCCTATCCTAAGGCAACCTAACCTCTCGAATGTAGTATTTTCCAACATTTCTGGGGGGTCGGCCCCTACTTCTCGGTGGGAACATTATATACTTTTATAACGTAATGAAACCTAACCTAACACATCTAGACCTTCGCTGGTAATGTTTTACAGAATCTCGTTCGTGTCGCCCCGTACGTCTCTGTGCGGACATTATATGCGTCTATATTGTTATATATCCTAACCTAAGGCATCCTAACATCTCGGATGTAGTAGTTTCCAACATTCATGGCGGGTCGGCCGCTACTTCTCGGTGGGAACATTATATACGTCTATAACGTAATAGATCCTAACCTAACCCACCTATACCCTCGCTGGTAATGTTTTACAGAATCCCGTTCGTGTCATTCCGTACGTCTTGCGGCGGACATTATATACGTCTATAACGTTATATTTCCTATCCTAAGGCAACCTAACATCTCGAATGTAGTATTTTCCAACATTTCTGGCGGGTCGGTCCCTACATCTCGGTGGGAACATTATAAACCTCTATAACGTAATATAACATAACCTAACCCAGCTAGACCGTCGCTGGTAATGTTTCCCAGAATCCCGTTCGTGTCGTCCCGTACATCACGGCGCGGACATTATATACGTCTATAAGGTTATATATCCTATCCTAAGGCAACCTAACATCTCGGATGTAGTATTTTCCAACATTTCTGGCGGGTCGGCCCCTACTTCTCGGTGGGCACATTATATACGTCTATATCGTAATATAGCCTAACCTAACCAATCTAGATCCTAGCTGGTAATGTTTTACAGAATGCCGTTCGTGTCGTCCCGTACGTCTCGGAGGGCACATTATATACGTCTATAATGAAATATAACCTAACCTAACCCGTCTTGCACCTCGGTGATAATGCTTTACAGTATCCCATCCGTGTCGGACCGTACTTCTCGTTGTGGACATTATATACGTCTAGAACGTTATATAACCCAATCCAGGGGAACCTAACATCCCGAATGTAATATTTTCCTATATTCCTGGCGGGTCCGCCTCTACGTCTCGTTGGGAACATTATATACGTCTATAACCTAATATAACCTAACTTATCCCATCTAGACCCTCGCTGGTAATGTTTTACAGCATCCCGGTCGTGTCGGCCTGTACTTCTCGGTGGGGACACTATGTTCGTCTATAACGTTATATATCCTAACGTAAGGCAACCTAACATGTCGAATGTAATATATCACCACATTCCTGGCACGTGGCCCCTACTTCTCGGTGGGAACATTATATACGTCTATAATGTTACATATCCTAGCCTAAGGCACCCTAACATGTCGAATGTAATATTTTACATCATTCCCGGCACTTCGGCACCTACTTCTCGTGGGGCACGTTATGTACGTCTATATCGCTATATATCCTAGCTTACGGCAACCTAACATGTCGAATGTAATATTTTACAACATTCCCGTCACTTCGGTCCCTACTTCTCTGTGGTAACATTATATACGTCTATAACGTTATATATCATAGCCTGAGGCAACCTAACATCTCGGATGTAATATTTTACTACATACCTGGCACGTCGACCGTTACTTCTCGGTGGGAACATTATATACGTCTATAACGCTATATATCCTAGCCTAAGGCAACCTAACATGTCATATGTAGTATTTTACAACATTCCCGGCGCTTCGGCCCCTACTTCTCGGTGGGAACATTATATACATCTATAACGCTACATATCTTAGCTTAAGGCAACCTAACATCTCGCATGTAATATTTTACAACATTCCTCGCTCGTCGGCCCCTACTTCTCGGTGGGAACATTATATACGTCTATAACGTTATATATCCTAACCTGAGGCATCCTAACTTGTCGAACGTAATATTTTACAACATTCCTGGCTCATCGGCCCCTAGTTCTCGGTGGGAACAATATATACGTTTATAACGTTATATATCCTAACCTAAGGCAACCTAACACCTCGGATGTAATGTTTTACAACATTCCTGATGCGTCGGCCCCTACTTCTCGGTGGGAACACTATATACGTCTATAACATTATATATCCTAACCTAAGGCAACCTAACATCTCGGATGTAATATTTTACAACATTCCTGGCGTGTCGGCCCTTAGTTCTCGGAGGGAACATTATACACGTCTACAACGTCATATATCCTAACCTAATGCAACCTAGCATCTCGGATGTAATTTTTTACTACATTCCTGGCTCGTTGCCCCCTACTTCTCGGTGGGAACATTATATACGTATATAGCGTTACATATCCTAGGCTAAGGCAACCTAACATGTCGAATGTAATATTTTACAACATTCCTGGCGCGTCGGCCCCTACTTCTCGGTGGGAACATTATATAAGTCAATAACGTTATATATCCCAATCTAAGGCAACCTAACATGCCGAATGTAATATTTTACAACATTCCCGGCGCTTCGGTCCCTACTTCTCTGTGGTAACATTATATACGTCTATAAGGTTATATATCCTAGCCTAAGGCAATCCTAACATGTCGAATGGAATATTTTACAACATTCCAGGCGCGTCCGCTACTACTTCTCGGTGGGAACATTATATAGGTCAATAACGTTATATATCCTAACCTAAGGCAACCTAGCATCTCGGGTGTAATATTTTACTACATTACTGGCACATCGGCCCGTACCTGTCGGCGGCAATATTATATAAGTCAAAAACGTTACATACACTAACCTGAGGCAACCTAACGTGTCGAGCGCAATATTTTACAACATTCTTGGCTCGTCGGCCCCTACTTTTCGGTGGGAACATTATATACGTCTATAACGTTATACATCCTAACCTAAGGGAACCTAACATGTCGAATGTAATATTTTACAACATTCCTGTCGAGTCGTGGCCTGCTTCTCGATGGGGACATTATATACGTCTATAACGTTATATATCCTAGCCTAAGGCAACCTAACTCCTCGGATGTAATACTTGACAACATTCCTGGCGTGTTAGCCCGTACTTCTCGGTGGGGACAGCATATACGTCTACAGCGATAAATATCCTAACTGAAGGCAACCTAATATCTCGGATGTAATATTTTACAACATTCCTGGCGCGTCGGCTCCTACTTTTCGGTGGGAACATTATATACGTCTATAACGATATATATCCTAACCTAAGGGAACCTAACATCTCGGGTGTAATATTTTACAACATTCCTGACACGTCGTCGCCTGCTTCTCGATGGGGACATTATATACGTCTATAACGTTGTATATCCTAACCTAAGCAACCTAACATCTGGGATGTAATATTTTACAAGATTCCTGGCATGTCGGTCCCCACGTCTCGGTAGGAACATTATATACGTCTATAACGATATATATCCTAACCTAAGGCAACCTAACATCTCGGATGTAATAGTTGGCAACATTCCTGGCGGGTCGGCCCCAAATTCTCGGTGGGAACATTATATACGTCTATATCGTAATATAACCTAACCTAACCCATCTAGACCCTCGCTGGTAATGTTTTACAGAATCCCGTTCGTGTCGTACCGTACATTTCGGTGCGGACTTTGTATAAGTCTATAACGTTATATATCCTAACCTAAGGCAACCTAACAACTCGAATGTAGTATTTTACCGCTTTCCAGGCGGGTCGGCCCCTACTTCTCGGTGGGTAAATTATATACGTGTATATCGTAATATAGCCTAACCTAACCCATCTAGCTCCTCGGCGGTAATGTTTTACAGAATACCGTTCGTGTCGTCCCGTACGTCTCGGTGCGGACATTGTATAAGTCTATAACGTTATATGTACTAACCTAAGGCAACCTAACATCTGGAATGTAGTATTTTGCAACATTCCTGGCGGGTCGGATCCTAGTTCTGGGTGGGAACATTATATACGTCTATAACGTAACATAACCTAACCTAACCCATTTTGCTCCAGGGTGATAATGTTTTACAGAATCCCGGTCGAGTCTTCCCGTACTTCTCGATGGGGACATTATATACGTCTATAACGTTGTACATTCTAGCCTAAGGCAACCTAACATCTCGAATGTAGTATTTTCCAACATTCCTGGCGGGTCGGCCCCTAATTCTCGGTGGGATCATTATGTACGTCTGTAACGTAATATAACCTAACCTAACCCATCTAGACCTTCGCTGGTAATGTTTTACAGAATCTCGTTCGTGTCGTCCCGTACGACTCGGTGCCGAAATTATATACGTCTATAACGTTATACATCCTAACCTAAGGCAACCTAACATCTCGAATGTAGTATTTTACCACATTCCAGGCGTGTCGGCCCCTACTTCTCGGTGGGAACATTATATAAATCTATATCGTAATATAACCTAACCTAACCCATTTTGCCTCTCGGTGATACGGTTTTACAGAATCCCGTTCGTGTCGTACCGTACGTCTCGGTGCGGACATTGTATAAGTGTATAACGTTATATATCTTAACCTAAGGCAACCTAACAACTCGAATGTAGTATTTTACCAGATTCCAGGCGGATCGGCCCCTACAACTCGGTGGGAACATTATATACGTCTATAATGTAATATAACCTAACCTAACCCATCTAGCCCCTCGGTGGTAATGTTTTACAGAATCCTGATCGTGTCGTCCAGTACGTCTCGGTGCGGACATTATATACGTCTATAACGTTATATATCCTAACCTAAGGCAACCCAACATCTCGAATGTAGTATTTTACAACATTCCAGGCCGTTCGGCCCCTACTTCTCAGTGGGAACATTATATACGTCTGTAACTTTATATATCGCAACCTAAGGCAACCTAACATCTCGGATGTAGTATTTGCCAACATTCCGAGCAGGTCGGCCCCACTTCTCGGTGGGAACATTATATACGTCAATAACGTAATATAACCTAACCTAATCCATCTAGCCCCTCGCTGGTAATGTTTTATAGAATCCCGGTCATGTCGTCCCGTACTTCTCAGTGGGGACACTATATAGATCTCTAACGTTATACATCCTAACCTAAGGCAATCTAACATCTCGAATCTAGTATTTTACAACATTCCATGAGGTTCGGCCCCTACTTCTGAGTGGGAACATTATATACGTCTATATCGTAATATAACCTAACCTAACCCATTTTGCCCCTCGGTGATAATATTTTACAGAATCCCCGTCGTGTCGGCCCGTACTTCTCGGTGGGGACATCATATGCGTCAATAACGTTATATATCCAAACCTAAGGCAACCTAACATATCGGATGTAGTATTTTCCAAAATTCCTGGCGGGTCGGCCCCTACTTCTCGGTGGGCACATTATATACGTCCATAACGTAATATAACACAACCTAACCCATCTAGACTCTCGCTGGTAATGCTTTACAGAATCCCCGTCGTGTCGGCCCAACTTCTCGGTGGGAACATTATATACGTCTATAACATAATATAACCTACCCTAACCCATCTAGCCGCTCGCTGGTAATGTTTTACAGAATCCAGTACCTGTCGTCTCGTTCGTCTCGGTAGGGACATTGTATGCGTCTATAACGTTATATATCCTAACCTAAGGCAACCTAACATCTGGGATGTTGTATTTTACAACATTCCTGGCGGGTCGGCCTCTACTTTTCGGTGGGAACATTATATACGTCTATAACGTTTTATATCCTCACCTAAGGCAAACTAACATCTCGAATGTAGTATTTTACAACATTCCTGGCATGTCGGTCCCTACATCTCGGAGGGAACTTTCTATACGTCTATAACGTTGTATATCCTAACCTAAGGGAACCTAACATCACGGGTGTAATATTTTACAACATTCCTGACGCGATGGGCCCCTATTTCTCGGTGGGAAAATTATATACGTCTATAACGTTATATATCCTAACCGAAAGCAACCTAACATCTCGGATGTAATATTTTACAACATTCCTATCGTGTCGTCGCCTGCTTCTCGATGGGGATATTATATACGTCTATAACGTTGTATATCCTAACCTAACGCAACCTAACATCTGGTGATGTAATCTTTTACAACATTCCTGTCATCTCGGTCCCTCGGTAGGATCATTCTATACGTCTATAACGTTGTATATCCTAACCTAAGGGAACCTAACATCTCGGGTGTAATATTTTACAACATTCCTGACGCGTTGGCCCCTATTTCTCGGTGGGAACATTATATACGTCTATAACGTTATATACTAGCGTAAGGCGACCTAACATCTCGGATGTAATATTTTTCAACATTCCCGGTGTGTCGGCACTTAGTTCTCCGTGGGAACATTATATACGTCTATAACGTTATATATCCTAACCTAAGGCAACCTAACATCTCGGATGTAATATTTTACTACATTCCTGGCACGTCGGCCCCTACTTCTCGGTGGGAATATTATATACGGCTATAACGTAATAGAACCTAATCTAACCCATCTAGACCCTCGCTGGTAATGTTTTACGGAATCCCGTTCGTGTCGCCCCGTACGTCACGGTGCGGACATTATATACGTCTATAACGTTATATATCCTAACCTAAGGCAACCTAATATCTCGAATGTAGTATTTCACAACATTCCTGGCGGGTCAGCCCCACTTCTCGCTGGGAACATTATACACGTCTATAACGTAATATAACCTAACCTAACCCATCTAGCATCTCGCTGGTATTGTTTTACAGAATCCCGGTCGTGTCGTCCCGTACGTCTCTGTGCGGACATTATATAAGTCTATAACGTTATATATCCTAACCTAAGGCAACCTAACATCTCGGATGTAGTATTTTACAACATTCCTGGCGGGTCGGCCCCACTTCTCGGTAGGGACATTATATAAGTCTATATCACAAATATAACCAAACCTAACCCATCTAGACCCCCGCTGGTCATGTTTCACAGAATCCCGTTCGTGCCGCCCCGTACCTCACGGTGCGGACATTATATACGTCTATAACGTTATATATCCTAACCTAAGGCAACCTAACATCTCGGATGTAGTATTTTACAACATTCCTGGCGGGGCGGAACCTACTTCTCGGTGTGATCATTATACAAGTCTATATCATAATATAACCTAACCTAACCCATCTAGACCCTCGCTGGTAATGTTTTACAGAATTCCGTTCGTGCCGTCCCGTACGTCTCCGTGCGGACATTATATAAGCCTATAACGTTATATATCCTAACCTAAGGCAACCTAACATCTAGGATGTAATATTTTACAACATTCCTGACGCGTCGACCCCTATTTCTCGGTGGGAACATTATATACGTCTATCACGTTAATTATCCTAGGCTAAGGCAACCTATCATATCGGACCTCATATTTTACAACTTTCTGGCGTGTCGTCGCCTGCCTCTCGATCGGGACATTAGATACGTCTATAACGTTGTATATCCTAACCTAAGGGAACCTAACATCTAGGATGTAATATTTTACAACATTCTGGCGTGTCGTCGCCTGCTTCTCGATGGGGACATTATATACGTCTATAACGTTGTATATCCTAACCTAACGCAACCTAACATCTGGGATGTAATATTTTACAAGATTCCCGGCATGTCGGTCCCCACGTCTCGGTGGGAACATTATATTAGTCTATAACGATATATATCCTAACCTAAAGCAACGTAACATCTCGGATGTTATATTTTACAACATTCCTGGCATGTCGGTCCCTACATCTCCGTGGGAACTTTCTATACTTCTATAACGTTGTATATCCTAACCTAAGGGAACCCAACATCTCGGGTGTAATATTTTACAACATTCCTGACCAGTCGGCCCCTATTTCTCGGTGGGAACATTCTATACGTCTATAACTTTGTATATCCTAACCTAAGGGAACCTAACATCTCGGATGTAATATTTCACAACATTCCTGGCGTGTCGTCGCCTGCTTCTCGATGGGGACATTATATACGTCTATAACGTTGTATATCCTAACCTAAGGCAACCTAACATCTCGGATGTAATAGTTGATAACATTCCTGGCGTGTCGTCGGCTGCTTCTCGATGTGGACATTATATACATCTATAAGGTTGTATATCCTAACCTAAGGCAACCTAACATCTCGGATGTAATATTTTACAACATTCCTGGCATTTCGGTCCCTACTTCTCGGTGGGAACATTGTATACGTCTATAACGATATATATCGTAGCATAAGGCAACCTAACATATCGGATGTAATATTTGGCAAAATTAATGGCGCGTCGTCGCCTGCTTCTCGGTGGGAAAATTCTATATGTCTATAACGTTGTATATCCTAACCTAAGGCAACCTAACATCTCGGATGTATTATTTTACAACATTCCTGGCATGTCGGTACCTACTTCTCGGTGGTAACATTATATACGTCTATAACGATATATATCCTAACCTAAGGGAACCTAACATCTCGGATGTAGTATTTTACAACATTCCTGGCGTGTCGGAACCTACTTCTCGGAGGGAACATTATATACGTCAATAAAGCTATATATCCTAGCCCAAGGCAACCTACCATGTCCGAATGTAATATTTTACAACATTCCTGGCTCGTTGGCCCCTACTTCTCTGTGCGAACATTATATACGTCTATAACGCTATATATCCTAGCCTAAGGCAATCTATCATCTCGGATGTAATATTTTACTGCACTCCTGTCACGTCGGCCCCTACTTCTCGGTGGGAACATTGTATACGTCTATAACGCTATATATCCAGGCCTCAGGCGACCTAACATGTCGAATGTAATATTTTACAACATTCTTGGCGCGTCGGCACCTACTTCTCGGTGGGAACAGTATATACGTCTATAACGATATATATCCTAACCTAAGGCAACCTAACATGTCGAATGTAATATTTTACAACATTCTGACGTGTCGTCGCCTGCTTCTCGAAGGGGACATTATATACGTCTATAACGCTTTATATCCTAACCTAACGCAACCTAACATCTGGGATGTAATATTTTACAACATTCCTGACGCGTCGGCCCCTATCTCTCGGTGGGAACATTATATACGTCTATAACGTTATATATCCTAGCCTAAGGCAACCTAGCATCTCGCATTTAATATATTACAACATACCTGGCATGTCGGTCCCTACGTCTCGGTGGGAACATTATATACGTCTATAACGTTGTATATCCTAACCTAAGGCAACCTAACATCTCGGATGTAATATTTGACAATATTCCTGGCGTGTCGGCCCCTATTTCTCGGTGGGAACATTATATACGTCTATAACGATATATATCCTAACCTAAGCCAACCAAACATCTCGTATGTAATATTTTAAAACATTCCTGGCATATCGGTCCCGACGTCCCGACGGGAACATTATATACGTCTATAACGATATATATCCTAACCTAAGGCAACCTAACATCCCGGATGTATTATTTTACACCATTCCTGGCGTGTCGTCGCGTACTTGTCGATGGGTACATTATATACGTCTATAACTTTATACATCCTAACCTAAGGCAACCTAACACCTCGAATGTAGTATTTTACAACATTGCAGGCGGTTCCGCCCCTAATTCTCGGTGGGATCATTATATTCGTCTATAACGTAATATAACCTAACCTAACCCATCTAGACCTTCGCTGGTAATGTTTTACAGATTGTCGTTCGTGTCGTCCCATACGTCTCGGTGCGGTGGCCTACTATATCGTAACGCAAGGCAGCATAACATCTCGGATGTAATATTTCACAACATTCCTGGAATTTCGTCGCCTGCTTCTCGATGGGGACGTTGTATACGTCTATAGCTTTGTATATCCTAACCTAACGCAACCACACATCTGGGATGTAATATTTTACAACATTCCTGGCATGTCGGTCCCTACGTCTCGGCGGGGACATTATATACGTCTATAACGTTATATATCCTAACCTAACGCAACCTAACATGTCGAATGTAATACTTTACACAATACTGTGCGGAAATTATATACGTCTGTAACGTTATACATCCTAATCTAAGGCAACCTAACATCTCGAATGTAGTATTTTACAACATTCCAGGCGGGTCGGCCCCTACTTCTCGGTGGGAACATTATATACGTCTATAATGTAACATAACCTAACCTAACCCATTTAGCCCCTCGCTGGTAATGTATTACAGATTCCAGCTCATGTCGTCCCGTACGTCTCGGTGGGAACATTGTATGCGTCTACAACGTTATATATCCTATCCTAAGGCAACCCAACATCTCGGATGTAGTATTTTACTACATTCCTGGCGGGTCGGAACCTACTTCTCGGTGAGAACATTATATACGTCTGTAACGTAATATAACCTAACGTATCCCATCTAGCGCCTCGGTGGTAATGTTTTGAGGAATAACGTCCGTGTCGTCCCGTACGTCTCGGTGCGGACATTATATACGTCAATAACGTTATATATCCTAGCCTAAGGCAACCTAACATGTCGGATGTAATATTTTACAACATTCCTGACACGTCGGCACCTACTTCTCGGTGGGAACAGTATATACGTCTATAACGTTATATATCCTAACCTAAGGCAACCTAACATGTCGAACGTAATATTTTACAACATTCCCGCCGCTTCGGTCCCAACTTCTCTGTGGTAACATTATATACGTCTATAACGTTATATATACTAGCCTAAGGCAATCTAACATCTCGGATGTAATATTTTACTACACTCCTGGCGCGTCGGCACCTACTTCTCGCTGGGAAAACTATATACGTCTATAGCGTTGTATATCCTAACCTGAGGGAAAATATCGTCTCGGATGTAATGTTTTACAACATTCCGGGCCTGTCGGCGCCTACATCTCGGTGGGGACTTTATATACGTCTATAACGTTAGATATCATAACATAAGACAACATAACATCTCCGATGTAATATTTTACTACATTCCTGGCACGTCGGCCGTACCAATTGGCGGGAACATAATATAAGTCAATAACGTTATATATCCTAACCGAAGGCAACGTCTATAACGTTATATATCCTAACCTAAGGCAACCAGCAATTCTGATGTAATGTTCTACAACATTCCTGGCGCGTCGGCCCCTATTTCTCGGTGGGAACATTATATACGTCTATAACGATATATATCCTAGCCTGAGGCATCCTAACATGTCGAATGTAATATTTTACAACATTCCCGTCACTTCGGCTCCTACTTCTCGGTGGGAACATTATATATGTCTATAACGCTATATATCCTAGCTTAAGGCAACCTAACATGTCGAATGTAATATTTTATAACATTCCTGCCGCGTCGGCACCTACTTCTCAGTGAGAACATTATATACGTCTATAACGTTATATATCCTAGCCTGAGGCAACCTAACACCTCGGATGTAATATTTTACAACATTGCTGGCTCATCGGTCCCTACTTCTCGGTGGGAACAATATATACGTCTATAACGTTATATATCCTAACCTAAGGCAACCTAACACCTCGGATGTAATGTTTAACAACATTCCTGGCTCATCGGCCCCTACTTCTCGTTGGCAACACTATATACGTCTATAACGATATATATCCTAACCTAAGGCAACCTAACATCTCGAATATAGTATTTTACCACATTCAAGGAGGGTCGCCTCCTACTTCGCGGTGGGAACATTATATACGTCTATAACGTTATATATCCTAGCCTGAGGCAACCTAACACCTCGGATGTAATATTTTACAACATTCCTGGCTCAGGGGCCCCTAATTCTCGGCGGGAACAGTATACACGTCTATAACGTTATATATCCTAACCTATGGCAACCTAACACCTCGGATGGTACGTTTTACAACATTCCTGGCTCATCAGCCCCTACTTCTCGGTGGGAACAATATATACGTCTATAACGTTATATATCCTAACCTAAGGCAACCTAACACCTCGGATGTAATGTTTAACAACATTCCTGGCGCGTCGGCCCCTACTTCTCGTTGGGAACATTATATACGTCTATAACGTTATATATCCTAGCCTGAGGCAACCTAACATCTCGGATGTAATATTTTACTACATTCCTGGCACGTCGGGCCCTACTTCTCGGTGGGGACATTATATACGTCTATAACGCTATATACCCTAGCCTAAGGTAACCTAACATGTCGAGCGTAATGTTCTACAACATTCCTGGCTCATCGGCCCCTCCTTCTCGGTGGCAACACTATATATGTCTATAACGTTATATATACTAACCTAAGGCAACCTAACATCTCTACCGTAATATTTTACAACATTCCTGGCATGCAAGTCCCTACTTCTCTGTGGTAACATTATATACGTCTATAACGTTATATATCCTAACCTAAGGCAACCTAACATGTCGAACCTAATATTTTACAACATTCCTGGCTCAGGGGCCCCTAATTCTCGGTGGGAACAATATACACGTCTATAACGTTATATATCCTAACCTATGGCAATCTAATACCTCGGATGGTACGTTTTACAACATTCCTGTCTCATCAGCCCCTACTTCTCGGTGGCAACACTATATACGTCTATAACGTTATATATACTAACCTAAAGATAACTAACATCTCGGATGTAATATTTTACTACATTCCTGGCACGTCTGCCCCTACTTCTTGGTGGGAACATTATATACGTCTATAACGTTATATATGCAAGCCTAAGGCAATCCTAACATGTCGAATGTAATATTTTCCAACATTCCTGGCGCGTCGGCCCCTACTCCTCGGTGGGAACATTATATACGTCTATAACGTTATATATCCTAGCCTGAGGCGACCTAACATCTCGGATGTAATATTTTACAACATTCCTGGCTCATCGGCCCCTACTTCTCGGTGGGAACAATATATACGTCTATAACGTTATATATCCTAGCCTAAGGCAACCTAACATGTCGGATGTAATATTTTACTACATTCCTGGCACGTCGGCCCCTACCTCTCGATGGGAACATTATATACGTCTATAACGCTATATATGCAAGCCTAAGGCAATCCTAACATGTCGAATGTAATATTTTCCAACATTCCTGGCGCGTCGGCCGCTACTTCTCGGTGGGAATATTATATACGTCTATAAGGCTATATATCCTAGCATAAGGCAACCTAACATGCCTAATGTAATATTTCACAACATTCCTGGCGCGTCGGTACCTCCTTCTCGGTGGGAACAGTATATAAGTCTATAACGTTATATATCCTATCCTAAGGCAACCTAACATGTCGAATGTAATATTGGACAACATTCCTTTCGTGTCGGCCCGTACTTCTCGGTGGGAATATCATATACGTCTATAACGTTATATATCCTAGCCTACGGCAATCCTAACATGTCGAATGTACTATTTTACAACATTCCAGGCGCGTCAGGGACTACTTCTCCGTGGGAACATTATATAAGTCAATAACGTTATATATCCTAAACTAAGGCAACCTAGCACCTCGGGTGTAATATTTTACTACATTCCTGGCTCATCGGCGCCTACTTCTCGGTGGGAACAATATATACGTCTATAACGTCATATATCCTAACCTAAGGCAACCTAACACCTCGGATGTAATGTTTAACAACATTCCTGGCTCATCGGCCCCTACTTCTCGGTGGCAACACTATATACGTCTCTAACGTTATATATCCTAACCTAAGGCAACCTAACATCTCGGATGTAATATTTTACAACATTCCTGGCATGCAAGTCCCTACTTCTGTGTGGTAACATTATATACGGCTATAACGTTATATATCCTAGCCTAAGGAAAACTAACATCTCGGATGTAATATGTTACAACATTCCCCGCGCGTCGGCCCCTACTTCTTTGTCGGAACATTGTATACGTCTATAACGCTATATATCCTAGCTTAGTGTAACCTAATATGTCGAGCGTAATATTTTACAACATTCCTGGCTCGTCGGCCCCTACTTCTCGGTGGGAACATTATATACGTCTATAACGTTATATATACTAACTTAAGGCAACCTAACATCTCTACCGTAATATTTTACAACATTCCTGGCGCGTCGGCACCTACTTCTCGGTGGAAACAGTATATACGTCTATACCGTTATATATCCTAGCCTAAGGCAACCTAACATCTCGGATGTAATATTTTACTACATTCCTGGCACGTCGGGCCCTACTTCTCGGTGGGGACATTATATACGTCTATAACGTTATATATCCTAGCCTAAGGCAACCTAACATGTCGGATGTTATATTTTACTACATTCCTGGCACGTCGGCCCCTACCTCTCGGTGGGAACATTATATACGTCTATAACGATATATATGCAAGCCTAAGGCAATCCTAACATGTCGAATGTAATATTTTCCAACATTCCTGGCGCGTCGGCCCCTACTTCTCGGTGGGAACATTATATACGCATATAACGTTATATATCCTAGCCTGAGGCAACCTAACATCTCGGATGTAATATTTTACAACATTCCTGGCTCATCGGCCCCTACTTCTCGGTGGGAACAATATATACGTCTATAACGTTATATATCCTAACCTAAGGCAACCTAACACCTCGGATGTAATGTTTAACAACATTCCTGGCTCGTCGGCCCCTACTTCTCGGTGGGAACATTATATACGTCTATAACGTTATATATCCTAACCTAAGGCAACCTAACATGTCGAACGTAATATTTTACAACATTTCTGGCTCGGGGGCCCCTAATTCTCGGCGGGAACAATATACACGTCTATAACGTTATATATCCTAACCTATGGCAACCTAACATCTCGGATGTAATATTTTACAACATTCTTGGCGCGTCGGCACCTACTTCTCGGTGGAAATAGTATATACGTCTATACCGTTATATATCCTAGCCTAAGGCAACCTAACATCTCGGATGTAATATTTTACTACATTCCTGGCACGTCGGGCCCTACTTCTAGGTGGGGACATTATATACGTCTATAACGCTATATATCCTAGCCTGAGGCAACCTAACATCTCGGATGTAATATTTTACAACATTCCTGGCTCATCGGCACCTACTTCTCGGTGGGAACAATACATACGTCTATAACGTTATATATCCTAGCCTAAGGCAACCTAACATGTCGGATGTTATATTTTACTACATTCCTGGCACATCGGCCCCTACCTCTCGGTGGGAACATTATATACGTCTATAACGCTATATATGCAAGCCTAAGGCAATCCTAACATGTCGAATGTAATATTTTACAACATTCCTGGCTCATCGGCCCCTACTTCTCGGTGGGAACAATATATACGTCTATAACGTTATATATCCTAACCTAAGGCAACCTAACACCTCGGATGTAATGTTTAACAACATTCCTGGCTCGTCGGCCCCTACTTCCCGGTGGGAACATTATATACGTCTATAACGTTATATATCCTAACCTAAGGCAACCTAACATGTCGAACGTAATATTTTACAACATTTCTGGCTCGGGGGCCCCTAATTCTCGGCGGGAACAATATACACGTCTATAACGTTATATATCCTAACCTATGGCAACCTAACACCTCGGGTGGTACGTTTTACAACATTCCTGGCTCATCAGCCCCTACTTCTCGGTGGCAACACTATATACGTCTATAACGTTATATATACTAACCTAAAGATACCTAACATGTCGGATGTAATATTTTACTACATTCCTGGCACGTCGGCCCCTACTTCTCGGTGGGAACATTATATACGTCTATAACGTTATATATGCAAGCCTAAGGCAATCCTAACATGTCGAATGTAATATTTTCCAACATTCCTGGCGCCTCGGCCCCTACTTCTCGGTGGGAACATTATATACGTCTATAACGTTATATATCCTAGCCTGAGGCAACCTAACATCTCGGATGTAATATTTTACTACATTCCTGGCACGTCGGCCCCTACCTCTCGGTGGGAACATTATGTACATCTATAACGCTATATATGCAAGCCAAAGGCAATCCTAACATGTCGAATGTAATATTTTCCAACATTCCTGCCGCGTCGGCCCCTACTTCTCGGTGGGAACATTATATACGTCTATAACGTTATATATCCTAGCCTGAGGCAACCTAACATCTCGGATGTAATATTTTACAACATTCCTGGCTCATCGGCCCCTACTTCTCGGTGGGAACAATATATACGTCTATAACGTCGTATACCCTAACCTAAGGCAACCTAACACCTCGGATGTAATGTTCAACAACATTCCTGGCTCATCGGCCCCTACTTCTCGGTGGCAACACTATATACGTCTATAACGTTATATATCCTAACCTAAGGCAACATAACACATCGGATGTAATGTTTAACAACATTCCTGGCTCATCGGCCCCTACTTCTCGGTGGCAACACTATATACGTCTATAACGTTATATATCCTAACCTAAGGCAACCTAACATCTCGGATGTAATATTTTACTACATTCCTGGCACGTCGGGCCCTACATCTCGGTGGGGACATTATATACGTCTATAACGCTATATATCCTAGCCTAAGGTAACCTAACATGTCGAGCGTAATGTTCTACAACATTCCTGGCTCATCGGCCCCTCCTTCTCGGAGGCAACACTATATACGTCTATAACGTTATATATACTAACTTAAGGCAACCTAACATCTCTACCGTAATATTTTACAACATTCCTGGCATGCAAGTCCCTACTTCTCTGTGGTAACATTATATACGGCTATAACGTTATATATCCTAGCCTAAGGAAACCTAACATCTCGGATGTAATATGTTACAACATTCCCCGCGCGTCGGCCCCTACTTCTTTGTCGGAACATTGTACACGTCTATAACGCTATATATCCTAGCTTAGGGTAACCTAACATGTCGAGCGTAATATTTTACAACATTCCTGGCTCGTCGGCCCCTACTTCTCGGTGGGAACATTATATACGTCTATAACGTTATATATCCTAACCTAAGGCAACCTAACACCTCGGATGTAATGTTTAACAACATTCCTGGCTCATCGGCCCCTACTTCTCGTTGGCAACACTATATACGTCTATAACGATATATATCCTAACCTAAGGCAACCTAACATCTCGAATATAGTATTTTACCACATTCAAGGAGGGTCGCCTCCTACTTCGCGGTGGGAACATTATATACGTCTATAACGTTATATATCCTAGCCTGAGGCAACCTAACACCTCGGATGTAATATTTTACAACATTCCTGGCTCAGGGGCCCCTAATTCTCGGCGGGAACAGTATACACGTCTATAACGTTATATATCCTAACCTATGGCAACCTAACACCTCGGATGGTACGTTTTACAACATTCCTGGCTCATCAGCCCCTACTTCTCGGTGGGAACAATATATACGTCTATAACGTTATATATCCTAACCTAAGGCAACCTAACACCTCGGATGTAATGTTTAACAACATTCCTGGCGCGTTGGCCCCTACTTCTCGTTGGGAACATTATATACGTCTATAACGTTATATATCCTAGCCTGAGGCAACCTAACATCTCGGATGTAATGTTTTACAACATTCTTGTCGCGTCGGCACCTACTTCTCGGTGGGAACAGTATATACGTCTATATCGTTATATATCCTAGCCTAAGGCACCCTAACATCTCGGATGTAATATTTTACTACATTCCTGGCACGTCGGGCCCTACTTCTCGGTGGGGACATTATATACGTCTATAACGCTATATACCCTAGCCTAAGGTAACCTAACATGTCGAGCGTAATGTTCTACAACATTCCTGGCTCATCGGCCCCTCCTTCTCGGTGGCAACACTATATATGTATATAACGTTATATATACTAACCTAAGGCAACCTAACATCTCTACCGTAATATTTTACAACATTCCTGGCATGCAAGTCCCTACTTCTCTGTGGTAACATTATATACGTCTATAACGTTATATATCCTAACCTAAGGCAACCTAACATGTCGAACCTAATATTTTACAACATTCCTGGCTCAGGGGCCCCTAATTCTCGGTGGGAACAATATACACGTCTATAACGTTATATATCCTAACCTATGGCAACCTAATACCTCGGATGGTACGTTTTACAACATTCCTGTCTCATCAGCCCCTACTTCTCGGTGGCAACACTATATACGTCTATAACGTTATATATACTAACCTAAAGATAACTAACATCTCGGATGTAATATTTTACTACATTCCTGGCACGTCTGCCCCTACTTCTTGGTGGGAACATTATATACGTCTATAACGTTATATATGCAAGCCTAAGGCAATCCTAACATGTCGAATGTAATATTTTCCAACATTCCTGGCGCGTCGGCCCCTACTCCTCGGTGGGAACATTATATACGTCGATAACGTTATATATCCTAGCCTGAGGCGACCTAACATCTCGGATGTAATATTTTACAACATTCCTGGCTCATCGGCCCCTACTTCTCGGTGGGAACAATATATACGTCTATAACGTTATATATCCTAGCCTAAGGCAACCTAACATGTCGGATGTAATATTTTACTACATTCCTGGCACGTCGGCCCCTACCTCTCGATGGGAACATTATATACGTCTATAACGCTATATATGCAAGCCTAAGGCAATCCTAACATGTCGAATGTAATATTTTCCAACATTCCTGGCGCGTCGGCCGCTACTTCTCGGTGGGAATATTATATACGTCTATAAGGCTATATATCCTAGCATAAGGCAACCTAACATGCCTAATGTAATATTTCACAACATTCCTGGCGCGTCGGTACCTCCTTCTCGGTGGGAACAGTATATAAGTCTATAACGTTATATATCCTATCCTAAGGCAACCTAACATGTCGAATGTAATATTGGACAACATTCCTTTCGTGTCGGCCCGTACTTCTCGGTGGGAATATCATATACGTCTATAACGTTATATATCCTAGCCTACGGCAATCCTAACATGTCGAATGTACTATTTTACAACATTCCAGGCGCGTCAGGGACTACTTCTCCGTGGGAACATTATATAAGTCAATAACGTTATATATCCTAAACTAAGGCAACCTAGCACCTCGGGTGTAATATTTTACTACATTCCTGGCTCATCGGCGCCTACTTCTCGGTGGGAACAATATATATGTCTATAACGTCATATATCCTAACCTAAGGCAACCTAACACCTCGGATGTAATGTTTAACAACATTCCTGGCTCATCGGCCCCTACTTCTCGGTGGCAACACTATATACGTCTCTAACGTTATATATCCTAACCTAAGGCAACCTAACATCTCGGATGTAATATTTTACAACATTCCTGGCATGCAAGTCCCTACTTCTCTGTGGTAACATTATATACGGCTATAACGTTATATATCCTAGCCTAAGGAAAACTAACATCTCGGATGTAATATGTTACAACATTCCCCGCGCGTCGGCCCCTACTTCTTTGTCGGAACATTGTATACGTCTATAACGCTATATATCCTAGCTTAGTGTAACCTAATATGTCGAGCGTAATATTTTACAACATTCCTGGCTCGTCGGCCCCTACTTCTCCGTGGGAACATTATATACGTCTATAACGTTATATATACTAACTTAAGGCAACCTAACATCTCTACCGTAATATTTTACAACATTCCTGGCATGGAAGTCCCTACTTCTCTGTGGTAACATTGTATATGGCTATAACGTTATATATCCTAGCTTAGGGTAACCTAACATTTCGAGCGTAATATTTTACAACATTCCTGGCGCGTCGGCACCTACTTCTCGGTGGAAACAGTATATACGTCTATACCGTTATATATCCTAGCCTAAGGCAACCTACCATCTCGGATGTAATATTTTACTACATTCCTGGCACGTCGGGCCCTACTTCTCGGTGGGGACATTATACACGTCTATAACGCTATATATCCTAGCCTGAGGCAACCTAACATCTCGGATGTAATATTTTACAACATTCCTGGCTCATCGGCCCCTACTTCTCGGTGGGAACAATATATACGTCTATAACGTTATATATCCTAGCCTAAGGCAACCTAACATGTCGGATGTTATATTTTACTACATTCCTGGCACGTCGGCCCCTACCTCTCGGTGGGAACATTATATACGTCTATAACGCTATATATGCAAGCCTAAGGCAATCCTAACATGTCGAATGTAATATTTTCCAACATTCCTGGCGCGTCGGCCCCTACTTCTCGGTGGGAACATTATATACGCATATAACGTTATATATCCTAACCTAAGGCAACCTAACACCTCGGATGTAATGTTTAACAACATTCCTGGCTCGTCGGCCCCTACTTCTCGGTGGGAACATTATATACGTCTATAACGTTATATATCCTAACCTAAGGCAACCTAACATGTCGAACGTAATATTTTACAACATTTCTGGCTCGGGGGCCCCTAATTCTCGGCGGGAACAATATACACGTCTATAACGTTATATATCCTAACCTATGGCAACCTAACACCTCGGATGGTACGTTTTATAACATTCCTGGCTCATCAGCCCCTACTTCTCGGTGGCAACACTATATACGTCTATAACGTTATATATACTAACCTAAAGATACCTAACATGTCGGATGTAATATTTTACTACATTCCTGGCACGTCGGCCCCTACTTCTCGGTGGGAACATTATATACGTCTATAACGTTATATATGCAAGCCTAAGGCAATCCTAACATGTCGAATGTAATATTTTCCAACATTCCTGGCGCCTCGGCCCCTACTTCTCGGTGGGAACATTATATACGTCTATAACGTTATATATCCTAGCCTGAGGCAACCTAACATGTCGGATGTAATATTTTACTACATTCCTGGCACGTCGGCCCCTACCTCTCGATGGGAACATTATATACGTCTATAACGCTATATATGCAAGCCTAAGGCAACCTAACATGTCGGATGTTATATTTTACTACATTCCTGGCACGTCGGCCCCTACCTCTCGGTGGGAACATTATATACGTCTATAACGCTATATATGCAAGCCTAAGGCAATCCTAACATGTCGAATGTAATATTTTCCAACATTCCTGGCGCGTCGGCCCCTACTTCTCGGTGGGAACATTATATACGCATATAACGTTATATATCCTAGCCTGAGGCAACCTAACATCTCGGATGTAATATTTTACAACATTCCTGGCTCATCGGCCCCTACTTCTCGGTGGGAACAATATATACGTCTATAACGTTATATATCCTAACCTAAGGCAACCTAACACCTCGGATGTAATGTTTAACAACATTCCTGGCTCGTCGGCCCCTACTTCCCGGTGGGAACATTATATACGTCTATAACGTTATATATCCTAACCTAAGGCAACCTAACATGTCGAACGTAATATTTTACAACATTTCTGGCTCGGGGGCCCCTAATTCTCGGCGGGAACAATATACACGTCTATAACGTTATATATCCTAACCTATGGCAACCTAACACCTCGGGTGGTACGTTTTACAACATTCCTGGCTCATCAGCCCCTACTTCTCGGTGGCAACACTATATACGTCTATAACGTTATATATACTAACCTAAAGATACCTAACATGTCGGATGTAATATTTTACTACATTCCTGGCACGTCGGCCCCTACTTCTCGGTGGGAACATTATATACGTCTATAACGTTATATATGCAAGCCTAAGGCAATCCTAACATGTCGAATGTAATATTTTCCAACATTCCTGGCGCCTCGGCCCCTACTTCTCGGTGGGAACATTATATACGTCTATAACGTTATATATCCTAGCCTGAGGCAACCTAACATCTCGGATGTAATATTTTACTACATTCCTGGCACGTCGGCCCCTACCTCTCGGTGGGAACATTATGTACATCTATAACGCTATATATGCAAGCCAAAGGCAATCCTAACATGTCGAATGTAATATTTTCCAACATTCCTGGCGCGTCGGCCCCTACTTCTCGGTGGGAACATTATATACGTCTATAACGTTATATATCCTAGCCTGAGGCAACCTAACATCTCGGATGTAATATTTTGCAACATTCCTGGCTCATCGGGCCCTACTTCTCGGTGGGAACAATATATACGTCTATAACGTCATATACCCTAACCTAAGGCAACCTAACACCTCGGATGTAATGTTCAACAACATTCCTGGCTCATCGGCCCCTACTTCTCGGTGGCAACACTATATACGTCTATAACGCTATATATGCAAGCCTAAGGCAATCCTAACATGTCGAATGTAATATTTTCCAACATTCCTGGCGCGTCGGCCCCTACTCCTCGGTGGGAACATTATATACGTCTATAACGTTATATATCCTGGCCTGAGGCAACCTAACATCTCGGATGTAATATTTTACAACATTCCTGGCTCATCGGCCCCTACTTCTCGGTGGGAACATTATATACGTCTATACCGTTATATATCCTAGCCTGAGGCAACCTAACATCTCGGATGTAATATTTTACTACATTCCTGGCACGTCGGCCACTACATCTCGGTGGGAACATTATATACGTCTACAACGCTATATATCATAGCCTAAGGCAACCTAACATGTGGAGCGTAATATTTTACAACATTCCTGGCTCGTCGGCCCAAACTTCTCGGTGGAAGCAATATATACGTCTATAACGTTATATATCCTAGCCTAAGGCAACCTAACGTGTCGAATGTAATATTTTACAACATTCCTGGCGCGACGGCCGCTACTTCTCGGTGGAAACATTATATACGTCTATAACGTTATATACCCTAGCCTAAGGCAACCTAACGTGTCGAATGTAATATTTTACAACATTCCTGGCGCGACGGCCGCTACTTCTAGGTGGGGACATTATATACGTCTATAACGCTATATATCCTAGCCTAAGGCAACCTAACATGTCGAATGTAATATTTTACAACATTCCTGTCTCGTCGGCCCCTACTTCTCGGTGGGAACATTATATACGTCTATAACGTTATATATCCGAACCTGAGGCAACCTAACATGTCGAACGTAATATTTTACAACATTCCTGGCTCAGGGGCCCCTAATTCTCGGTGGGAACAATATACACGTCTATAACGTTATATATCCTAGCCTATGGCAACCTAATACCTCGGATGGTACGTTTTACAACATTCCTGGCTCATCAGCCCCTACTTCTCGGTGGCAACACTATATACGTCTATAACGTTATATATACTAACCTAAAGGTACCTAACATCTCGGATGTAATATTTTACTACATTCCTGGCACGTCGGCCCCTACTTCTGGGTGGGAACATTATATACGTCTATAACGTTATATATGCAAGACTAAGGCAATCCTAACATGTCGAATGTAATATTTTACAACATTCCTGGCTCATCGGCCCCTACTTCTCGGTGGGAACATTATATACGCATATAACGTTATATATCCTAGCCTGAGGCAACCTAACATCTCGGATGTAATATTTTCCAACATTCCTGGCGCGTCGGCCCCTACTTCTCGGTGGGAACATTATATACGTCTATAACGTTATATATCCTAGCCTGAGGCAACCTAACATCTCGGATGTAATATTTTACAACATTCTTGGCGCGTCGGCACCTACTTCTCGGTGGAAACAGTATATACGTCTATACCGTTATATATCCTAGCCTAAGGCAACCTAACATCTCGGATGTAATATTTTACTACATTCCTGGCACGTCGGGACCTACTTCTCGGTGGGGACATTATATACGTCTATAACGCTATATATCCTAGCCTGAGGCAACCTAACATCTCGGATGTAATATTTTACAACATTCCTGGCTCATCGGCCCCTACTTCTCGGTGGGAACAATATATACGTCTATAACGTTATATATCCTAGCCTAAGGCAACCTAACATGTCGGATGTAATATTTTACTACATTCCTGGCACGTCGGCCCCTACATCTCGGTGGGAACATTATATACGTCTATAACGCTATATATGCAAGCCTAAGGCAATCCTAACATGTCGAATGTAATATTTTCCAACATTCCTGGCGCGTCGGCCCCTACTTCTCGGTGGGAACATTATATACGCATATAACGTTATATATCCTAGCCTGAGGCAACCTAACATCTCGGATGTAATATTTTACTACATTCCTGGCACGTCGGCCCCTACCTCTCGGTGGGAACATTATGTACATCTATAACGCTATATATGCAAGCCAAAGGCAATCCTAACATGTCGAATGTAATATTTTCCAACATTCCTGGCGCGTCGGCCCCTACTTCTCGGTGGGAACATTATATACGTCTATAACGTTATATATCCTAGCCTAAGGCAACCTAACGTGTCGAATGTAATATTTTACAACATTCCTGGCGCGACGGCCGCTACTTCTAGGTGGGGACATTATATACGTCTATAACGCTATATATCCTAGCCTAGGGCAACCTAACATGTCGAATGTAATATTTTACAACATTCCCGGCGCTTCGGCCCCTACTTGTCGGTGGGAACATTATATACGTCTATAACGCTATATATCCTACCTTAAGGCAACCTAACATCTCGGATGTAATATTTTACAACATTCCTGTCTCGTCGGCCCCTACTTCTCGGTGGGAACATTATATACGTCTATAACGTTATATATCCTAACCTGAGGCAACCTAACATGTCGAACGTAATATTTTGCAACATTCCTGGCTCAGGGGCCCCTAATTCTCGGTGGGAACAATATACACGTCTATAACGTTATATATCCTAACCTATGGCAACCTAATACCTCGGATGGTACGTTTTACAACATTCCTGGCTCATCAGCCCCTACTTCTCGGTGGCAACACTATATACGTCTATAACGTTATATATACTAACCTAAAGATACCTAACATCTCGGATGTAATATTTTACAACATTCCTGGCATGCAAGTCCCTACTTCTCTGTGGTAACATTGTATACGGCTATAACGTTATATATCCTAGCCTAAGGAAACCTAACATCTCGGATGTAATATGTTACAACATTCCCCGCGCGTCGGCCCCTACTTCTTTGTCGGAACATTGTATACGTCTATAACGCTATATATCCTAGCTTAGGGTAACCTAACATGTCGAGCGTAATATTTTACAACATTCCTGGCTCGTCGGCCCCTACTTCTCGGTGGGAACATTATATACGTCTATAACGTTATATATCCTAACCTAAGGTAACCTAACATGTCGAACGTAATATTTTACAACATTCCTGGCTCAAGGGCCCCTAATTCTCGGTGGGAACAATATACACGTCTATAACGTTATATATCCTAACCTATGGCAACCTAACATCTCGGATGTAATATTTTACAACATTCCTGGCTCATCGGCCCCTACTTCTCGGTGGGAACAATATATACGTCTGTAACGTTATATATCCTAGCCTGAGGCAACCTAACACCTCGGATGTAATATTTTACAACATTCCTGGCTCATCGGCCCCTACTTCTCGGTGGCAACACTATATACGTCTATAACGCAATATATGCAAGCCTAAGGCAATCCTAACATGTCGAATGTAATATTTTCCAACATTCCTGGCGCGTCGGCCCCTACTCCTCGGTGGGAACATTATATACGTCTATAACGTTATATATCCTAGCCTGAGGCAACCTAACATCTCGGATGTAATATTTTACAACATTCCTGGCTCATCGGCCCCTACTTCTCGGTGGGAACATTATATACGTCTATAACGTTATATATCCTAGCCTGAGGCAACCTAACATCTCGGATGTAATATTTTACTACATTCCTGGCACGTCGGCCACTACATCTCGGTGGGAACATTATATACGTCTACAACGCTATATATCATAGCCTAAGGCAACCTAACATGTGGAGCGTAATATTTTACAACATTCCTGGCTCGTCGGCCCAAACTTCTCGGTGGAAGCATTATATACGTCTATAACGTTATATATCCTAGCCTAAGGCAACCTAACGTGTCGAATGTAATATTTTACAACATTCCTGGCGCGACGGCCGCTACTTCTCGGTGGGGACATTATATACGTCTATAACGTTATATATCCTAGCCTAAGGTAACCTAACGTGTCGAGCGTAATGTTCTACAACATTCCTGGCTTATCGGCCCCTCCTTCTCGGTGGCAACACTATATACGTCTATAACGTTATATATACTAACTTAAGGCAACCTAACATCTCTACCGTAATATTTTACAACATTCCTGGCATGCAAGTCCCTACTTCTCTGTGGTAACATTATATACGGCTATAACGTTATATATCCTAGCCTAAGGAAACCTAACATCTCGGATGTAATATGTTACAACATTCCCCGCGCGTCGGCCCTTACTTCTTTGTCGGAACATTGTACACGTCTATAACGCTATATATCCTAGCTTAGGGTAACCTAACATGTCGAGCGTAATATTTTACAACATTCCTGGCTCGTCGGCCCCTACTTCTCGGTGGCAACACTATATACGTCTATAACGTTATATATCCTAACCTAAGGCAACCTAACATCTCGGATGTAATATTTTACTACATTCCTGGCACGTCGGGCCCTACTTCTCGGTGGGGACATTATATACGTCTATAACGTTATATATCCTAGCCTAAGGTAACCTAACGTGTCGAGCGTAATGTTCTACAACATTCCTGGCTCATCGGCCCCTCCTTCTCGGTGGCAACACTATATACGTCTATAACGTTATATATACTAACTTAAGGCAACCTAACATCTCTACCGTAATATTTTACAACATTCCTGGCATGCAAGTCCCTACTTCTCTGTGGTAACATTATATACGGCTATAACGTTATATATCCTAGCCTAAGGAAACCTAACATCTCGGATGTAATATGTTACAACATTCCCCGCGCGTCGGCCCTTACTTCTTTGTCGGAACATTGTACACGTCTATAACGCTATATATCCTAGCTTAGGGTAACCTAACATGTCGAGCGTAATATTTTACAACATTCCTGGCTCGTCGGCCCCTACTTCTCGGTGGGAACATTATATACGTCTATAACGTTATATATCCTAACCTAAGGCAACCTAACATGTCGAACGTAATATTTTACAGCATTCCTGGCTCATCGGCCCCTCCTTCTCGGTGGCAACACTATATACGTCTATAACGTTATATATACTAACTTAAGGCAACCTAACATCTCTACCGTAATATTTTACAACATTCCTGGCATGCAAGTCCCTACTTCTCTGTGGTAACATTATATACGGCTATAACGTTATATATCCTAGCCTAAGGAAACCTAACATCTCGGATGTAATATGTTACAACATTCCCCGCGCGTCGGCCCCTACTTCTTTGTCGGAACATTGTATACGTCTATAACGCTATATATCCTAGCTTAGGGTAACCTAACATGTCGAGCGTAATATTTTACAACATTCCTGGCTCGTCGGCCCCCACTTCTCGGTGGGAACATTATATACGTCTATAACGTTATATATGCAAGCCTAAGGCAATCCTAACATGTCGAATGTAATATTTTTCAACATTCCTGGCGCCTCGGCCCCTACTTCTCGGTGGGAACATTATATACGTCTATAACGTCATATATCCTAGCCTGAGGCAACCTAACACCTCGGATGTAATATTTTACAACATTCCTGGCTCATCGGCCCCTACTTCTCGGTGGCAACACTATATACGTCTATAACGCTATATATGCAAGCCTAAGGCAATCCTAACATGTCGAATGTAATATTTTCCAACATTCCTGGCGCGTCGGCCCCTACTCCTCGGTGGGAACATTATATACGTCTATAACGTTATATATCCTAGCCTGAGGCAACCTAACATCTCGGATGTAATATTTTACAACATTCCTGGCTCATCGGCCCCTACTTCTCGGTGGGAACATTATATACGTCTATAACGTTATATTTCCTAGCCTGAGGCAACCTAACATCTCGGATGTAATATTTTACTACATTCCTGGCACGTCGGCCACTACATCTCGGTGGGAACATTATATACGTCTATAACGTTATATATCCTAACCTGAGGCAACCTAACATGTCGAACGTAATATTTTACAACATTCCTGGCTCAGGGGCCCCTAATTCTCGGTGGGAACAATATACACGTCTATAACGTTATATATCCTAACCTATGGCAACCTAATACCTCGGATGGTACGTTTTACAACATTCCTGGCTCATCAGCCCCTACTTCTCGGTGGCAACACTATATACGTCTATAACGTTATATATACTAACCTAAAGATACCTAATATCTCGGATGTAATATTTTACTACATTCCTGGCACGTCGGCCCCTACTTCTGGGTGGGAACATTATATACGTCTATAACGTTATATATGCAAGCCTAAGGCAATCCTAACATGTCGAATGTAATATTTTACAACATTCCTGGCTCATCGGCCCCTACTTCTCGGTGGGAACAATATATACGTCTATAACGTTATATATCCTAGCCTAAGGCAACCTAACATGTCGGATGTAATATTTTACTACATTCCTGGCACGTCGGCCCCTACCTCTCGATGGGAACATTATATACGTCTATAACGCTATATATGCAAGCCTAAGGCAATCCTAACATGTCGAATGTAATATTTTCCAACATTCCTGGCGCGTCGGCCCCTACTCCTCGGTGGGAACATTATATACGTCTATAACGTTATATATCCTAGCCTGAGGCAACCTAACATCTCGGATGTAATAAGTTACAACATTCCTGGCTCATCGGTCCCTACTTCTCGGTGGGAACATTATATACGTCTATAACGTTATATATCCTAGCCTGAGGCAACCTAACATCTCGGATGTAATATTTTACAGCATTCTTGGCGCGTCGGCACCTACTTCTCGGTGGGAACAGTATATACGTCTATATCGTTATATATCCTAGCCTAAGGCAACCTAACTTCTCGGATGTAATATTTTACTACATTCCTGGCACGTAGGCCGCTACATCTCGGTGGGAACATTATATACGTCTATAACGTTATATATCCTAGCCTAAGGCAACCTAACGTGTCGAATGTAATATTTTACAACATTCCTGTCGCGACGGCCGCTACTTCTAGGTGGGGACATTATATACGTCTATAACGCTATATATCCTAGCCTAAGGCAACCTAACATGTCGAATGTAATATTTTACAACATTCCCGGCGCTTCGGCCCCTACTTGTCGGTGGGAACATTATATACGTCTATAACGCTATATATCCTACCTTAAGGCAACCTAACATCTCGGATGTAATATTTTACAACATTCCTGTCTCGTCGGCCCCTACTTCTCGGTGGGAAAATTATATACGTCTATAACGTTATATATCCTAACCTGAGGCAACCTAACTTGTCGAACGTAATATTTTACAACATTCCTGGCTCATCGGCCGCTACTTCTCGGTGGGAACAATATATACGTCTATAACGTTATATATCCTAACCTAAGGCAACCTAACACCTCGGATGTAATGTTCTACAACATTCCTGGCTTATCGGCCCACACTTCTCGGTGGCAACACTATATACGTCTATAACGTTATATATCCTAACCTAAGGCAACCTAACATCTCGGATGTAATATTTTACTACATTCCTGGCACGTCGGACGATACTTCTCGGTGGGAATATTATATACTTCTATAATGCTATATATCCTAGCTTAAGGCAACCTAACATGTCGAATGTAATATTTCCCAACATTCCTGGCGCGTCGGTACCTCCTTCTCGGTGGGAAGATTATATAAGTCTATAACGTTATGTATCCTATCCTAAGGCAACCTAACGTGTCGAATGTAATATTGGACAACATTCCTTTCGTGTCGGCCCGTACTTCTCGGTGGGAATATCATATACGTCTATAACGTTATATATCCTAGCCTACGGCAATCCTAACATGTCGAATGTACTATTTTACAACATTCCAGGCGCGTCAGGGACTACTTCTCCGTGGGAACAATATATAAGTCAATAACGTTAAATATCCTAAACTAAGGCAACCTAGCACCTCGGGTGTAATATTTTACTGCATTCCTGGCACGTCGGCCCGTACCTATTGGCGGGAACATTATATAAGTCAATAACGTTATATATCCTAACCTAAGGCTACCTAACATCTCGGATGTAATATTTTACTACATTCCTGGCACGTCGGGCCCTACTTCTCGGTGGGGACATTATATACGTCTATAACGCTATATATCCTAGCCTAAGGTAACCTAACATGTCGAGCGTAATGTTCTACAACATTCCTGGCTCATCGGCCCCTCCTTCTCGGTGGCAACACTATATACGTCTATAACGTTATATATACTCACCTAAGGCAACCTAACATCTCTACCGTAATATTTTACAACATTCCTGGCATGCAAGTCCCTACTTCTCTGTGGTAACATTATATACGGCTATAACGTTATATATCCTAGCCTAAGGAAACCTAACATTTCGGATGCAATATGTTACAACATTCCCCGCGCGTCGGCCCCTACTTCTTTGTCGGAACATTATATACGTCTATAACGCTATATATCCAAGCTTAGGGTAACCTAACATGTCGAGCGTAATATTTTACAACATTCCTGGCTCGTCAGCCCCTACTTCTCGGTGGGAACATTATATACGTCTATAACGTTATATATCCTAACCTAAGGCAACCTAACATGTCGAACGTAATATTTTACAACATTCCTGGCACGTCGGCCCCTACCTCTCGATGGGAACATTATATACGTCTATAACGCTATATATGCAAGCCTAAGGCAATCCTAACATGTCGAATGTAATATTTTCCAACATTCCTGGCGCGTCGGCCCCTACTTCTCGGTGGGAACATTATATACGTCTATAACGTTATATATCCTAGCCTGAGGCAACCTAACATCTCGGATGTAATATTTTACAACATTCCTGGCTCATCGGCCCCTACTTCTCGGTGGGAACAATATATACGTCTATAACGTCATATATCCTAACCTAAGGCAACCTAACACCTCGGATGTAATGTTTAACAACATTCCTGGCTCATCGGCCCCTACTTCTCGGTGGCAACACTATATACGTCTATAACGTTATATATCCTAACCTAAGGCAACCTAACATCTCGGATGTAATATTTTACTACATTCCTGGCACGTCGGCCGTTACTTCTCGGTGGCAATATTATATACGTCCATAACGCTATATATCCTAGCTTAAGGCAACCTAACATGTCGAATGTAATATTTTACAACATTCTTGGCGCGTCGGCACCTACTTCTCGGTGGGAACAGTATATACGTCTATATCGTTATATATCCTAGCCTAAGGCAACCTAACTTCTCGGATGTAATATGTTACTACATTCCTGGCACGTCGGCCACTACATCTCGGTGGGAACATTATATACGTCTACAACGCTATATATCATAGCCTAAGGCAACCTAACATGTGGAGCGTAATATTTGACAACATTCCTGGCTGGCCGGCCCAAACTTCTCGGTGGAAGCATTATATACGTCTATAACGTTATATATCCTAGCCTAAGGCAACCTAACGTGTCGAATGTAATATTTTACAACATTCCTGGCGCGACGGCCGATACTTCTCGGTGGAAACATTATATACGTCTATAACGTTATATATCCTAGCCTAAGGCAACCTAACGTGTCGAATGTAATATTTTACAACATTCCTGGCGCGACGGCCGCTAGTTCTAGGTGGGAACATTATATACGTCTATAACGCTATATATCCTAGCCTAAGGCAACCTAACATGTCGTATGTAATATTTTACAACATTCCCGGCGCTTCGGCCACTACTTGTCGGTGGGAACATTATATACGACTATAACGCTATATATCCTACCTTAAGGCAACCTAACATCTCGGATGTAATATTTTACAACATTCCTGTCTCGTCGGCCCCTACTTCTCGGTGGGAACATTATATACGTCTATAACGTTATATATCCTAACCTGAGGCAACCTAACTTGTCGAACGTAATATTTTACAACATTCCTGGCTCATCGGCTCCTACTTCTCGGTGGGAACAATATATACGTCTATAACGTTATATATCCTAACCTAAGGCAACCTAACACCTCGGATGTAATATTCTACAACATTCCTGGCTTATCGGCCCACACTTCTCGGTGGCAACACTATATACATCTAAATCGTTATATATCCTAACCTAAGGCAACCTAACATCTCGGATGTAATATTTTACTACATTCCTGGCACGTCGGCCGATACTTCTCGGTGGGAATATTATATACTTCTATAATGCTATATATCCTAGCTTAAGGCAACCTAACATGTCGAATGTAATATTTCACAACATACCTGGCGCGTCGGTACCTCCTTCTCGGTGGGAACAGTATATAAGTCTATAACGTTATGTATCCTATCCTAAGGCAACCTAACATGTCGAATGTAATATTGGACAACATTCCTTTCGTGTCGGCCCGTACTTCTCGGTGGGAATATCATATACGTCTATAACGTTATATATCCTAGCCTACGGCAATCCTAACATGTCGAATGTACTATTTTACAACATTCCAGGCGCGTCAGGGACTACTTCTCCGTGGGAACATTATTTAAGTCAATAACGTTAAATATCCTAAACTAAGGCAACCTAGCACCTCGGGTGTAATATTTTACTGCATTCCTGGCACGTCGGCCCGTACCTATTGGCGGGAACATTATATAAGTCAATAACGTTATATATCCTAACCTAAGGCTACCTAACATCTCGGATGTAATATTTTACTACACTCCTGGCACGTCGGGCCCTACTTCTCGCTGGGGACATTATATACGTCTATAACGCTATGTACCCTAGCCTAAGGTAACCTAACATGTCGAGCGTAATGTTCTACAACATTCCTGGCTCTTCGGCACCTCCTTCTCGGTGGCAACACTATATACGTCTATAACGTTATATATACTAACCTAAGGCAACCTAACATCTCTACCGTAATATTTTACAACATTCCTGGCATGCAAGTCCCTACTTCTCTGTGGTAACATTATATACGGCTATAACGTTATATATCCTAGCCTAAGGAAACCTAACATTTCGGATGTAATATGTTACAACATTCCCCGCGCGTCGGCCCCTACTTCTTTGTCGGAACATTGTATACGTCTATAACGCTATATATCCTAGCTTAGGGTAACCTAACATGTCGAGCGTAACATTTTACAACATTCCTGGCTCGTCGGCCCCTACTTCTCGGTGGGAACATTATATACGTCTATAACGTTATATATCCTAACCTAAGGCAACCTAACATGTCGAACGTAATATTTTACAACATTCCTGGCACGTCGGCCCCCACCTCTCGATGGGAACATTATATACGTCTATAACGCTATATATACAAGCCTAAGGCAATCCTAACATGTCGAATGTAATATTTTCCAACATTCCTGGCGCGTCGGCCCCTACTTCTCGGTGGGAACATTATATACGTCTATAACGTTATATATCCTAGCCTAGGGTAACCTAACATGTTGACCGCAATATTTTACAACATTCCTGGCTCGTCGGCTCCTACTTCTCGGTGGGAACATTATATACGTCTATAACGTTATATATCCAGGCCTAACGCAATCCTAACATGTCGATTGTAATATTTTACAACATTCCTGGCATGTCGACACCTACTTCTCGGTGGGAACAGTATATACATCTATAATGTTATATATCCTAGCCTAAGGCAACCTAACATCTAAGATGTAATATTTTACTACATTGCTGGCGCGTCGGCACCTACTTCTCGGTGGGAACATTATATAAGTCAATAACGTTGTATATCCTAACCTAAGGCAACCTAACATCTCGGATGTAAAATTTTACTACATTCCTGGCACGTCGACCCTACTTCTCGGTGGGAAAGTTATATACGTCTATAACGCTATATATCCTAGCCTAAGGCAACCTGACATGTCGAATGTAATATTTTACAACATTCCTGGCGCGTCGGCACCTACTTCTCGGTGGCAACAGTATATACGTCTATAACGTTATATATCGTAAACTAAGGCAACCTATCATCCCTACCGTAATATTTTACAACATTCCTGGCATTCAAGTGCCTAGTTCTCTGTGGTAACATTATATACGTTTATAACGTTATATATCCTAACCTAAGGCAACCTAACATCTCTACCGTAATATTTGACAACATTCCTGGCGCGTCGGCACCTCCTTCTCGGTGGGAACAGTATATACGTCTATAACGTTATATATCCTAAACTAAGGCAACCTATCATCTCTACCGTAATATTTTACAACATTCCTGGCATGCAAGTGCCTACTTCTCTGTGGTAACATTATATACGTCTATAAGGTTATATATCCTAACATAAGGCAACCTAACATCTCTACCGTAATATTTTACAACATTCCTGGCGCGTCGGCACCTCCTTCTCGGTGGGAACAGTATATACGTCTATAACGTTATCTATCCTAGCCTAAGGCGACCTAACATGTCGAATGTAATATTTTACATCATTCATGGCGTGTCGTCGCCTGCTTCTCGATGGGGACTTTATATACGTCTATAACGTTGTATATCCTAACCTAACGCAACCTAACATCTGGGATGTAATATTCCTGGCGTGTCGTCGCCTACTTCTGGATAGGGACATTATATACATCTATAATGTTATTCATCCTAACCTAAGGGAACCTAACATCTCGGGTGTAATATTTTACAACATTCCTGAAGCGTCGGCCCCTATTTCTCTTTGGAAATATTATATACGTCTATAACGTTATATATCCTAGCCTAAGGCAACCTAACATGTCGAATGTAATATTTTACAACATTCTGGCGTGTCGTCGCCTGCTTTTCGAAGGTGACATTATATAAGTCTATAACGTCTTATATCCTAACCTAACGCAACCTAACATCTGGGATGTAATATTTTACAACATTCCTGGCATGTCGGACCCTATGTCTCGGTGGGTACATTATATACGTCTATAACGTTGTATATACTCACCTAACGCAATCTAACATCTGGGATGTAATATTTTACAACATTCCTGGCATGCAAGTCCCTACTTCTCTGTGGTAAGATTATATACGGCTATAACGTTATATATCCTAGCCTAAGGAAACCTAACATCTCGGATGTAATATGTTACAACATTCCCCGCGCGTCGGCCCCTACTTCTTTGTCGGAACATTGTATACGTCTATAACGCTATATATCCTAGCTTAGGGTAACCTAACATGTCGAGCGTAATATTTTACAACATTCCTGGCTCGTCGGCCCCTACTTCTCGGTGCGAACATTATATATGTCTATAACGTTATATATCCTAACCTAAGGCAACCTAACATGTCGAACGTAATATTTTACAACATTCCTGGCTCAGGGGCCCCAAATTCACGGTGGGAACAATATACACGTCTATAACGTTATATATCCTAACCTATGGCAACATAACACCTCGGATGGTACGTTTTACAACATTCCTGGCTCATCAGCCCCTACTTCTCGGTGGCAACACTATATACGTCTATAACGTTATATATACTAACTTAAAGACACCTAACATCTCGGATGTAATATTTTACTACATTCCTGGCACGTCGGCCCCTACTTCTCGGTGGGAACATTATATACGTCTATAACGTAATATAACATAACCTAACCCATCTAGCCCCTCGCTGGTAATGTTTTGCAGAAACTCGGCCGTGTCGGACCGTACCTCTCCGTAGGAACATTATATACGTCTATAACGTTATATATCCTAACCTAAGGCAACCTCACACCTCGGATGTAGTATTTTACAACATTCCAGGCGGGTCGGCCCCTACTTCTCGGTGGGCACATTATATACGTCTATTACGTAATATAACCTAACCTAACCCATCTGGAACCTCGCCGTTAATGTTTTACAGAATCCCGTTCGTGTCGTCCCCTATGTCTCGGTGGGGACATAATATACGTCTATAACGTTGTACATCCTAACCTAAGGCAACCTTACGTGTCAGGTGTATTATTTTACACCATTCCTGGCGTGTCGGCCCCTACTTCTCGGGGGGAGCATTATATACGTCTATAATGTAACATAACCTAACATAAACCATCTAGTCCCTCGCTGGTAATGTTTTTCAGAATCCCGTTCGTGTCGCCCCATACGCCTCGGTTGGTAAATTATGTATGTCTATAATGTTATATAGCCTAACTTAAGGCAACCTAACGTCTCGAATGCAGTATTTTACAACATATCTGGCAGGTTGGCCCATACCTCTCTGTTCGCACATTACATACGTCTATAACGTAATATAACCAAGCATAACCCATCTAGCCTTTCGCTGGTAATGATTTACAGAATACCGGTCGTGTCGGCCCGTACGTCTCTGTTGGGACATTATATACGTCTATACAGTCATATACCCTAACCTAAGGCAGCCTAACACCTCGGATGTAGTATCTTACAACTATACTGGCATGTCGGCCCCTACTTCTCGGTGGGGACACTATATACGTCTATAACGTTATATATCCCAACCTAAGGCAACCTAACATCTCGAATGTAATATTTAACTACATTCCTGGCACGTCGGACCCTACTTCTCGGTGGGAACATTCTATACGTCTATAACGTTGTATATCCTAACCTAAGGGAACCTAACATCTCGGGTGTAATATTTCAGAACATTCCTGACGCGTCGGTCCCTATTTCTCGGTGGGAACATTATATACGTCTATAACGTTATATATCCTAGTCTAAGGCAACCTAACTTGTAGAATGTAATATTTTACTACATTCCTGGCGCGCCGGCCCCTACTTCTCGGTGGGAACATTATATATATCTATATCTCTATATATCATAACGTAAGGCAACCTAACATGTCGACCATAATATTTTACAACATTCCTGGCGCGTCGGCATCTACTTCTCGGAGGGAACAGTATATAAGTCTATAACGTTATATATCCTAGCCTAAGGCAACCTAACTTCTCGGATGTAATATTTTACTACATTCCCGGCGCGCCGGCCCCTACTTCTCGGTGGGAACATTATATACGTCTATAACGTTATATATCCTAGCCTAAGGCAAGCCTAACATCTCGGATGTAATATTTTTCAACATTCCTGGCGCGTCGGCACCTACTTATCGCTGGGAACAGTATATAAGTCTATAACGTTATATATCCCAACCTAAGGCAACCTAACATCACGGATGTAATATTTTAATACATTCCTGGCTCGTCGGCCCCTGCTTCTCGGTGGGAACATTATATACGTCTATAACGCTATATATCCTAGCCTAAGGCAACCTAACACCTCGGATGTAATGTTTTACAACATTCCTGGCGTGTCGGCCCCTATTTCTCGGTGGGAACAGTATATACGTCTATAACGTTATATATCCTAGCCTAAGGCAATCCTAACATCTCGGATGTAATATTTTACTACATTCCTGGCTCGTCGGCCCTTACATCTCGGTGGGAACATTATATACGTCTATAACGTTACTTATCCTAGCCTAAGGCAACCTAATATCTCGGATGTAATATTTTACTACATTCCTGGCGCGCCGGCCCCTACTTCTCGTTGGGAACACTATATTCGTCTATAACGTTACACATCCTAGCCTAAGGCAACCTAACATCTCGGATGTAGTATTTTACTACATTCCTGGCCCGTCGGCCAATACTTCTCGGTGGGAACAGTATATAAGTCTATAACGTTATATATCCTAGCCTAAGGCAAAATAACATGTCGAATGTAATATTTTCAAACATTCCCGTCACTTCGGCACCTACTCCTCGGTGAGAACATTATATACGTCTATAACGTTATATATCCTAAACTAAGGCAACCTATCATCTCTACCGTAATATTTTACAACATTCCTGTCATGCAAGTTCCTAGTTCTCTGTGGTAACAATATATACGTCTATAACGTTATATATCCTAGCCTAAGGCAATCCTAACATCTCGGATGTAATATTTTTCAACATTCCTGGCGCGTCGGCACCTACTTATCGGTGGGAACATTATATAAGTCTATAACGTTATATATCCTAACCTAAGGGAACCTAACATCGCGGATGTAATATTTTACTATATTCCTGGCGCGCCTTCCCCTACTTCTCGCTGGGAACATTATATACGTCTAAAACGCTATATATCCTAGCTTAAGGCAACCTAACATGTCGAATGTTATATTTTACAACATTCCTGGCGCGCCGGCCCCTACTTCTCGCTGGGAACACTATATTCGTCTATAACGTTACACATCCTAGCCTAAGCCAACCTAACATCTCGGATGTAATATTTTACTATATTCCTGGCGCGCCGGCCCCTACTTCTCGGTGGGAACATTATATACGTCTATAACTTTATATATCCTAGCCTAAGGCAATCCTAACATCTCGGATATAATATTTTACAACATTCCTGGCGCGTCGGCACCTACTTCTCGGTGGGAACATTATATACGTCTATAACGTTATATATCCTAGCCTAAGGCAACCTAACATCACGGATGTAATATTTTAATACATTCCTGGCTCGTCGGCCCCTACTTCTCGGTGGGAACATTATATACGTCTATAACGCTATATATCCTAGCCTAAGGCAACCTAACTTCTCGGATGTAATATTTTACTACATTCCTGGCGCGCCGGCCCCTACTTCTCGGTGGGAACATTATATATATCTATATCTCTATATATCATAACGTAAGGCAACCTAACATGTCGACCATAATATTTTACAACATTCCTGGCGCGTCGGCATCTACTTCTCGGAGGGAACAGTATATAAGTCTATAACGTTATATATCCTAGCCTAAGGCAACCTAACTTCTCGGATGTAATATTTTACTACATTCCCGGCGCGCCGGCCCCTACTTCTCGGTGGGAACATTATATACGTCTATAACGTTATATATCCTAGCCTAAGGCAAGCCTAACATCTCGGATGTAATATTTTTCAACATTCCTGGCCCGTCGGCACCTACTTATCGCTGGGAACAGTATATAAGTCTATAACGTTATATATCCCAACCTAAGGCAACCTAACGTCACGGATGTAATATTTTAATACATTCCTGGCCCGTCGGCCACTACTTCTCGGTGGGAACAGTATATAAGTCTATAACGTTATATATCCTAGCCTAAGGCAAAATAACATGTCGAATGTAATATTTTCAAACATTCCCGTCACTTCGGCACCTACTTCTCGGTGAGAACATTATATACGTCTATAACGTTATATATCCTAGCCTAAGGCAACCTAACATGTCGAGCGTAATATTTTACAACATTCCTGGCTCGTCGGCCCCTACTTCTCGGTGGGAACATTATATACGTCTATAACGTTATATATCCTAACCTAAGAGAACCTAACATCTCGGATGTAATATTTGAAAACATTCCTGGCGTGTAGGCCCGTACTTCTCGGTCGGAATATCATATACGTCTATAACGTTATATATCCTAGCCTAAGGCAATCCTAACATGTCGAATGTATCATTTTACAGCGATCCTGGCGCGTCGGCCCCTACTTCTCGGTGGCAACATTATATATGTCTATAACGCTATATATCCTAGCCTAAGGCAACCTAACACCTCGGATGTAATGTTTTACAACATTCCTGGCGTGTCGGCCCCTATTTCTCGGTGGGAACATTATATACGTCTATAACGTGATATATCCTAGCCTAAGGCAATCCTAACATCTCGGAAGTAATATTTTACAACATTCCTGGCGCGTCGGCACCTACTTCTCGGTGGGAACAGTATATACGTCTATAACGCCATATATCCTAACCTAAGGCAACCAAAAATGTCGAGCGTAATATTTTATAACATTCCTGACTCGTAAGACCCTACTTCTCGGTGGGAACATTATATACGTCTATAACGTTATATATCCTAACCTAAGAGAACCTAACATGTCGAATGTAATATTTTACAGCAATCCTGACGCTTCGGCCCCTACTTCTCGGTGGGAAAATTATATACGTCTATAACGTTATATATCCTAACCTAAGAGAACCTAACATCTCGGATGTAATATTTGACAACATTCCTGGCGTGTAGGCCCGTACTTCTCGGTCGGAATATCATATACGTCTATAACGTTATATATCCTAGCCTAAGGCAATCCTAACATGTCGAATGTAATATTTTACAGCAATCCTGGCGTGTCGGCCCCTACTTCTCGGTGGCAACATTATATATGTCTATAACGCTATATATCCTAGCCTAAGGCAACCTAACACCTCGGATGTAATGTTTTACAACATTCCTGGCGTGTCGGCACCTATTTCTCGGTGGGAACATTATATACGTCTATAACGTGATATATCCTAGCCTAAGGCAATCCTAACATCTCGGAAGTAATATTTTACAACATTCCTGGCGCGTCGGCATCTACTTCTCGGTGGAAACATTATATACGTTTAAGACGCTATATATCCTAGCTTAAGGCAACCTAATATGTCGAATGTAATATTTTACAACATTCCTGGCGCGTCGGCACCTACTTCTCGGTGGGAACAGTATATACGTCTATAACGTTATATATCCTAGCCTAAGGCAAACCTAACATGTCAAATGTAAAATTTTACAACATTCCTGGCGCGTCGGTCCCTATTTCTCGGTGGGAACATTATATAAGTCAATAACGTTATATATCCTAACCTAATGCAACCTAACATCTCGGATGTAATATTTTACTACATTCCTGGCTCGTCGGCCCCTACTTCTCGGTGGGAACATTATATACGTCTATAACGTTACTTATCCTAGCCTAAGGCAACCTAACTTCTCGGATGTAATATTTTACTACATTCCTGGCGCACCGGCCCCTACTTCTCGGTGGGAACATTATATACATCTATATCGCTATATATCATAACGTAAGGCAACCTAACATGTCGAGCGTAATATTTTACAACATTCCTGGCTCGTCGGCCCCTACTACCTGGTGGGAACATTATATACGTCTATAGCGCTATATATCCTAGCCTAAGGCAACCTAACACCTCGGATGTAATGTTTTACAACATTCCTGGCGTGTCGGCCCCTATTTCTCGGTGGGAACAGTATATACGTCTATATCGTTATATATCCTAGCCTAAGGCAATCCTAACATCTCGGATGTAACATTTTACAACATTCCTGGCGCGTCGGCACCTACTTCTCGGAGGGAACAGTATATAAGTCTATAACGTTATATATCCTAGCCTAAGGCAACCTAACATCTCGGATGTTATACTTTACTACATTCCCGGCGCGCCGGCCCCTACTTCTCGGTGGGAACATTATATACGTCTATAACGTTATATATCCTAGCCTAAGGCAATCCTAACATCTCGGATGTAATATTTTACAACATTCCTGGCGCGTCGGCATCTACTTCTCGGTGGGAACAGTATATAAGTCTATAACGTTATATATCCTAACCTAAGGCAACCTAACATCACGGATGTAATATTTTGCTACATTCCTGGCTCGTCGGCCCCTACTTCTCGGTGGGAACATTATATAGGTCTATAACGTTATATATCCTAACCTAAGACAACCTAACATCTCGGATGTTATATTTTACTACATTCCCGGCGCGCCGGCCCCTACTTCTCGGTGGGAACATTATATACGTCTATAACGTTATATATCCTAACCTAAGGCAACCTAACATCACGGATGTAATATTTTGCTACATTCCTGGCTCGTCGGCCCCTACTTCTCGGTGGGAACATTATATACGTCTATAACGTTATATATCCTAACCTAAGAGGACCTAACATCTCGGATGTAATATTTGACAACATTCCTGGCGTGTAGGCCCGTACTTCTCGGTGGGAATATCATATACGTCTATAACGTTATATATCCCAGCCTAAGGCAATCCTAACATGTCGAATGTAATATTTTACAGCAATCCTGGCGCGTCGGCCCCTACTTCTCGGTGGCAACATTATATATGTCTATAACGCTATATATCCTAGCCTAAGGAAACCTAACACCTCGGATGTAATGTTTTACAACATTCCTGGCGTGTCGGCCCCTATTTCTCGGTGGGAACATTATATACGTCTATAACGTGATATATCCTAGCCTAAGGCAATCCTAACATCTCGGAAGTAATATTTTACAACATTCCTGGCGCGCCGGCATCTACACCTCGGTGGAAACATTATATACGTTTAAGACGCTATATATCCTAGCTTAAGGCAACCTAATATGTCGAATGTAATATTTTACAACATTCCTGGCGCGTCGGCACCTACTTCTCGGTGGGAACAGTATATACGTCTATAACGTTATATATCCTAGCCTAAGGCAAACCTAACATGTCAAATGTAAAATTTTACAACATTCCTGGCGCGTCGGCCCCTATTTCTCGGTGGGAACATTATATACGTCAATAACGTTATATATCCTAACCGAATGCAACCTAACATCTCGGATGTAATATTTTACTATATTCCTGGCGCGCCTTCCCCTACTTCTCGCTGGGAACATTATATACGTCTAAAACACTATATATCCTAGCTTAAGGCAACCTAACATGTCAAATGTAATATTTTACAACATTCCTGGCGCGTCGGCACCTACTTCTCGGTGGGAACAGTATATACGTCTATAACGTTATATATCCTATCCTAAGGCAATTCTAACATCTCGGATGTAATATTTTACAACACTCCTGGCGCGTCGGCACCTCCTTCTCGGAGGGAACAGTATATACGTCTATAACGTTATATATCCTAGCCTAAGGCAATCCTAACATCTCGGATGTAACATTTTACAACATTCCTGGCGCGTCGGCACCTACTTCTCGGTGGGAACAGTATATACGTCTATAACGTTATACATCCTAGCGTAAGGCAATCCTAACATGTCGAATGTAATATTTTACAGCAATCCTGGCGCGTCGGCCCCTACTTCTCGGTGGCAACATTATATATGTCTATAACGCTATATATCCTAGCCTAAGGCAACCTGACACCTCGGATGTAATGTTTTACAACATTCCTGGCGTGTCGGCCCCTATTTCTCGGTGGGAACATTATATACGTCTATAACGTGATATATCCTAGCCTAAGGCAATCCTAACATCTCGGAAGTAATATATTACAACATTCCTGGCGCATCGGCATCTACTTCTCGGTGGAAACATTATATACGTTTAAGACGCTATATATCCTAGCTTAAGGCAACCTAACATGTCGAGCGTAATATTTTACTACATTCCTGGCACGTCTGCCCCTACTTTTCGGTGGGAACATTATATACGTCTATAACGCCATATATCCTAACCTAAGGCAACCAAAAATGTCGAGCGTAATGTTTTATAACATTCCTGGCTCGTAGGACCCTACTTCTCGGTGGGAACATTATATACGTCTATAACGTTATATATCCTAACCTAAGAGAACCTAACATGTCGAATGTAATATTTTACAGCAATCCTGGCGCGTCGGTCCCTACTTCTCGCTGGGAACATTATATACGTCTAAAACACTATATATCCTAGCTTAAGGCAACCTAACATGTCGAATGTAATATTTTACAACATTCCTGGCGCGTCGGCACCTACTTCTCGGTGGGAACAGTATATACGTCTATAACGTTATATATCCTAGCCTAAGCCAAACCTAACATGTCAAATCTAAAATTTTACAACATTCCTGGCGCGTCGGTCCCTATTTCTCGGTGGGAACATTATATAAGTCAATAACGTTATATATCCTAACCTAATGCAACCTACCATCTCGGATGTAATATTTTACTACATTCCTGGCACGTCAGCCACTACTTCTCTGTGGGAACATTTTATAAGTCTATAACGCTATATATCCTAGCCTAAGGCAAACTAACATGTCGAATGTAATATTTTACTACATTCCCGTAACTTCGGCACCTACTTCTCGGTGGGAACATTATATACATCTATAACGTTGTATATCCTAGCCTAAGGCAACCTAACATCTCGGATGTAATATTTTACTATATTCCTGGCGCGCCTTCCCCTACTTCTCGCTGGGAACATTATATACGTCTAAAACACTATATATCCTAGCTTAAGGCAACCTAACATGTCGAATGTAATATTTTACAACATTCCTGGCGCGTCGGCACCTTCTTCTCGGTGGGAACAGTATATACGTCTATAACGTTATATATCCTAGCCTATGGCAATCCTAACATCTCGGAAGTAATATTTTACAACATTCCTGGCGGGTCGGCATCTACTTCTCGGTGGAAACATTATATACGTTTAAGACGCTATATATCCTAGCTTAAGGCAACCTAATATGTCGAATGTAATATTTTACAACATTCCTGGCGCGTCGGCACCTACTTCTCGGTGGGAACAGTATATACGTCTATAACGTTATATATCCTAGCCTAAGGCAAACCTAACATGTCAAATGTAAAATTTTACAACATTCCTGGCGCGTCGGCCCCTATTTCTCGGTGGGAACATTATATACGTCAATAACGTTATATATCCTAACCTAATGCAACCTAACATCTCGGATGTAATATTTTACTATATTCCTGGCGCGCCTTCCCCTACTTCTCGCTGGGAACATTATATACGTCTAAAACACTATATATCCTAGCTTAAGGCAACCTAACATGTCGAATGTAATATTTTACAACATTCCTGGCGCGTCGGCACCTACTTCTCAGTGGGAACAGTATATACGTCTATAACGTTATATATCCTAGCCTAAGGCAATTCTAACATCTCGGATGTAATATTTTACAACACTCCTGGCGCGTCGGCACCTACTTCTCGGAGGGAACAGTATATAAATCTATAACGTTATATATCCTAGCCTAAGGCAACCTAACATGTCGAATGTAATATTTTACAACATTCCTGGCGCGTCGGCACCTACTTCTCGGTGGGAACAGTATATACGTCTATAACGTTATATATCCTAGCCTAAGGCAAACCTAACATGTCAAATGTAAAATTTTACAACATTCCTGGCGCGTCGGTCCCTATTTCTCGGTGGGAACATTATATAAGTCAATAACGTTATATATCCTAACCTAATGCAACCTAACATCTCGGATGTAATATTTTACTACATTCCTGGCACGTCGGCCACTACTTCTCGGTGGGAACATTATATAAGTCTATAACGCTATATATCCTAGCCTAAGGCAACCTAACACCTCGGATGTAATGTTTTACAACATTCCTGGCGTGTCGGCCCCTATTTTTCGGTGGGAACATTATATACGTCTATAACGTGATATATCCTAGCCTAAGGCCATCCTAACATCTCGGAAGTAATATTTTACAACATTCCTGGCGTGTAGGCCCGTACTTCTCGGTGGGAATATCATATACGTCTATAACGTTATACATCCTAGCGTAAGGCAATCCTAACATGTCGAATGTAATATTTTACAGCAATCCTGGCGCGTCGGCCCCTACTTCTCGGTGGCAACATTATATATGTCTATAACGCTATATATCCTAGCCTAAGGCAACCTGACACCTCGGATGTAATGTTTTACAACATTCCTGGCGTGTCGGCCCCTATTTCTCGGTGGGAACATTATATACGTCTATAACGTGATATATCCTAGCCTAAGGCAATCCTAACATCTCGGAAGTAATATATTACAACATTCCTGGCGCATCGGCATCTACTTCTAGGTGGAAACATTATATACGTTTAAGACGCTATATATCCTAGCTTAAGGCAACCTAACATGTCGAGCGTAATATTTTACTACATTCCTGGCACGCCTGCCCCTACTTTTCGGTGGGAACATTATATACGTCTATAACGCCATATATCCTAACCTAAGGCAACCAAAAATGTCGAGCGTAATATTTTATAACATTCCTGGCTCGTAGGACCCTACTTCTCGGTGGGAACATTATATACGTCTATAACGTTATATATCCTAACCTAAGAGAACCTAACATGTCGAATGTAATATTTTACAGCAATCCTGGCGCGTCGGTCCCTACTTCTCGCTGGGAACATTATATACGTCTAAAACACTATATATCCTAGCTTAAGGCAACCTAACATGTCGAATGTAATATTTTACAACATTCCTGTCGTGACGGCGCCTACTTCTCGGTGGGAACAGTATATACGTCTATAACGTTATATATCCTAGCCTAAGCCAAACCTAACATGTCAAATGTAAAATTTTACAACATTCCTGGCGCGTCGGTCCCTATTTCTCGGTGGGAACATTATATAAGTCAATAACGTTATATATCCTAACCTAATGCAACCTACCATCTCGGATGTAATATTTTACTACATTCCTGGCACGTCAGCCACTACTTCTCTGTGGGAACATTTTATAAGTCTATAACGCTATATATCCTAGCCTAAGGCAAACTAACATGTCGAATGTAATATTTTACAACATTCCTGGCGTGTCGGCGCCTACATCTCGGTGGGGACTTTATATACGTCTATAACGTTGTATATCCTAACCTAAGGCAACCTAACATCTCTACCGTAATATTTTAAAACATTCCTGGCATGCCGGTCCCTTCTTCTCTGTGGTAACATTATATACGTCTATAACGTTATATACCCTAACCTAAGGCAACCTAACATGTCGAATGTAATATTTTACAATATTCCTGGTGCGTCGGCCCCTACTTCCCGGTGGGAACATTATATAAGTCAATAACGTTAAATGTCCTAACCTAAGGCAACCTAGCATCTCGGATGTAATATTGTACTACATTCCTGGCACGTCGGCCCCTACTTCTCGGTGAGAACGTTATATACGTCTATAGCGCTATATATCCTAGCCTAAGGCAACCTATCATGTCGAATGTAATATTTGACAACATTCCTGACGCGCCGGCCCCTACTAATCAGTGGGAACATTACATAAGTCAATACCGTTATATATACTAACCTAAGGCAACCTAACACCTCGGACGTGATATTGTACTACATTCCTGGCACGTCGGCCTCTACTTCTCCGTGGGAACGTTATATTCGTCTATAGTGCTATATATTATAGCCTAAGGCAACCTAACATGTCGAATGTAATATTTTACAATATTCCTGGCGCGTCGGCCCCTACTTCCCGCTGGGAACATTATATAAGTCTATAACGCTATATACCCTAGCCTAAGGCAACCTAACATGTCGGATGTAATATTTTACAACATTCCTGGCGCGTCGGCACCTACTTCTCGGTGGGAACGTTATATACGTCTATAACGCTATATATCCTAGCCTAAGACAACCTAACATGTCGAATGTTATATTTTACAATATTCCTGGCGCGTGGGCACCTACCTCTCGGTGGCATCATTATATACGTCTATAACGTTATATATCCTAGCCTAAGGCAACCTAACAAGTTGAATGTAATATTTTACAACATTCCTGGCGCGACGGCCCCTGCTACTCGGCGGGATCATTATATACGTCTATAACGTTATATATCCTAGCCTAAGGCAACCTAACATCTCGGATGTAATATTTTACAACATTCGTGGCATATCGGTCCCTACTTCTCGGTGGGGACATTATATACGTCTATAACGTTGTATATCCTAACCTAACGCATCCTAACATCTGGGATGTAATATTTTACAACATTCCTGGCATGTCGGTCCCTACTTCTCGGTGGGAACATTCTATACATCTATAGCTTTGTATATCATAACCTAAGGGAACCTAACATCTCGGGTGTGATATTTTACAACCTTCCTGACGCGTCGGCACCTATTTCTCGGTGTGAACATTATATACGTCTATAACGTTATATATCCTAGCCTGAGGCGACCTAACATTTCGAATGCAATAGTTTGCATTATCTCTGGCGTTTCGGCCCGTAGTTCTCGGTGGTAATATTATATGCGTCTACAACGTTATATATCCTAACCTAGGGCAACCTAACATCTCTACCGTAATATTTTACAACATTCCTGGCATGCCGGGCCCTACTTCCCTGTGGTAACGTTATATACGTCTATAGCGTTGTATATCCTAGCCTAAGGCAACGTAACATCTCGGATGTAATATTTTACCACATTCCTGGCATGTCGGTACCTACGTCTCGGTGGGAACAATATATCCGTCTATAGCGTTATATATCCTAGCCTAAGGCGACCTAACATGTCGAATTTAATATTTTGCAACATTCCTGGCGTGTCGTCGCCTACTTCTCGATGGGGACATTATATACGTCTATAACGTATTATAACCTAACCTAACTCATCCTGCCCCTCAGTGGTGATGTTTTACAGAATCCCGGACGTGTCGGCCCGTACCTCTCCGTGGGAACATTATATACGTCTATAGCATTATATATCCTAACCTAAAGCAGCCTAACATCTCGGATGTATTATTTTACAACATTCCTGGCTGGTCGGCCTCTACTTCTCGGTGGGAACATTATATAATTCTATAACGTAATATAATCTCACCTAACCCATCTCGACCCTCGCTGGTAATGTTTCACAGAATCCCGTTCGTGCCGTCCCGTACGTCTCGGTATGGACATTATATACGTTTATAACGTTACATTTCCTATCCTAAGGCAACCTAACATCTCGAATGTAGTATTTTCCAACATTCCTGGCGGGTCGCCCCTACTTCTCGGTGGGCACATTATATACGACCATAACGTAATATAACCTAACCTGACCCATCTAGACCCTCGCTGGTAGTGTTTTACAGAATCCCGTTCGTGTCATGCCCGACGTCTCGTTGCGGATATTATATACGTCTATAACGTTATATTTCCTGTCCGAAGGCAACCTAACCTCTCGAGTGTAGTATTTTCCAACATTTCTGGCGGGTCGGCCCCTACTTCTCGGTGGGAACATTATATACGTCTATAACGCAATACAACCTAACCTGACCCATCTAGACCCTCGCTTGTAATGTTTCACAGAATCCCGTTCATGTCGTCCCGTACATTTCGGCGCGGACATTATATACGTCTATAACGTTGTATATCCTATCCTAAGGCAACCTAACGTCTCGGATGTAGTATTTCCCAACATTTCTAGCGGGTCGGCGCTTACTTCTCGGTCTGAACATTATATACTTTTATAACGTAATATAATATAACATAACCCAGCTAGACCCTCGCTGGTAATGTTTCACAGAATCCCGTCCGTGTCGTCCCGTATTTCTCGGTGCGGACATTATATACGTCTATAACGTTATATTTCCTATCCTAATGCAACCTAACAGCCGTAATGTAGTATTTTCCAACATTTCTGGCGGGTGGGCCCCTACTTCTCGGTGGGAACATTATATACGTCTATAACGTAATATAACCTAACCTAACCCAGCTAGACCCTCGCTGGTAATGTCTCACAGAAGCCCGTTCGTGCCATCCCGTACGTCTCGGTATGGACATTATATACGTTTATAACGTTATATTTCCTACCTTAAGGCAACCTAATAACTCGGACGTAGTATTTGCCAACATTCCTGGCGGGTCGGCCCCCACTTCTCGGTGGGAACATTATATACGTCCATAACGTAATTGATCCTAACCTAACCTCATCTAGACCCTCGCTGGTAATGTTTTACAGAATCCCGTCCGTTTGGTCCCGTACGTCTCGGTGCGGACATTATATACGTCTATAACGTGATATTTCCTTTCCTAAGCCAACCCAACGTTTCGAATGTAGTATTTTACAACATTCCAGGCGGGACGGCCCTTACTTCTCGGTGGGAACATTATATACTTCTATAACGTAATGTAACCTAACCTAACCCAGCTAGATCTTCGCTGGTAATGTTTCACAGAATCCCGTTCGTGTCGTCCCGTACATCTCGACGCGGATATTATATACGTCTACTACGTTATATATCCTACCCTAGGGCAAATTAACATCTCGGATGTAGCATTTTCCAACATTCCTGGCGGGTCGGCCCCTACTTCTCGGTGGGCACATTATATCCGTCTATATCGTAATATAACCTAACCTAACACATCACGACCCTCGCTGGTAATGTTTTACAGAATTTCGTTCGTGTCGTCCTGTACATCTAGGTGGGGACATTATGTACGTCTACAACGTTATATATCCTAATCTAAGACAACTTAACATCTCGGATGTATTGTTTTCCAACATTCCTGGCGGGTCGGCCCCTACTGCTCTGTGGGAAAATTATAAACCTCTATAACCTAATATAACCTAACCTAACCCTGCTAGACCCTCGCTGGTAATGTTTCACAGAGTCCCGTTCGTGTCGTCCTGTACATCTCGGCGCGGACATTATACACGTCTATAATGTTATATATCCTAACCTAAGGCATCCTAACATCTCGGATGTAGTATTTTCCAACATTCCTGGCGGGTCGGACCCATCTTCTCGGTGCGAACATTATATACGTCTATAACGTAATAGATCCTAACCTAACCCATCTAGAGCCTCGCTGGCAATGTTTTACAGAATCCCGTTCGTGTCGTCCCGTACGTCTCGGTGCGGGCATTATATACGTCTATAACGTTATATATCCTATCCTAATGCAACCTAACAGCTCTAATGTAGTATTTTCCAACATTTCTGGCGGGTGGGCCCCTACTTCTCGGTGGGAACATTATATACGTCTATAACGTAATATAACCTAACCTAACCCAGCTAGACCCTCGCTGGTAATGTCTCACAGAAGCCCGTTCGTGCCATCCCGTACGTCTCGGTATGGACATTATATACGTTTATAACGTTATATTTCCTACCTTAAGGCAACCTAATAACTCGGACGTAGTATTTGCCAACATTCCTGGCGGGTCGGCCCCCACTTCTCGGTGGGAACATTATATACGTCCATAACGTAATTGATCCTAACCTAACCTATCTAGACCCTCGCTGGTAATGTTTTACAGAATCCCGTCCGTGTCTACCCGTACATCTCGGTGCGGATATTATATACATCTATAACGTTATATTTCCTATCCTAAGGCAACTTAACATCTCGAATGTAGTATTTTCCAACATATCTGGCGGGTCGGCCCCTACTTCTCGGTGGGCACATTATATCCGTCTATATCGTAATATAACCTAACCTAACACATCACGACCCTCACTGGTAATGTTTTACAGAATTTCGTTCGTGTCGTCCTGTACATCTAGGTGGGGACATTATGTACGTCTACAACGTTATATATCCTAATCTAAGGCAACTTAATACATCCGAGATGTTATTTTCCAACATTCCTAGCGGGTCGGCCCCTACTTCTCGGTGGGAACATTATAAACCTCTATAATCTAATATAACCTAACCTAACCCTGCTAGACCCTCGCTGGTAATGTTTCACAGAGTCCCGTTCGTGTCGTCCCGTACATCTCGGCGCGGACATTATACACGTCTATAATGTTATATATCCTAACCTAAGGCATCCTAACATCTCGGATGTAGTATTTTCCAACATTTCTGGCGGGTCGGCCCCAACTTCTCGGTGGGAACATTATATACGTCTATAACGTAATAGATCCTAACCTAACCCAGCTAGACCCTCGCTGGTAATGTTTTACAGAATCCCGGGCGTGTCGGCCCGTACTCCTCGGTGGGGTCATTATGTACGTCTACTATGTTATATATCCTAACCTAAGGCAACTTAACATCTCGGATGTAGTATTTTCCAACATTCCTGGCGGGTCGGCCCCTATTTCTCGGTGGGCACATTATATACGTCTATAACGTAATGTAACCTAACCTGACCAATCTAGAACCTCGGTGGTAGTGTTTTACAGAATCCCGTTCGTGTCTACCCGTACGTCTCGGTGCGGACATTATATACGTCTATAACGTTATATTTTCCTACCTAAGACATCCTAACATCTCGGATGTAGTATTTTCCAACATTCCTGGCGGGTCGGTCCCTACTTCTCGGTGGGCACATTATATCCGTCTATATCGTAATATAACCTAACCTAACACATCACGACCCTCGCTGGTAATGTTTTACAGAATTTCGTTCGTGTCGTCCCGTACATCTCGACGCGGATATTATATACGTCTACTACGTTATATATCCTAACCTAAGGCAACTTAACATCTCGGATGTAGTATTTTCCAACATTCCTGGCGTGTCGGCCCCTACTTCTCGGTGGGGACATTATATACGACCATAACGTAATATAACCTAACCTGACCGATCTAGACCCTCGCTGGTAGTGTTTTACAGAATCCCGTTCGTGTCTACCCGTACGTCTCGGTGCGGACATTATATACATCTATAACGTTATATGTCCTATCCTAAGGCAACATAACATCTCGGATGTAGTATTTTCCAACATTCCTGGCGGGTCGGCCCCTACTTCTCGGTGGGCACATTATATCCGTCTATATCGTAATATAACCTAACCTAACACATCACGACCCTCACTGGTAATGTTTTACAGAATTTCGTTCGTGTCGTCCTGTACATCTAGGTGGGGACATTATGTACGTCTACAACGTTATATATCCTAATCTAAGGCAACTTAATACATCCGAGATGTTATTTTCCAACATTCCTAGCGGTTCGGCCCCTACTTCTCGGTGGGAACATTATAAACCTCTATAACCTAATATAACCTAACCTAACCCTGCTAGACCCTCGCTGGTAATGTTTTACAGAATCCCGGGCGTGTCGGCCCGTACTTCTCGGTGGGGACATTATGTACGTCTACTACGTTATATATCCTAACCTAAGGCAACTTAACATCTCGGATGTAGTATTTTCCAACATTCCTGGCGGGTCGGTCCCTACTTCTCGGTGGGCACATTATATCCGTCTATATCGTAATATAACCTAACCTAACACATCACGACCCTCGCTGGTAATGTTTTACAGAATTTCGTTCGTGTCGTCCTGTACATCTAGGTGGGGTCATTATGTACGTCTACAACGTCATATATCCTAATCTAAGGCAACTTAACATCTCGGATGTATTATTTTCCAACATTCCTGGCGGGTCGGCCCCTACTTCTCGGTGGGAACTTTATATACGTCTATAACGTAATATAACCTAACCTAACCCATCTAGACCCTCGCTGGTAATGTTTCACAGAGTCCCGTTCGTGTCGTCCCGTACATCTCGGCGCGGACATTATATACGTCTATAACGTTATATATCCTAACCTAAGGCAACATAACATCTCGGATGTAGTATTTTACAACATTCCAGGCGGGACGGCCCCTACTTCTCGGTGGGAACATTATATACTTCTATAACGTAATGTAACCTAACCTAACCCAGCTAGACCCTCGCTGGTAATGTTTCACAGAATCCCGTTCGTGTCGTCCCGTACATCTCGACGCGGATATTATATACGTCTACTACGTTATATATCCTAACCTAAGGCAACTTAACATCTCGGATGTAGTATTTTCCAACATTCCTGGCGTGTCGGCCCCTACTTCTCGGTGGGGACATTATATACGACCATAACGTAATATAACCTAACCTGACCGATCTAGACCCTCGCTGGTAGTGTTTTACAGAATCCCGTTCGTGTCTACCCGTACGTCTCGGTGCGGACATTATATACATCTATAACGTTATATGTCCTATCCTAAGGCAACCTAACATCTCGGATGTAGTATTTTCCAACATTCCTGGCGGGTCGGCCCCTACTTCTCGGTGGGCACATTATATCCGTCTATATCGTAATATAACCTAACCTAACACATCACGACCCTCACTGGTAATGTTTTACAGAATTTCGTTCGTGTCGTCCTGTACATCTAGGTGGGGACATTATGTACGTCTACAACGTTATATATCCTAATCTAAGGCAACTTAATACATCCGAGATATTATTTTCCAACATTCCTAGCGGGTCGGCCCCTACTTCTCGGTGGGAACATTATAAACCTCTATAACCTAATATAACCTAACCTAACCCTGCTAGACCCTCGCTGGTAATGTTTCACAGAGTCCCGTTCGTGTCGTCCCGTACATCTCGGCGCGGACATTATACACGTCTATAATGTTATATATCCTAACCTAAGGCAACCTAACATCTCGAATGTAGTATTTTCCAACATTTCTGGCGGGTCGGCCCCTACTTCTCGGTGGGAACATTATATACGTCTATAACGTAATATAACCTAACCTAACCCAGCTAGACCCTCGCTGGTAATGTTTTACAGAATCCCGGGCGTGTCGGCCCGTACTCCTCGGAGGGTCATTATGTACGTCTACTATGTTATATATCCTAACCTAAGGCAACTTAACATCTCGAATGCAGTATTTTCCAACATTCCTGGCGGGTCGGCCCCTATTTCTCGGTGGGCACATTATATACGTCTATAACGTAATGTAACCTAACCTGACCAATCTAGAACCTCGGTGGTAGTGTTTTACAGAATCCCGTTCGTGTCTACCCGTACGTCTCGGTGCGGACATTATATACGTCTATAACGTTATATTTCCTATCCTAAGGCAACTTAACATCTCGAACGTCGTACTTTCTAACATTTCTGGCGGGTCGGCCCCTACTTCTCGGTGGGAACATTATATACTTTTATAACGTAATGTAACCTAACCTAACCCAGCTGCACCCTCGCTGGTAATGTTTCACAGAATCCCGGTCGTGCCGTCCCGTACGTCTCGGTGTGGACATTATATACGTTTATAACGTTATATATCCTAACCTAAGGCAACCTAACATCTCGGATGTAGTATTTTCCAACATTCCTGGCGGGTAGGCCCCTACTTCTCGGTGGGAACATTATAAACGTCTATAACGTTATAGAGCCTAATCTAACCCATCTAGACCCTCGCTGGTAATGTTTCACAGAGTCCCGTTCGTGTCGTCCCGTACATCTCGGCGCGGACATTATACACGTCTATAATGTTATATATCCTAACTTAAGGCATCCTAACATCTCGGATGTAGTATTTTCCAACATTCATGGCGGGTCGGCCGCTACTTCTCGGTGGGAACATTATATACGTCTATAACGTAATAGATCCTAATCTAACCCATCTATACCCTCGCCGGTAATGTTTTACATAATCCCGTTCGTGTCGTCCCGTATGTCTCGGCGCGGACATTATATACGTCTATAACGTTATATATCCTATCCTAAGGCAACCTAACATCTCGGATGTAGTATTTTCCAACATTTCTGGCGGGTCGGCCCCTACTTCTCGGTGGGAACATTATATACGTCTATAACGTAATATAACCTAACCTAACCCAGCTAGACCCTCGCTGGTAATGTTTTACAGAATCCCGGGCGTGTCTGCCCGTACTTCTCGGTGGGGACATTATGTACGTCTACTACGTTATATATCCTAACCTAAGGCAACTTAACATCTCGGATGTAGTATTTTCCAACATTCCTGGCGGGTCGGTCCCTACTTCTCGGTGGGCACATTATATCCGTCTATATCGTAATATAACCTAACCTAACACATCACGACCCTCGCTGGTGATGTTTTACAGAATTTCGTTCGTGTCGTCCTGTACATCTAGGTGGGGTCATTATGTACGTCTACAACGTTATATATCCTAATCTAAGGCAACTTAACATCTCGGATGTATTATTTTCCAACATTCCTGGCGGGTCGGCCCCTACTTCTCGGTGGGAACTTTATATACGTCTATAACGTAATATAACCTAACCTAACCCATCTAGACCCTCGCTGGTAATGTTTCACAGAGTCCCGTTCGTGTCGTCCCGTACATCTCGGCGCGGACATTATATACGTCTATTACGTTATATATCCTAACCTACGGCAACATAACATCTCGGATGTAGTATTTTACAACATTCCAGGCGGGACGGCCCCTACTTCTCGGTGGGAACATTATATACTTCTATAACGTAATGTAACCTAACCTAACCCAGCTAGACCCTCGCTGGTAATGTTTCACAGAATCCCGTTCGTGTCGTCCCGTACATCTCGACGCGGATATTATATACCTCTACTACGTTATATATCCTAACCTAAGGCAACTTAACATCTCGGATGTAGTATTTTCCAACATTCCTGGCGTTTCGGCCCCTACTTCTCGGTGGGGACATTATATACGACCATAACGTAATATAACCTAACCTGACCGATCTAGACCATCGCTGGTAGTGTTTTACAGAATCCCGTTCGTGTCTACCCGTACGTCTCGGTGCGGACATTATATACATCTATAACGTTATATGTCCTATCCTAAGGCAACCTAACATCTCGAATGTAGTATTTTCCAACATTTCTGGCGGGTCGCCCCTACTTCTCGGTGGGCACATTATATACGACCATAACGTAATATAACCTAACCTGACCCATCTAGACCCTCGCTGGTAGTGTTTCACAGAATTTCGTTCGTGTCGTCCTGTACATCTAGGTGGGGACATTATGTACGTCTACAACGTTATATATCCTAATCTAAGGCAACTTAATACATCCGAGATGTTATTTTCCAACATTCCTAGCGGTTCGGCCCCTACTTCTCGGTGGGAACATTATAAACCTCTATAACGTAATATAACCTAACCTAACCCTGCTAGACCCTCGCTGGTAATGTTTCACAGAGTCCCGTTCGTGTCGTCCCGTACATCTCGGCGCGGACATTATACACGTCTATAATGTTACATATCCTAACCTAAGGCATCCTAACATCTCGGATGTAGTATTTTCCAACATTTCTGGCCTGTCGGCCACAACTTCTCGGTGGGAACATTATATACGTCTATAACGTAATAGATCCTAACCTAACCCAGCTAGACCCTCGCTGGTAATGTTTTACAGAATCCCGGGCGTGTCGGCCCGTACTCCTCCGTGGGGTCATTATGTACGTCTACTATGTTATATATCCTAACCTAAGGCAACTTAACATCTCGGATGTAGTATTTTCCAACATTCCTGGCGGGTCGGCCCCTATTTCTCGGTGGGCACATTATATACGTCTATAACGTAATGTAACCTAACCTGACCAATCTAGAACCTCGGTGGTAGTGTTTTACAGAATCCCGTTCGTGTCTACCGGTACGTCTCGGTGCGGACATTATATACGGCTACTACGTTATATATCCTAACCTAAGGCAACTTAACATCTCCGATGTAGTATTTTCCAACATTCCTGGCGTGTCGGCCCCTACTTCTCGGTGGGGACATTATATACGACCATAACGTAATATAACCTAACCTGACCCATCTAGACCCTCGCTGGTAGTGTTTTACAGAATCCTGTTCGTGTCTACCCGTACGTCTCGGTGCGGACATTATATACATCTATAACGTTATATTTCCTATCCTAAGGCAACTTAACATCTCGAATGTAGTATTTTCCAACATATCTGGCGGGTCGGCCCCTACTTCTCGGTGGGAACAGTATATACGTCTACAACGTAATATAACCTAACCTAATCCAGCTAGACCCTCGCTGGTAATGTTTCACAGAATCCCGTTGGTGTCGCCCCGTTCATCTCGGCGCGGACATTATATTCGTCTATAACGTTATATATCCTATCCTAAGGCAACCTAACATCTCGGATGTAGTATTTTCCAACATTTCTGGCGGTTCGGCCCCTACTGCTCGGTGGGAACATTAGATACGTCTATATCGTAATATAACCTAACCTAAACCATCACGACCCTCGCTGGTAATGTTTTACAGAATCCCGTTCGTGTGGTCCCGTACGTCTCGGTGCGGGCATTACATACGTCTATAACGTGATATTTCCTTTCCTAAGCCAACCCAACATTTCGAATGTAGTATTTTACAACACTCCAGGCGGGACGGCCCCTACTTCCCGGTTGGAATAACATATACTTCTATAACGTAATGTAACCTAACCTAACCCAGCTAGACCCTCGCTGGTAATGTTTCACAGAATCCCGTTAGTGTCGTCCCGTACATCTCGACGCGGATATTATATACGTCTACTACGTTATATATCCTAACCTAAGGCAACTTAACATCTCGGATGTAGTATTTTCCAACATTCCTGGCGTGTCGGCCCCTACTTCTCGGTGGGGACATTATATACGACCATAACGTAATATAACCTAACCTGACCCATCTAGACCCTCGCTGGTAGTGTTTTACAGAATCCCGTTCGTGTCTACCCGTACGTCTCGGTGCGGACATTATATACATCTATAACGTTATATATCCTATCCTAAGGCAACCTAACATCTCGGATGTATTATTTTCCAACATTCCTGGCGGGTCGGCCCCTACTTCTCGGTGGGCACATTATATCCGTCTATATCGTAATATAACCTAACCTAACACATCACGACCCTCACTGGTAATGTTTTACAGAATTTCGTTCGTGTCGTCCTGTACATCTAGGTGGGGACATTATGTACGTCTACAACGTTATATATGCTTATCTATGGCAACTTAATACATCCGAGATGTTATTTTCCAACATTCCTAGCGGGTCGGCCCCTACTTCTCGGTGGGAACATTATAAACCTCTATAACCTAATATAACCTAACCTAACCCTGATAGACCCTCGCTGGTAATGTTTCACAGAGTCCCGTTCGTGTCGCCCCGTACATCTCGGCGCGGACATTATACACGTCTATAATGTTATATATCCTAACCTAAGGCATCCTAACATCTCGGATGTAGTATTTTCCAACATATCTGGCGGGTCGGCCCCTACTTCTCGGTGGGAACATTATAAACCTCTATAACCTAATGTAACCTAACCTAACCCTGCTAGACCCTCGCTGGTAATGTTTCACAGAGTCCCGTTCGTGTCGTCCCGTACATCTCGGCGCGGACATTATACACGTCTATAATGTTATATATCCTAACCTAACCCATCTCGACCCTCGCTGGTAATGTTTTGCAGAATCCCGTTCGTGTCGTCCCGTACGTCTCGGTGCGGACATTACATACGTCTATAACGTTATATTTCCTATCCTAAGGCAACCTAACATCTCGAATGTAGTATTTTCCAACATTTCTGGCGGGTCGGCCCCTACTTCTCGGTGGGAACATTATATACGTCTATAACGTAATATAACCTAACCTAAACCAGCTAGACCCTCGCTGGTAATGTTTCACAGAAACCCGTTCGTGTCGTCCCGTACATCACGGCGCGGACATTATATACTTCTATAACGTTATATATCCTATCCTAAGGCAACCTAACATCTCGGATGTATTATTTTCCAACATTCCTGGCGGGTCGGCCCCTACTTCTCGGTGCGAACATTATATACATCTATAACGTAGTAGATCCTAACCTAACCCATCTAGAGCCTCGCTGGTAATGTTTTACAGAATCCAGTTCGTGTCGCCCCGTACGTCTCGGTGCGGGCATCATATACGTCTATAACGTTATATTTCCTATCCTAAGGCAACCTACCATCTCGAATGTAGTATTTTCCAACATATCTGGCGGGTCGGCCCCTACTTCTCGGTGGGAACAGTATATACGTCTACAACGTAATATAACCTAACCTAATCCAGCTAGACCCTCGCTGGTAATGTTTCACAGAATCCCGTTCGTGTCGTCCCGTACATCTCGACGCGGATATTATATACGTCTACTACGTTATATATCCTAACCTAAGGAAACTTAACATCTCGGATGTAGTATTTTCCAACATTTCTGGCGGGTCGGCCCCTACTTCTCGGTGAGAACATTATATACGACCATAACGTAATATAACCTAACCTGACCCATCTAGACCCTCGCTGGTAGCGTATTACAGAATCCTGTTCGTGTCTACCCGTACGTCTCGGTGCGGATATTATATACATCTATAACGTTATATTTCCTATCCTAAGGCAACTTAACATCTCGAATGTAGTATTTTCCAACATTTCTGGCGGGTCGGCCTCTACATCTCGGTGGGAACATTATATACGTCTAGAACGTAATAGACCCTAACCTAACCCATCTAGACCCTCGCTGGTAATGTTTTACAGAATCCCTGGGCGTGTCGGTCCGTACTTCTCGGTGTGGTCATTATGTACGTCTACTATGTTATATATCCTAACCTAAGGCAACTTAACATCTCGGATGTAGTATTTTCCAACACTCCTGGCGGGTCGGCCCCTATTTCTCGGTGGGCACATTATATACGTCTATAACGTAATATAACCTAACCTGACCAATCTAGAACATCGGTGGTAGTGTTTTACAGAATCCCTTTCGTGTCGTCCCGTACGTCTCGGTGCGGACATTATATACGTTTATAACGTTATATATCCTAACCTAAGGCAACCTAACATCTCGGATGTAGTATTTTCCAACATTCCTGGCGTTTCGGCCCCTACTTCTCGGTGGGGACATTATATACGACCATAACGTAATATAACCTAACCTAACCGATCTAGACCCTCGCTGGTGGTGTTTTACAGAATCCCGTTCGTGTCTACCCGTACGTCTCGGTGCGGACATTATATACATCTATAACGTTATATGTCCTATCCTAAGGCAACCTAACATCTCGGATGTAGTATTTTCCAACATTCCTGGCGGGTCGGCCCCTACTTCTCGGTGGGCACATTATATCCGTCTATATCGTAATATAACCTAACCTAACACATCACGACCCTCACTGGTAATGTTTTACAGAATTTCGTTCGTGTCGTCCTGTACATCTAGGTGGGGACATTATGTACGTCTACAACGTTATATATCCTAATCTAAGGCAACTTAATACATCCGAGATGTTATTTTCCAACATTCCTAGCGGGTCGGCCCCTACTTCTCGGTGGGAACATTATAAACCTCTATAACCTAATATAACCTAACCTAACCCTGCTAGACCCTCGCTGGTAATGTTTCACAGAGTCCCGTTCGTGTCGTCCCGTACATCTCGGCGCGGACATTATACACGTCTATAATGTTATATATCCTAACCTAAGGCATCCTAACATCTCGGATGTAGTATTTTCCAACATTTCTGGCCTGTCGGCCCCAACTTCTCGGTGGGAACATTATATACGTCTATAACGTAATAGATCCTAACCTAACCCAGCTAGACCCTCGCTGGTAATGTTTTACAGAATCCCGGGCGTGTCGGCCCGTACTCCTCCGTGGGGTCATTATGTACGTCTACTATGTTATATATCCTAACCTAAGGCAACTTAACATCTCGGATGTAGTATTTTCCAACATTCCTGGCGGGTCGGCCCCTATTTCTCGGTGGGCACATTATATACGTCTATAACGTAATGTAACCTAACCTGACCAATCTAGAACCTCGGTGGTAGTGTTTTACAGAATCCCGTTCGTGTCTACCGGTACGTCTCGGTGCGGACATTATATACGGCTACTACGTTATATATCCTAACCTAAGGCAACTTAACATCTCCGATGTAGTATTTTCCAACATTCCTGGCGTGTCGGCCCCTACTTCTCGGTGGGGACATTATATACGACCATAACGTAATATAACCTAACCTGACCCATCTAGACCCTCGCTTGTAGTGTTTTACAGAATCCCGTTCGTGTCTACCCGTACGTCTCGTTGCGGACACTATATACATCTATAACGTTATATATCCTATCTTAAGGCAACCTAACATCTCGGATGTAGTATTTTCCAACATTCCTGGCGGGTCGGCCCCTACTTCTCGGTGGGCACATTATATCCGCCTATATCGTAATATAACCTAACCTAACACATCACGACCCTCACTGGTAATGTTTTACAGAATTTCGTTCGTGTCGTCCTGTACATCTAGGTGGGGACATTATGTACGTCTAAACCTTATATTTCCTATCCTAAGCCAGCCTAACATCTCGAATGTAGTATTTTCCAACATTTCTGGCGGGTCGCCCCTACTTCTCGGTGGGCACATTATATACGACCATAACGTAATATAACCTAACCTGACCCATCTAGACCCTCGCTGGTAGTGTTTTACAGAATCCCGTTCGTGTCTACCCGTACGTCTCGGTGCGGACATTATATACATCTATAACGTTATATATCCTACCCTAAGGCAACCTAACATCTCGGATGTATTATTTTCCAACATTCCTGGCGGGTCGGCCCCTACTTCTCGGTGGGCACATTATATCCGTCTATATCGTAATATAACCTAACCTAACACATCACGACCCTCACTGGTAATGTTTTACAGAATTTCGTTCGTGTCGTCCTGTACATCTAGGTGGGGACATTATGTACGTCTACAACGTTATATATGCTTATCTAAGGCAACTTAATACATCCGAGATGTTATTTCCAACATATCTGGCGGGTCGGCCCCTACTTCTCGGTGGGAACATTATAAACCTCTATAACCTAATATAACCTAACCTAACCCTGCTAGACCCTCGCTGGTAATGTTTCACAGAGTCCCGTTCGTGTCGTCCCGTACATCTCGGCGCGGACATTATACACGTCTACTACGTTATATATCCTAACCTAAGGCAACTTAACATCTCGGATGTAGTATTTTCCAACATTCCTAGCGTGTCGGCCCCTACTTCTCGGTGGGGACATTATATACGACCATAACGTAATATAACCTAACCTGACCCATCTAGACCCTCGCTGGTAGTGTTTTACAGAATCCCGTTCGTGTCTACCCGTGCGTCTCGGTGCGGACATTATATACATCTATAACGTTATATATCCTACCCTAAGGCAACCTAACATCTCGGATGTATTATTTTCCAACATTCCTGGCGGGTCGGCCCCTACTTCTCGGTGGGCACATTATATCCGTCTATATCGTAATATAACCTAACCTAACACATCACGACCCTCACTGGTAATGTTTTACAGAATTTCGTTCGTGTCGTCCTGTACATCTAGGTGGGGACATTATGTACGTCTACAACGTTATATATGCTTATCTAAGGCAACTTAATACATCCGAGATGTTATTTTCCAACATTCCTAGCGGGTCGGCCCCTACTTCTCGGTGGGAACGTTATAAACCTCTATAACCTAATATAACCTAACCTAACCCTGATAGACCCTCGCTGGTAATGTTTCACAGAGTCCCGTTCGTGTCGCCCCGTACATCTCGGCGCGGACATTATACACGTCTATAATGTTATATATCCTAACCTAAGGCATCCTAACATCTCGGATGTAGTATTTTCCAACATTTCTGGCGGGTCGGCCCCTACTTCTCTGTGGGAACATTATATACGTCTAAAACGTTATATTTCCTATCCGAAGGCAGCCTAACATCTCGAATGTAGTATTTTCCAACATATCTGGCGGGTCAGCCCCTACTTCTCGGTGGGAACATTATAAACCTCTATAACCTAATATAACCTAACCTAACCCTGCTAGACCCTCGCTGGTAATGTTTCACAGAGTCCCGTTCGTGTCGTCCCGTACATCTCGGCGCGGACATTATACACGTCTATAATGTTATATATCCTAACCTAACCCATCTCGACCCTCGCTGGTAATGTTTTGCAGAATCCCGTTCGTGTCGTCCCGTACGTCTCGGTGCGGACATTACATACGTCTATAACGTTATATTTCCTATCCTAAGGCAACCTAACATCTCGAATGTAGTATTTTCTAACATTTCTGGCGGGTCGGCCCCTACTTCTCGGTGGGAACATTATATACGTCTATAACGTAATATAACCTAACCTAAACCAGCTAGACCCTCGCTGGTAATGTTTCACAGAAACCCGTTCGTGTCGTCCCGTACATCACGGCGCGGACATTATATACTTCTATAACGTTATATATCCTATCCTAAGGCAACCTAACATCTCGGATGTATTATTTTCCAACATTCCTGGCGGGTCGGCCCCTACTTCTCGGTGCGAACATTATATACATCTATAACGTAGTAGATCCTAACCTAACCCGTCTAGAGCCTCGCTGGTAATGTTTTACAGAATCCAGTTCGTGTCGCCCCGTACGTCTCGGTGCGGGCATTATATACGTCTATAACGTTATATTTCCTATCCTAAGGCAACCTACCATCTCGAATGTAGTATTTTCCAACATTCCTAGCGGGTCGGCCCCTACTTCTCGGTGGGAACATTATAAACCTCTATAACCTAATATAACCTAACCTAACCCTGCTAGACCCTCGCTGGTAATGTTTCACAGAGTCCCGTTCGTGTCGTCCCGTACATCTCGGCGCGGACATTATACACGTCTATAATGTTATATATCCTAACCTAAGGCATCCTAACATCTCGGATGTAGTATTTTCCAACATTTCTGGCCTGTCGGCCCCAACTTCTCGGTGGGAACATTATATACGTCTATAACGTAATAGATCCTAACCTAACCCAGCTAGACCCTCGCTGGTAATGTTTTACAGAATCCCGGGCGTGTCGGCCCGTACTCCTCCGTGGGGTCATTATGTACGTCTACTATGTTATATATCCTAACCTAAGGCAACTTAACATCTCGGATGTAGTATTTTCCAACATTCCTGGCGGGTCGGCCCCTATTTCTCGGTGGGCACATTATATACGTCTATAACGTAATGTAACCTAACCTGACCAATCTAGAACCTCGGTGGTAGTGTTTTACAGAATCCCGTTCGTGTCTACCGGTACGTCTCGGTGCGGACATTATATACGGCTACTACGTTATATATCCTAACCTAAGGCAACTTAACATCTCCGATGTAGTATTTTCCAACATTCCTGGCGTGTCGGCCCCTACTTCTCGGTGGGGACATTATATACGACCATAACGTAATATAACCTAACCTGACCCATCTAGACCCTCGCTTGTAGTGTTTTACAGAATCCCGTTCGTGTCTACCCGTACGTCTCGTTGCGGACACTATATACATCTATAACGTTATATATCCTATCTTAAGGCAACCTAACATCTCGGATGTAGTATTTTCCAACATTCCTGGCGGGTCGGCCCCTACTTCTCGGTGGGCACATTATATCCGCCTATATCGTAATATAACCTAACCTAACACATCACGACCCTCACTGGTAATGTTTTACAGAATTTCGTTCGTGTCGTCCTGTACATCTAGGTGGGGACATTATGTACGTCTAAACCTTATATTTCCTATCCTAAGCCAGCCTAACATCTCGAATGTAGTATTTTCCAACATTACTGGCGGGTCGCCCCTACTTCTCGGTGGGCACATTATATACGACCATAACGTAATATAACCTAACCTGACCCATCTAGACCCTCGCTGGTAGTGTTTTACAGAATCCCGTTCGTGTCTACCCGTACGTCTCGGTGCGGACATTATATACATCTATAACGTTATATATCCTACCCTAAGGCAACCTAACATCTCGGATGTATTATTTTCCAACATTCCTGGCGGGTCGGCCCCTACTTCTCGGTGGGCACATTATATCCGTCTATATCGTAATATAACCTAACCTAACACATCACGACCCTCACTGGTAATGTTTTACAGAATTTCGTTCGTGTCGTCCTGTACATCTAGGTGGGGACATTATGTACGTCTACAACGTTATATATGCTTATCTAAGGCAACTTAATACATCCGAGATGTTATTTCCAACATATCTGGCGGGTCGGCCCCTACTTCTCGGTGGGAACATTATAAACCTCTATAACCTAATATAACCTAACCTAACCCTGCTAGACCCTCGCTGGTAATGTTTCACAGAGTCCCGTTCGTGTCGTCCCGTACATCTCGGCGCGGACATTATACACGTCTACTACGTTATATATCCTAACCTAAGGCAACTTAACATCTCGGATGTAGTATTTTCCAACATTCCTAGCGTGTCGGCCCCTACTTCTCGGTGGGGACATTATATACGACCATAACGTAATATAACCTAACCTGACCCATCTAGACCCTCGCTGGTAGTGTTTTACAGAATCCCGTTCGTGTCTACCCGTGCGTCTCGGTGCGGACATTATATACATCTATAACGTTATATATCCTACCCTAAGGCAACCTAACATCTCGGATGTATTATTTTCCAACATTCCTGGCGGGTCGGCCCCTACTTCTCGGTGGGCACATTATATCCGTCTATATCGTAATATAACCTAACCTAACACATCACGACCCTCACTGGTAATGTTTTACAGAATTTCGTTCGTGTCGTCCTGTACATCTAGGTGGGGACATTATGTACGTCTACAACGTTATATATGCTTATCTAAGGCAACTTAATACATCCGAGATGTTATTTTCCAACATTCCTAGCGGGTCGGCCCCTACTTCTCGGTGGGAACGTTATAAACCTCTATAACCTAATATAACCTAACCTAACCCTGATAGACCCTCGCTGGTAATGTTTCACAGAGTCCCGTTCGTGTCGCCCCGTACATCTCGGCGCGGACATTATACACGTCTATAATGTTATATATCCTAACCTAAGGCATCCTAACATCTCGGATGTAGTATTTTCCAACATTTCTGGCGGGTCGGCCCCTACTTCTCTGTGGGAACATTATATACGTCTAAAACGTTATATTTCCTATCCGAAGGCAGCCTAACATCTCGAATGTAGTATTTTCCAACATATCTGGCGGGTCGGCCCCTACTTCTCGGTGGGAACATTATAAACCTCTATAACCTAATATAACCTAACCTAACCCTGCTAGACCCTCGCTGGTAATGTTTCACAGAGTCCCGTTCGTGTCGTCCCGTACATCTCGGCGCGGACATTATACACGTCTATAATGTTATATATCCTAACCTAACCCATCTCGACCCTCGCTGGTAATGTTTTGCAGAATCCCGTTCGTGTCGTCCCGTACGTCTCGGTGCGGACATTACATACGTCTATAACGTTATATTTCCTATCCTAAGGCAACCTAACATCTCGAATGTAGTATTTTCCAACATTTCTGGCGGGTCGGCCCCTACTTCTCGGTGGGAACATTATATACGTCTATAACGTAATATAACCTAACCTAAACCAGCTAGACCCTCGCTGGTAATGTTTCACAGAAACCCGTTCGTGTCGTCCCGTACATCACGGCGCGGACATTATATACTTCTATAACGTTATATATCCTATCCTAAGGCAACCTAACATCTCGGATGTATTATTTTCCAACATTCCTGGCGGGTCGGCCCCTACTTCTCGGTGCGAACATTATATACATCTATAACGTAGTAGATCCTAACCTAACCCGTCTAGAGCCTCGCTGGTAATGTTTTACAGAATCCAGTTCGTGTCGCCCCGTACGTCTCGGTGCGGGCATTATATACGTCTATAACGTTATATTTCCTATCCTAAGGCAACCTACCATCTCGAATGTAGTATTTTCCAACATATCTGGCGGGTCGGCCCCTACTTCTCGGTGGGAACAGTATATACGTCTACAACGTAATATAACCTAACCTAATCCAGCTAGACCCTCGCTGGTAATGTTTCACAGAATCCCGTTCGTGTCGTCCCGTACATCTCGACGCGGATATTATATACGTCTACTACGTTATATATCCTAACCTAAGGCAACTTAACATCTCGGATGTAGTATTTTCCAACATTTCTGGCGGGTCGGCCCCTACTTCTCGGTGGGAACATTATATACGACCATAACGTAATATAACCTAACCTGACCCATCTAGACCCTCGCTGGTAGCGTATTACAGAATCCTGTTCGTGTCTACCCGTACGTCTCGGTGCGGATATTATATACATCTATAACGTTATATTTCCTATCCTAAGGCAACTTAACATCTCGAATGTAGTATTTTCCAACATTTCTGGCGGGTCGGCCCCTACATCTCGGTGGGAACATTATATACGTCTAGAACGTAATAGACCCTAACCTAACCCATCTAGACCCTCGCTGGTAATGTTTTACAGAATCCCTGGGCGTGTCGGTCCGTACTTCTCGGTGTGGTCATTATGTACGTCTACTATGTTATATATCCTAACTTAAGGCAACTTAACATCTCGGATGTAGTATTTTCCAACACTCCTGGCGGGTCGGCCCCTATTTCTCGGTGGGCACATTATATACGTCTATAACGTAATATAACCTAACCTGACCAATCTAGAACCTCGGTGGTAGTGTTTTACAGAATCCCTTTCGTGTCGTCCCGTACGTCTCGGTGCGGACATTATATACGTTTATAACGTTATATATCCTAACCTAAGGCAACCTAACATCTCGGATGTAGTATTTTCCAACATTCCTGGCGGGTCGGCCCCTACGTCTCGGTGGTCACATAATATTCGTCTATATCGTAATATAACCTAACCTAACCCATCTAGACCCTCGCTGGTAATGTTTTACAGAATCCCTTTCGTGTCGTCCCGCACGTCTCGGTGCGTGCATTATATACGTCTATAACGTTATATATCCTAACCTAAGGCAACCTAACATCTAGAATGTAGTATTTTACAATATTCCAGGCGGGACGGCCCCTACTTCTCGGTGGGGACATTATATACGTCTATATCGTAATATAAACTATCCTAACCCATTTTGCCACTCGGTGATAATGTTTTACAGAATCCCGGCCGTGTCGGCGCGTACTTCTCGGTGCGGACATTATATACGTTTATAACGTTATATATCCTAACCTAAGGCAACCTAACATCTCGGATGTAGTATTTTCCAACATTTCTGGCGGGTCGGCCCCTACTTCTCGGTGGGAACATTATAAACGTCTATAACGTTATAGAGCCTAACCTAACCCATTTAGACCCTCGCTGGTAGTGTTTTACACAATCGCGTTCGTGTCGTCCCGTACGCCTCGGTGCGGGCATTATATACGTCTATAACGTTATATATCCTAACCTAAGGCAACCTAACATCTCGAATGTTGTATTTTACAACATGCCAGGCGGTTCGGCCCCTACTTCTCGGTGCGAACATTATATACATCTATAACGTAGTAGATCCTAACCTAACCCATCTAGAGCCTCGCTGGTAATGTTTTACAGAATCCAGTTCGTGTCGCCCCGTACGTCTCGGTGCGGGCATTATATACGTCTATAACGTTATATTTCCTATCCTAAGGCAACCTACCATCTCGAATGTAGTATTTTCCAACATATCTGGCGGGTCGGCCCCTACTTCTCGGTGGGAACAGTATATACGTCTACAACGTAATATAACCTAACCTAATCCAGCTAGACCCTCGCTGGTAATGTTTCACAGAATCCCGTTCGTGTCGTCCCGTACATCTCGACGCGGATATTATATACGTCTACTACGTTATATATCCTAACCTAAGGCAACTTAACATCTCGGATGTAGTATTTTCCAACATTTCTGGCGGGTCGGCCCCTACTTCTCGGTGGGAACATTATATACGACCATAACGTAATATAACCTAACCTGACCCATCTAGACCCTCGCTGGTAGCGTATTACAGAATCCTGTTCGTGTCTACCCGTACGTCTCGGTGCGGATATTATATACATCTATAACGTTATATTTCCTATCCTAAGGCAACTTAACATCTCGAATGTAGTATTTTCCAACATTTCTGGCGGGTCGGCCCCTACATCTCGGTGGGAACATTATATACGTCTAGAACGTAATAGACCCTAACCTAACCCATCTAGACCCTCGCTGGTAATGTTTTACAGAATCCCTGGGCGTGTCGGTCCGTACTTCTCGGTGTGGTCATTATGTACGTCTACTATGTTATATATCCTAACCTAAGGCAACTTAACATCTCCGATGTAGTATTTTCCAACATTCCTGGCGTGTCGGCCCCTACTTCTCGGTGGGGACATTATATACGACCATAACGTAATATAACCTAACCTGACCCATCTAGACCCTCGCTTGTAGTGTTTTACAGAATCCCGTTCGTGTCTACCCGTACGTCTCGTTGCGGACACTATATACATCTATAACGTTATATATCCTATCTTAAGGCAACCTAACATCTCGGATGTAGTATTTTCCAACATTCCTGGCGGGTCGGCCCCTACTTCTCGGTGGGCACATTATATCCGCCTATATCGTAATATAACCTAACCTAACACATCACGACCCTCACTGGTAATGTTTTACAGAATTTCGTTCGTGTCGTCCTGTACATCTAGGTGGGGACATTATGTACGTCTAAACCTTATATTTCCTATCCTAAGCCAGCCTAACATCTCGAATGTAGTATTTTCCAACATTTCGGGCGGGTCGCCCCTACTTCTCGGTGGGCACATTATATACGACCATAACGTAATATAACCTAACCTGACCCATCTAGACCCTCGCTGGTAGTGTTTTACAGAATCCCGTTCGTGTCTACCCGTACGTCTCGGTGCGGACATTATATACATCTATAACGTTATATATCCTACCCTAAGGCAACCTAACATCTCGGATGTATTATTTTCCAACATTCCTGGCGGGTCGGCCCCTACTTCTCGGTGGGCACATTATATCCGTCTATATCGTAATATAACCTAACCTAACACATCACGACCCTCACTGGTAATGTTTTACAGAATTTCGTTCGTGTCGTCCTGTACATCTAGGTGGGGACATTATGTACGTCTACAACGTTATATATGCTTATCTAAGGCAACTTAATACATCCGAGATGTTATTTTCCAACATATCTGGCGGGTCGGCCCCTACTTCTCGGTGGGAACATTATAAACCTCTATAACCTAATATAACCTAACCTAACCCTGCTAGACCCTCGCTGGTAATGTTTCACAGAGTCCCGTTCGTGTCGTCCCGTACATCTCGGCGCGGACATTATACACGTCTACTACGTTATATATCCTAACCTAAGGCAACTTAGCATCTCGGATGTAGTATTTTCCAACATTCCTAGCGTGTCGGCCCCTACTTCTCGGTGGGGACATTATATACGTCTATAACGTAATATAACCTAACCTGACCAATCTAGAACCTCGGTGGTAGTGTTTTACAGAATCCCTTTCGTGTCGTCCCGTACGTCTGGGTGCGGACATTATATACGTTTATAACGTTATATATCCTAACCTAAGGCAACCTAACATCTCGGATGTAGTATTTTCCAACATTCCTGGCGGGTCGGCCCCTACGTCTCGGTGGTCACATAATATTCGTCTATATCGTAATATAACCTAACCTAACCCATCTAGACCCTCGCTGGTAATGTTTTACAGAATCCCTTTCGTGTCGTCCCGCACGTCTCGGTGCGTGCATTATATACGTCTATAACGTTATATATCCTAACCTAAGGCAACCTAACATCTAGAATGTAGTATTTTACAATATTCCAGGCGGGACGGCCCCTACTTCTCGGTGGGGACATTATATACGTCTATATCGTAATATAAACTATCCTAACCCATTTTGCCACTCGGTGATAATGTTTTACAGAATCCCGGCCGTGTCGGCGCGTACTTCTCGGTGCGGACATTATATACGTTTATAACGTTATATATCCTAACCTAAGGCAACCTAACATCTCGGATGTAGTATTTTCCAACATTTCTGGCGGGTCGGCCCCTACTTCTCGGTGGGAACATTATAAACGTCTATAACGTTATAGAGCCTAACCTAACCCATTTAGACCCTCGCTGGTAGTGTTTTACACAATCGCGTTCGTGTCGTCCCGTACGCCTCGGTGCGGGCAT